>VZTM01010296.1:56258-113213 GCA_013400555.1 Jacana jacana | reverse complement strand
TGCTCTCCCCTGTCTGTTTGGCAAATGATCACCTCCTCTTGTTACAACTGAGTTTTCTCTTCTCTTTCTCCGCAAAAAGACACTCCTGATAGATGTCAGCCTTTAAAAGAAATAAAAGGTAACCTGGAAGCAAAAAATATTCAACGTTATATCCTCTATGCTTGGTTAAGCGTAGTATTGGGTTTAATTCAACTTTGTAATGAATTTCTCACAAATAATTCCAATGCAATTAATGAGGTTATTTGACATTTAGTTTGTTGGCTGAACGTATCTCTCTGTTCTCACCTTACTCTGGTTCTGATTTTAATTTTTTAATTCAGGCATTTGTATATGACTTTTGAAACCACAAGTTCCAGCACCCCTGCCCATTCACTGCCCACACACACTTTCTGTGTGGCTTATGGCTCTGCTGGTTGGAGTACTATTTGGAGTGCTCTCTCCTCTCTCTGAGCCATCAGTCTAAAAAAAAACAGTGCCTGGTTTATTTTGGCTTTATGCATCACTTATGGAAAGAGAAAAAATTTCTACTGATTGACTGTGTCACATGAAGAATGATGGTGGTGGTGCTGTTGTTATGACAGCCTAAAGACATACTCAAGACAGATTTTTTTTGGTGGAAACAATATCTTTTTTTAGAATAGCTTGTATCACTGGAAAAAATCAGACAAATTTTTGGGCATGTGAGCCCTCCTTTAGGTCTGAAACAAAGCAGTAGACTTCATAGCTAAGTACCAGTTGAGACCATCGTCTTATAGTTATTACTTGTCTCTCAGACCATCTCAAAGAGAAAGTAGCTGATATTTTTGAAGGAAAGAGGGTGCTGGTGTAAGGAACAGAGGGAGGAATAGGAATCTGGGGAAGAGAAACATCAAGGTGGTGGTGAGAGATTTTAATCTCACAGCAGCACTGTCTGTAAATTCACAGTTTTTGCTACCTAGTGGATTTGTGAAAGCACATGGGTTTTTCTTTTGGAAACTGTTGTAAGATTCGTTGAGACCCAGGACTAAGATGTTTCAAAGTACAGTGATTATTTTCTAAGAAATGTTCTCTCTCTGGTAACTGGGTGCTTCTTTCCTTTACAGCTTGTAAATGCTTGTTCTTCCTGGTGCACAGTAGCTGCATGGTTTCACCCACATAGTTACCCTGAGAGCATTTGCTGCACTTGGTAAAACATCTTATGTCCCCAGAAGTACAGGCACAGGAGTTGATTTGTGCTAAGGTGCATTNTGTGTGTAAATAAACGGGCATCTGTATATAGTACTTTAGCTTTTTCCAAGAAATGCCTCCTCTATTTAGGTAATGATTCATAGTACAATTTTCTTTGGTTTGTCATAAAGCTGCCTGTAGTGTTTTCTTCTCTTTCTGTCAAAAGTTTTCCTCAAATCCTTGTTCCTTCCGTCTCCAGATGTATATTCTGCCCTTGCATGACCAAGTTCTCCATGAAAGGGAAGTCTTTAGAGTTTTGTTGAGTACATAGTACAGGTGGGTAATTTGCCTTTGTGATACTTGTAACATCAGTATTAAACTAAGTATTAATAACAATATTATTCAGTATTAAACCTTGGAAAATGTATCAAAGAGGTACTATAAGCATTTTTCATTCTTCAGTGTTTGAGGATGATGACACTTTGTAGGAGAACTACCACAAATCTGTTGTAGTCCTTAGTGGAACAGAAGACAAAAGAGCTAGTAATTACTTTGCAAATGGCAGTGAAACTGGCCTCACTGTGTGACATCTGAGAGAAGGATCACAGCAGCCTCTGACTACTGACCCCAGGAATTCCCAGTTTGAGGCTAAGCTTGGGCATCCCTGTTTCTGAGGGTGGATTGTCTAAGAATTTAAGAGTGGTAAGGAGGGATGAAATCTGGAGAGGCTGTGGATTTTTGTAAGATGAAGAAACTTCTTCACAGCAAAATATAGTATTAAAAATGCACTATGCGGAGTTTCAGCAGTTCTTAATCTCTAGTGCTCCCTGACCTTGAAGTTGTATCACTCTCTACTTCTTACCAGAAGTCAACCACATGCAAACCAATTAATAATGTGGAACTTTATTGTCTCCAACTGGGACAATATGTTCCCCAAAATGTCTTTCCTTTTTTATCTATCCTACAACCATGAAAAACATGGAAAAGTCAGAGAATTTTAAGGATGGTACTGTAGTGTGCTGGTGTTCTTAGCATTTAGAGAATACTTTTTAAGAATAAAAACTCCTGTGACCTGTACTTTATAGTCTGATTTCAAAATACTGACCTCTCTTAGCAGAAATCTGTTGTTTTAAAATTATGTCCTCTTTTACAACAAAACTTCCCACAGTTTTTTCTATGTTTTCCATCTGGCTCTACCAGAGTCTTTCCACTGTTTCCAAGTGGAGACATATATTGTGGAAAATAATTTTTAAAGCCAATGATGTATATTTAATACGGCATATAACATGAGATAAATTCTTAGTGCTCTTTCAAAGATAAGACCTCTGGGAACAACCAGTCCAAAACTTATAACTGTAGAGGCTCTCCCAGGGTGACAACCTCGAGGGTCCTCTCCTTCCCTCCAAAAAGGCCACCAGGCTTGGTGCCTGGGCTCCCGCTGTGGGGGATTGCTCAGACATCAGCCAGATCCCAGACTTGGCAGATATGCCAGATCATGTGGAAATTCCCATATTACATTCCGTGCAGGACACACTATGGAACCTACCCACCCACCCAGCATGCTCAGGAGGATGCAGGCAGAGTGATTTCCCTCTGTGGGATGTGCTGCTGCCCCATGTGGTTTGTCCATCTCTGAGTGCACCAGCCCTCAGTCACAGCTGCTCCCAAAAGCTTTGAGATGGCCCTTCCCNTGGAAGGAACAGAGGGAGGAATAGGAATCTGGGGAAGAGAGACATCAAGGTGGTGGTGAGAGATTTTAATCTCACAGCAGCACTGTCTGTAAATTCACAGTTTTTGCTACCTAGTGGATTTGTGAAAGCACATGGGTTTTTCTTTTGGAAACTGTTGTAAGATTCGTTGAGACCCAGGACTAAGATGTTTCAAAGTACAGTGATTATTTTCTAAGAAATGTTCTCTCTCTGGTAACTGGGTGCTTCTTTCCTTTACAGCTTGTAAATGCTTGTTCTTCCTGGTGCACAGTAGCTGCATGGTTTCACCCACATAGTTACCCTGAGAGCATTTGCTGCACTTGGTAAAACATCTTATGTCCCCAGAAGTACAGGCACAGGAGTTGATTTGTGCTAAGGTGCATTTATTATGCTAGTAGTGGAGAGATGGTTACTTTTTGTACTTGGGAAGGGCCTAAATATATTTGGTTTGTTTTGGCCACAGGCAGCTTGATTCTCATAATGGGTTTAGTGAGGTTGAGGCCTGTGTAATTAGGGTAGTTTTGGACCACACAATTTCTAATAAATCTTGCAGTGATTGCATGTGTGTAGGTTCCAGTACATGAAATTGCAAGTGGGAAGGCTGTGTAAGAGCTTGATGATATGCTGCTACCACTGCACTATTTCAACACTGTTTTTATCCACCAGTTTGTCTTGCTTTTCTATTTGCAGTGGCCAGTCTTCAAATTTATTATTTTTACATACAAACAAAAATAATATGCCCCTGCCTTTTGAAAAACTAGATCCTAATGTCAAGAAAATGGAATAAATGATGCTAACATTAGCTTTTGTACAGTCTGCGTCACTGTGTGTCAAGTATGTTGATTGCACTATAGTTAAAACGACATTTATGCAACCGATTGAATCACACGTGGGGGAGGATTTGCTAATAGCATTGCATTTAACCTACTCCCTAAATCTTTTTGTTTAGTAAGGAGCTCAACATAGTGTATGATCATCATTAATGTTTGTTAACCTTATCTACATGTTGACCTGTTTCATATATCTGTTACCTATGGTCGTTCCTGGTGACTATTTGCAATGCTGACATACAGTGTCTATACCATTTCAGTTAACAGCCCACGCTGCAGGAAATCTGATTTGTGTGTAAATAAACGNGACACTTTGTAGGAGAACTACCACAAATCTGTTGTAGTCCTTAGTGGAACAGAAGACAAAAGAGCTAGTAATTACTTTGCAAATGGCAGTGAAACTGGCCTCACTGTGTGACATCTGAGAGAAGGATCACAGCAGCCTCTGACTACTGACCCCAGGAATTCCCAGTTTGAGGCTAAGCTTGGGCATCCCTGTTTCTGAGGGTGGATTGTCTAAGAATTTAAGAGTGGTAAGGAGGGATGAAATCTGGAGAGGCTGTGGATTTTTGTAAGATGAAGAAACTTCTTCACAGCAAAATATAGTATTAAAAATGCACTATGCGGAGTTTCAGCAGTTCTTAATCTCTAGTGCTCCCTGACCTTGAAGTTGTATCACTCTCTACTTCTTACCAGAAGTCAACCACATGCAAACCAATTAATAATGTGGAACTTTATTGTCTCCAACTGGGACAATATGTTCCCCAAAATGTCTTTCCTTTTTTATCTATCCTACAACCATGAAAAACATGGAAAAGTCAGAGAATTTTAAGGATGGTACTGTAGTGTGCTGGTGTTCTTAGCATTTAGAGAATACTTTTTAAGAATAAAAACTCCTGTGACCTGTACTTTATAGTCTGATTTCAAAATACTGACCTCTCTTAGCAGAAATCTGTTGTTTTAAAATTATGTCCTCTTTTACAACAAAACTTCCCACAGTTTTTTCTATGTTTTCCATCTGGCTCTACCAGAGTCTTTCCACTGTTTCCAAGTGGAGACATATATTGTGGAAAATAATTTTTAAAGCCAATGATGTATATTTAATACGGCATATAACATGAGATAAATTCTTAGTGCTCTTTCAAAGATAAGACCTCTGGGAACAACCAGTCCAAAACTTATAACT
This sequence comes from Jacana jacana, assembly GCA_013400555.1. Taxonomy (NCBI): domain Eukaryota; kingdom Metazoa; phylum Chordata; class Aves; order Charadriiformes; family Jacanidae; genus Jacana; species Jacana jacana. The sequence goes on along the minus strand of VZTM01010296.1, from coordinate 108,342 downwards.
GTAGAGGCTCTCCCAGGGTGACAACCTCGAGGGTCCTCTCCTTCCCTCCAAAAAGGCCACCAGGCTTGGTGCCTGGGCTCCCGCTGTGGGGGATTGCTCAGACATCAGCCAGATCCCAGACTTGGCAGATATGCCAGATCATGTGGAAATTCCCATATTACATTCCGTGCAGGACACACTATGGAACCTACCCACCCACCCAGCATGCTCAGGAGGATGCAGGCAGAGTGATTTCCCTCTGTGGGATGTGCTGCTGCCCCATGTGGTTTGTCCATCTCTGAGTGCACCAGCCCTCAGTCACAGCTGCTCCCAAAAGCTTTGAGATGGCCCTTCCCAGGCCAACATGGGCTGTCTCTGATGAGGGTTTGGCTGAGTGGAGGAACAGCTTCCTTTGCAAGCTGTGGCATGCAGCAGTTGCTAGCCCCAGAGCACGGCTGTGCTGGTGAGGCTTTATCTCACACTGTTGTAATGAAATGGCCAGTAGGGTTATGTTGGCCAGGGACTCAGCCTCTTTGACAACCTTGGGTTGATAGATACAACTGTACTGATGTTTTTATCTGGGGTTTCTGGGTAAAAAATGCCCAATAGGGAAAATAAAAGAGAATTTTTAATGCTACCATACAGCTTTTAAAATGTAATCTTGTCACTTAAGACTGTTGAAATAAATCATAATAAAGTCATAATGTAATACGAATATTTAACTGAAGAAACTTCATCTTGTTCATAAATTCAGTTAACTTCATCTTGTTCTTTTGCAAATATTTTTTCTAATATATCATTTAGCTTATTGACAAAGTGCATATTCTATTCACTTAGGTTTTATTTTTTTTTTCCCATTCCCTCCCTGACTGATATTTCTATTTGGGCTCTGAAATAATGACTTAGAATATGTCTGGGTGTTTAAATCCTACCTGAGATATTAAAAAGAGTTTTAATTCCACATGACCCATACAAGATTATAAAGCATTTGGATTTGAAATCTAGAAAATAACTTATTTCCCATGTAGAGAAAACAATACAAAATGTAGTTTTGTTGTTAGCTGAGAGGACTAATACAATATTTCTCCAGAAAAGCAACAGCTAAAAAGCTATTTACTCTAAAAGTACTGCTTACATTAGCACTTTCCCTTTATTAAAAGGTTGAATTGATAATAATTCTTAATTAGAAAATGGCGTATTATTCAGGAGTGTTTTAAGAGATGTCAAAAAAGAAGGGAAGATGTCTGCACTATTTTGTTTTTCATGTTTGCAACTGTGGACTACACATATTTAAATGTGAGTCAAAAAACCTGCAAAATGTCTTTGGTGACAAGATAATAGGGTAAAGGCTTCACTACAGAAACAAAATTATCAATTATTCTTGCAGACGGTTTAAATTTTGTTCATAAGAGAATGGGAAGGAGACAGAGGGCATAAACTCTAATGTACCATTTCTGTTTTAAGTAGGCACATTCATCTTATTTAATGGAGATTCATTTAGAGTACTCTTATACCCTGTGTGTATACAACTTAGTAGCCATTGCAACACAAAGTCTTCAGGGTGCTCACCTTGTTTATGCTCACAAACTACTCAGACTAATGTCAGTGATTAAGTAAATAAAGCTAATCCCTTTTTCTCTAACACCTTGTTATTCAAATACTAGAAAAATAGTCTCTGTGTGTCTGACAAGTGAGAAGTTCTTGCCTTGATGTTACAACCTGTCAAAGAAAGTCAAACAAATCAAGTCTCTTGCCAAGGACATACCAGAAGAGAGTGAGGTAGCTGAGAAGAGCTATTTTCTGCTGCTGAGCCTCTGCGCTTTAACCCCAGGATCATACAAATGAATGCAGGCAGAAGCCTGACCTGAAAATAGCAGATTTTCAGTTAAGATCACTAATGAGGATTTTAATTAGTTGAGTAAGCCAGTGTCAATACCATCAGTAAACCAAACTCCATGACCTAGCAGCCTACTTCTTTCTGAAGGAAACGATATTGTAGACATGTGGATAATCAGGCCTTTCTGATTATATAATATTGTATTATTATAATACAAAAAGCTATTTTTAACTTTTTATTGGAAAAAGCTTGGCTTCATTAATTTTTATTTTAATTCATTTGAAATAACACGTCTCTTCTTAGGGTGTAGAATCATTATGAATGCTCTCATCTGAACTAGAATACTCTTATTGGACATTTCCACCCAGCATTCCTGGAAGTTTTCTATTCCTGGGGCCTGACTGCCCCTTAGGTAACAACTAAAATTAGCTTTTCAGCAGACCTCATGCCCCACTGGTTTTTATTATTTTACCATGTTATCCATTGTGAAAGGCTTGGCAGTGGCTATACTACTGCAGCTTTAAATTTATCTGGGCAATCTGGGCATATTCTGTGATGCAGCAGGGTCTCTCTATCCTTTTAAAGTAGGATAGTCACCAGTAGAAACAGTTTGCTCCGTTGGGGTGATTTGTTATTTCTGTGGTGTTGAAGTCATTGTTACAACAGTCAGGGATGCTTTCTAGCTGAAAGGTTGTGAATATGCAATAGAATAGAGAACTTTTGAACTTGCAAAAAAGCTTAGGAAGACTGCTTGCATTATAAACAGTAGCCTTGCAACAATCACCAGCAATCACAACTGCCATATGTGTTGCAAACACTGAACCGGAGAACTTCATATCCCACGGAGCTTATGAACAAGACTGGGTGAAAGGGAGGGGGAAGGCTGAAGTAGTGCAGGAGAGAAAGTAGTGTGACAGCTGGCAATCAATAGGGCAGCAGCAAGGAGGAATTAGCAAACGAGGAAGGGGATGGAAGGAAAATCAGGTTAAAAAGTTTCCTTACAAGCTCATGAGGAGGGAGGAGACTGGCTGGATAGAAAAGAAAATGTGGAAGGGAGAAAATGGTACTGCTTTGCTGGACTCTGCTGGAGGAGTTGCAGAATGTCCCTGTTACAACTGCATTGAGAAAGCTATACTAGCCTTGGAATACACTGTGTAAAATGGCCATAGGGCCACTAGGCCATAGGCCAAATGGCTAGTGCTGGTACCAAGACCTGTTTCACCATTAGGATTAACTGCCTTTCTCAATAGTGGTATGCAGGAAAAGCCCTATATGAATCAAGCCTGCACAGGGCTGGGAGTCCTGTTGTTACCTGAAACAAAAGCTCTCGAAACCAGAAGCAGTTTAGAGAAGAGATGATGCTTTATTTGACATCAGGTGCTAGGTGGAAATCCACAAATCTAGCACACCTTGCTGGGGACATTCATGCATTATTTATACACAAAAGATTCTCATAACTCCATCTAGGCTTACATATTCATTAGAATGACTGAACACCCATTTCGCACATGCATATTAAATTTTGCAGCATTGCAAAATACTTCTGTGCAGGCGTAAGCTCCTTGGTTGGCGTTTGGCTAAGATACCCTTCCTCACATTATCCTTTTAGGGTTTTGAGTCATTTCAGGACAGTAAAAGTTTACTGTAAGTTTGCCAACTTCTTGAGGATGACAACAATGTCCTTTGAAGTAGCCATAACTCTGTCTTAATTGGTATAGGAGTACATTGACATGAGAGAACCTTGAAGTCATTGACTACTTCTTGTTATCCCATCCTTATTACTATCAGCTCAGTGACCAACTATTTTCTCACACAGTAGGAAGCTCAGTAATTAACTCATTTTAGTTAGCATATGGTTTTAAATGAAGCAGAGGCCTGCCTTTGGAAACACTGCTGATGGAAATGATGATTTGTTGAGGGCTGTAGAAAGCCTTTGCAACTCTCTATTCAGTTGGAAGTTTGCAATTCATAAGCATGAATACAGGTAGAAATACAAAATTCAGACTCAGTAATTGGAATGAGAATAAAGTCAGTCAGAATAAAGCAAAATTGTCAGGCTAGGTCTGATAAAATGCTTGGAATTAAATCAGAGCAAAATGTCTACTGACTATTGACTTAGGTCAGTAAAGCACTTTAGGTACAGACACTAAGTCAATAACCTTTTAAAGCATTTAAGGTGGTTTTTAGTTGCTATTGAGAATGAAAAGTTAAATGCACAAGAGATCCTATAAGCAACCAAAGACAAAAATAAAAAATTACTTCCTCATGACTTAGTTATACAGATTATTAAGTGGCAATAGAGCAGTGTCAATTTGTAATAACTTCTACCATTTATAGCAGATAAGAATGTGGTTCTATTTTTATCCAGCATCACTGGTGTGCTGGTAATTAAAAATATCACAGCTTCAAATAATTTTCTAATTCAGTAACTTTTCTACCCTTTTACCTGAGTTCAGAGTGTCTGAAAAAAAATCTTAAATGCTCACCAATTAAAACTTTAATCAAGTTCTCTGAAGAATACCAGATTTGGTTTTTATGTCTGAAAGTTTTTGCAGAAGCATAATATTTCTGAAAAAGAAGTAGCAGTTTTTAATGGTGTTTGTCAATCAGGGGCAAGAAGCTTACATACTTATGCAGGATTTATGCATCTTCCAATGCACAACCCACAAATTTCTGATTGTTCTAGAGCATTCTTACACCTTCCTGCTCATCCTTTCCTTCCTAGAGCAAGCTCAGACCAATTAGTTTTGAATTTTATCTGCATTGCAGGGCATTCCTACCAAATCATTAGCTCAGGTCCCAAATGGCTCTCTTCATTATATGGAAAGCTGCAAGGAAGTTAAGTTACTTACTAAGGCCTATACAATCCATCACTCATCTTTTCAGTGAGGATGACTAGATTTACTAATGCAACGGTGAGTCAGAGCTGCCTCTTGAAAATATCTTTAGTCAAATTTTCAGCTAGAATAAGTCATTTTGGTCCCATAAACATTGGCTTCATCTTTGGTCCATTACAGGTTAAGTGATCATACCACAGAAAACCTGGGAACATAATAAAGAATTTGTTCAAACTTAATTAGGACAAGTCACTAAAGCAAATTTTGAGGGGGAGGAGGGGAAAATGAGGCAATGACAATGCTGTCCTTAATACTGTTGTATAAAGTAAAAACACTCTCAAGTGAATCTAATTATGGCAGTGGAATGGTAAAAAAAAAAAAAAAGAAAGAAAGAGAAAAAGAGAATAGGGAAAAGAAGCAAGGGAAAGAAATTGAAAAGAAATAAACTGTTGGTATATGAAAGGAGAAGGAAAAAAACAGATATATGGCTTTCTTAAACCTTTGTGTGTTTTCTGCTAGTGTGGCTATTTCAGAAAGGTTGATGTTCTTGCATGTCCATTGCTGATTTCTTCCCTGGTTCCACATCAGCTCATTTACTGTTGGCTCTCTGCACTTCGTGACAGCATTTGGAAGGACTTTAATGAGGACGTGAAGGGCAGTGCTGACAAGGTACAGCCAGAAGCAGCCCATCAGCCAGACCTGAAACTGCAGAGTGACAGCAGCTACACTCTAATTGCCCTCCTTTCTGACTTTCCCAATGAAGGTAATTATTAAAATCTATTAATTGTATTTCTCACTTTAAATTGTTCTATGGTGTTGGTTAAACCCTAGCTTGAAACTTTTGATTCTGTAGCACTCCCTCCTTTTAAAACCAAGAAGCAACTACTAAAAGAACAAACTTACCTGAACAAATACCCTTTCTATGCCGCACTATTGCAGAGGAAAATTTGAAATGCAACTAAAGTATAAACAGAGAAACTAAAAAGCCTGACAGAAAAAGAATTCAACACTGCTATTTTAGATCTCATGGGGTTTTCTAGGTTTATTCATCTGGGAGCCTGATTTCTGACTTTTGAACAATAAGTTAAGACAATACCAGTAACAAAGTACTGCTGTTCTCTCTTGTCCCCCATGGGCACTCCCCAGTCCTGCTGACTCTGTCCCAGCTGAACACAACACAAAGCTCACACCACCTAGGGAATATAAGCCTCTGGTCTGTTGTTGCAGGGATTGCATAGTTGGGATAATTTATATTCAGATAGGTCACTTCTGTCCACTTTTGTATCCTCAGCACAGCTTCTATGTGGTCTACCCAGCTACCATCTTCAGTTGTGCTCAAGCCATTGTCATTTATCCTCAGATGCTTGTGGTGCCACAGGACTGCTCTGATTTCTCTGACAGTGCCCAGTAGTTCACTTAGGGGTGAGAAAAGTATATCCTGGTCTTTACTCACACAGGAAAATCACTCCCAGCTGATTATTTCCTAGTAACCATGTCTGTGTTACAGCCTTTTTTGTTCTGCTAAAGCAATCTGATAGAGCCATAGGGCAACTGAAAACCACCGCTGCTTGAGCCAGGAGTGTTGGATGCACAAAAGCTATTCACTGTCACAAGCTTTGGCCCTACATCATGTTTCTAGGGACCTGATCTTGCAAAAGCACCCTGCTCTGAACTATTAGCAGCAATGGATTGTCTGTGCTGTGTTCAGGAGGCTGCGCTATCTCATCTTAGCTCATGCTGATGCATCTTTCAATCACGAGAGGCTGAGCTGCTGTCAATCCCTATCTTCTCTCTGCCCTGGAATTTAAATAAAGCAGTGGCAGATTGCTTTAAAAATGTCGTGGATGTCAACAGGATGTAAAACCTACAACATGGGAGGTACCAGATGGCAATTCTGGCGTTTTCACAGAGCTCTGAGAAGTTGTAAGTCTGGAACAATTGCAGTTGGTGTAAGCTGATGATGTTTAACCCTCCTCCCCCCATCACTTTCCCTTTCTGAGAAATGGGAAGGGAGTGTAATTAGAGAAAATGTATTGATGTCTAGTGAAAGCAGGGCCATGGTTCAGGGAAGTGCCCAGGTGGGTGGTGGTGCAGGAGGAGGCAACCCCCACCCCGGCTCTTCTTTGTGGTTCCAGACCCACCACAGTCATGCAGCATCCTCCTGCAGAGGAGAATCCTTCTCCCTGCATCTTTCCCTGCATCCTCTGCAATGTCCTCAAATGGGGAAAGGCTTTGGGCTTTGGGTTTGGAACCTTTTTTTTTTTTTTTTCTTAAAGCATTGTGTTAGTCTCTGTTCTGCAAAATTTCTTTTCCTGTCCTTTTCCATAGTGACAGAGTGACAGAAAGAGGCAGCGTGGGTACTGGATGCGTACGTACTGAATTACAGCTACCTTTCTAGGTATTTCTAACCTCTTGTTCTTTCTAGAAACACTCAACAGCGTGAAATAAGACCACTACTATTCTAAAAACCTTTTGAAATCAAGTGGAATTTGTAGCTTTTTCATAATGCAACCAACAGTAACTGGAAAAACCAATGCAAAGCTGTATCCTTAATATTACATCAAGGATAGAAAAGTCTGGCTGATGTATTAAGGACTGTGCAGCTCTCAAAGAAGCACATATTAAAGTCTTATTATTGAAGTATTTAAGCATTATCCTATCTTTAAGGTATATGCTTCAACAATCTTGCTGTGAAGTCCTGATACCAGTATTTTAAGAGCTGAGGCTGAGAAAGAGGTAGCTAATTTACTTGTCATCACAGATTACATCTCAGATCCCCAAATATCAAACCCACCTACAGTGGCTTGGATGTACTTGAGTGGGGTGAAAACAACCTTAATCTGAGCACAGACTTTACTACACAACTGTCTACGCCCTTGAATGGACTTGGGCAAGAAAGGCAATGTAGGTATAACTATGATGAAAATTAAATTGAAGGCATTACCTGAGGTGATGGCCTCATTCTTTTTGCATGCTGTTTGGTGGGGAAGTATAGTACATATAACACAAAGATACAGGGGCTTGAGGAGAAAGGAAAAGAAAAAATAAGAGAAATCCAGGAACAGTTATTTACGGTGGACTATATTTCTGAGAAAAAACTGGAAAGCTTAACTTACTAGGTTTGGTTTCTAGGCATGATGAGAAGTCTCCAAAAAAACTGTCATAAAACCATTTGGCAAATCTTAGCATCCCCTCTAGGTTGTTTCTTTTAATTTTCTACTGTATGCCTCATTTTGCCCTGAAAACAAAACTATATTTCTTTTTGTCTGTTAAGTATGGCACAGCTTTCAGTGGCCTATCTAGATCATAGCTAAGATCAGATCAGCATTTGGAAGTGGAAACCTGTCCATTAAAATGTAACCGAAACAAGTTGGCTCTTGTACCTAACCTTTAAAATGTGGCTCTGGGTAGCTTTATGTAGTGGGCATTTCCTGCTGTCTCAGATACGTAACCGTTTGTGTGCTCTTCTCTAGGCTGATAATTACAACAGCTCCTGGTGCACTGGCACTTTCCTCTTCTGATGGACCTCCCAGGACATCCAAGACACACAGTAAAGTTCCTTAGTGTCTTCTTGGAGAATTTGGCATGGGCTGTTTGAGGAGTCATCCTTCAGTGCTGCAGGATATAGCTGTGCGCATACATGTTTTATGAACCCCTTTCTTTTGGATCTAGTTGTGCTCATTTTGTTCCTGTGTAATATCACTTAGGATGTAAAGGGGAAGATGCAGCAGCTCTCATGAAATTCACTCCCAGCTAGACAGGTATTGATGGACTTGTTGGAAAGCTTGCTCAGTCTGTATTACTAGGAAATGAGGGGAGGTTGAGTAACTAGAAAAAAAGCAAGGGGAATCAAAAGGCCGTCTGTTTAAAAAAATGGCGACACAACTGGACAAACTCATTCCACTCCCCTGAGATGTCAGTCATGTCAGAGAGCACTAACAGTTTCACTCGAGATGTGGTGATAGGACTGTACCACTGCAGAGAGTGACAGTTACCAATTCACTGAGCTGGTAAGAAAAGCCCAAGTTCTGTGAGAGAGATGCTGGGCTGTTTATTACCCTTTTATTACTGTCTATTAGAAAGTAAATTAATAAAACCAGAAAGACTTAAGCAAAATGCCCATTTTAAAATAAAGAAAAGTTGGATAAATTATCAGGTAATTTCAATTATGAACCTTCATTGACTGTAACACATTTTATCCACTGTGAATTGGTCAGATCAAATCTTGCCATATTGAAACGTGAGGATCAGCTAACAGTATTCACCCCGAACCTAAAATAGTGTCACTTTGTGAGTATGCAAGGCTGAAGAAGGCTGGAATAGTTTCAGTGATGCCAGCACGATTTTTAGCAATCTTTATGATGTGTCTTTGCAGGTTGCATTCAGTTCTGTGGTATTGTGCTTCTCATAATTACTCACTGTACCAGATACTTCATGTAATCAGCTCATGAAATGCCTTAAAGCAAAAAGAAATTGTTTCCTGGGTCCTTTTCTCTGCCTCGCACTCTCAGCTTAAACCTGTTTTGGCAGCCATTTACTACATGACTAGTCCCTAGGCAGCAGCTATACTACTACTTGTGAAGCTGTTTGTGAAAGTAAACGTTTTCTGCATTCAAAGTCAAAATGTTCACCTAGTTTGTTATGATACATTGTAGGAGCAGAAGTCAGTCTAATGGAGGAGGGGGGGATAAAATCACAGTCGCATTTCTCCTTGTGATTCCCTGAACATGTCCTGGGCAGTTAGGTCTTACCTGGTTTCTTTTGGAGAAATAAGCCTAATGCCTTGCGTTTACAAGGTACTCAGTTGATATTCTTGGTGCAGCATTTTACTGTGGATGAAAGTAATTGCTGTTTGCTGCACAGAATAGACAACTTACTTCTTATTACTCTAGAGCTATTATATCTCCCTGATTCTACTCATCGTCTGTCATTCCTGAGCTACCAAAAGAAGAGGTTTACAGCAACATCTAGGGCTGATGGTGTGATCCAATGGTCTGGGAAAGTTTGTTTATAGCCAAATTCTTACCTAGAACAAGAATCAACTCCCAGTTTGTTACTCCATTCGTTATCATCTCCAGCCATGAGGTAAATTATTGATTATTTCCCAGGTATGAAAGTTTGAATCTTTCGTTATACAGATTATAGAATTTATAGATAACTGAATAAACCTTACTCTTGAAGGTCTTAGATCGCTTCTTTTGTACCAAAGCAGATATGAAGTCTGGTAATCTGAACTGCCATAGAAAAGCAGAAATACCTTAGTCACTTGTAGGTCTCAATACAATATTTATTCTATTTGGGATTTAATCTAATGGTTACAGTAAATGTTAGGAATAAATCCTGCTCACTGGCATCTGTTGCTAAATAGGAGCCAATATAATATCTGAAGGGAGGGCCGATGTGCTCCTGGAAACCACAGGTCACGCAGAAGGTGAGGAGGTACATTTTGAGTCAACTGGAAGTGCTTGAGCATCAGTAACTTCCTCCTCAGATGCAGCTGGTCCAAGCCATCCTGCCTAAAGTGGAGTGCAAGGGTGCCAAGTGATACTTTCACAAAGGACGCAAATGCCACCATGCTGTCAGCCAAGCCTAGCGAGCAACCTAGCAGGGCTCTGAAACTCTGCACAGCTGATGAACGAAGGCATGAATGGAAAGTGGGAACACTGTCAAATCTGCTACTACTTAACACATTTTGGAGAATGAATAGCTGAGACATACAGAGGGAGGTCAGTAGGACAATGTACATCTCTCTGCCATCCAGATTTGTAGCAAGCACTACAACTAAGACAGGTGCTCTGCCTGGGAGAAAAATAAGCAAAATGAAAGAAGGAATATGAAACTTGCATACCCATATCCACTTGCTGCCTTTTGCTGGCAACTGTTCATAGACATCTTGCCCGCTCTGTGTATGTTATTCATTTGCAGCTATAACTGGCAGGAGCTAATTCAGAGTACCTTAATGTATTGAAAGAATTACTGGCAGCAGATGGATATTGTAAGCCGAGATGAAAGGCGAGGATGGCTTGGTATTCCACTAAGTGGGCAGAGCTAAGTGATTACTCTAGGAGGAGGTAAAGCAGAAGTGAATTCAACAGCATGATATGGAAAAATAACAAATATATATATAGAACAAAGGCTGTAGCTGCCCATGCACTGACATCATATTGGCAGGAGGTCAGCAGGCAACTGATTTGACCTGAGTGCTGTATTTTCCAAAGGGTGTCTTTATAAATAGCTCTTCACTACTAAATAGCAGAGAGACTTGGAGATTTCACAAATTTTACTTGAATAAAAGATGAAGAAGGAAAAAGGGAAGTATGAAGACAGAGAACTGCTCAGACATTCAAATAGAACAGTTTTTTTTAATTTCTATAAAGTAGCTTGTTTATTACCATAAAATAGCTAATTCATTATCTATTCTATATTATTAGCTTGTTGTTTTTATTTATGTTTAATGTGGAAGTTCTGAAAAGGATGTTTATCATCCTTTTGAATTAGGTATTCATATATGCTGTTATATATAGGAAACACCCAGGACGAGAAAATCCATCCTCTGCTACAGACATGAAGGCAATCCTATAAGATTAAGTTTGTACTTAAACCTCCTTTTCATTTGAATTTGCAGCCAACTCTTAAACAGCATTATTCAGAATAGGTAGCTGATACTCTTCACTGGAGCTAAGCCTGTCCTTCCTGGGATTTCTGCTGTAGGTGGAAGTATACACATGGCTGTGATTTTTTGCTTTGGGCAGTAACTCGCGAAAAAAGACGGCTCTTTTCCTTCCTGAGAACATCAAGCAAAGGCGTTCTCCCTCTTGTGGAGGCAAATGTAACTCCACCCGAAATTTTATATTCTGCTTCCATGACATGCTGAGTCAGGACCTAACTCCGAAGGTGGCAAAAGAAAGATGAATTTAATTTGCAGCTTTCCTTAGGTGATGGCAGAAACAAGGTAATATTATCATTGCAAGCATATTTTGACCCAAGCACAGACTGTGTAATTGCAACCAGGTTCTGAACTTCTTATTTTGTGCTATTACAGAAACACATCTTAATTGGTCAGGCATCTTGTTCAGCAACTTCTCTTGAACTTATGGTCATTACCATCAAATTTGCCTTTTTTCTAGTTCTAAATAACTCTTTTCACTTCCCCCCTAAAGAGGGAAGATTTATTACAGTTTTAAACTAGTATATTTTCCATTCTTTTTGCTGGACTCTGCATGTAGATGGATGTTCTTAAACAGCCCTAAGCAGTTTTTCTTCCAATGTAAACTCTCTTTGCCCTGCCTTCAGCGGGTGTGGCTAACAGTTGGTTTTGGCTCTGTGAAACAAACACTTCTGAGCACTAAGTAAATATATTGCTGAATTAATCTTTGCTCTGTTTGTATACCGAAGTGCATTCAGTTCCATCACTTGACACATAGCACGCTTTGGGTGACCAGCTCTTTCAACACTGCTGTATTCTTTGTTGAATTGCAGCATGGACCAATTAATTCTCATTTATTCTTCCTGGTAGAAAAGCATCGACTCACAATTATTTGCTTGAATGTTGACCTTTCCTGTTTCAGAACCCTGATCACATAAACCAAATCTCAATCCCTTCTTTTCAATCTTATTCTGATCTTTCTAGGTAGGTAATAACCAGACATTTCAGTAGCCCATTCGTCTTTCATGTTTGCCAGTGACATCCATTACATTATATATGCATTCCTAAATAAGCACTTCTAATTTCTTGTGGTTATAATCCAAGCTCCTGATGTACAAATCAAAGAAATTATCGTCCCATTATTGTGCAGCATCTTGTTAAGGTTTGTGTTTTATTGTCCTCATTTGCCTGCCTTTTTTTTTTTTTAATTTTAGAGCTTTTCAACCACTTGCAAAATTATAGCACTTCACATAGTTTCTTGGCTGCCACTCCTCAAAGTCAAAAATCAATCCTGCAGAAAAAAAATGGGAATATTTACAAAACTTGATAGCTTATCGGTTAGAGAACAGGGACTTGACACATCCAGTACTACAGATTCAGAGATTGTGCAATAATATGTCTCAAGTTCCTGTTACACAATGAAGGTAAATTTCAAGAAAAGAGCTTTAGGAAGTGTCTTTGATCTCAAGTCACACATGTGCTGAAGGCACTTTGTCCTTTAGCAGAGCTGTGACCTGGCCCAGTGCCAGGTTATGCATCTCAAGTTGTTTCACACTCCAATATCTTCATCCTACCTGATGCGTGAAGTTATTTCTTCACCTCTGTAGCCAGGGAGCACAGAACCACCCTTACAGCTCTTCAGACTCATGTGAAGTCCAGGCATCTTCAGATTTTCTATGGCTGACAGTCTTTCCTCCATCAACCCCAACTCCAGTTTTCCCTTGCTGACACAGAAATGAATCTGATACCAGTTCTCCCATTTTTATTCAAAGAACTGTGACTCTTCATAAAAAGCAAGAAACCTTATTTTCTTGATTCCAAAAGAAGAGCTAGGACTACTCGCAAGTGCTGTATTGCACCAGCTTTTGCCCCTGAAAGACCATTCCCCAGACCTGTGGGTGAGCTGTTCTCCAGGATCTCCTGTCTATTCAGCCTGCCAGGTTCCCATGATGCACTGCAGTGCAGCCTGCACCTCCATGGGCTTCATCTTCCAAAAGCTTCCTATAGAATCACAGAATCATAGGGGCTGGAAGGGACCTTTCGATATCATCCAGTCCAACCACTCTGGCAAAGCAGCATCACCTAGAGCAGGCTGGACAGGAACCCATCCAGGCAGGTGTTGAATATCTCCAGAGAAGGAAACTCCACAGACTCTCTGGGCAGCCTGTTCCAGTGCTCTGTCACCCTCAAAGTAAAGAAGTTTTTCTTCATGTTGAGACAGAATTTCCTGTGTTCCAGCTTGTGCCCATTGCCCCTTGTTCTGCCACCAGGCACCACTGAGAAGAGTCTGGTCCCATCCTCTTGATAACCACCCTTTAGATATTTATAAGCATTGATAAGATCTGGTGTTATGCATACACCAGTCCCTTCTGCCACAGAGATGCCAGCTGACAAACTAAACGTCAAACAGCCTCCTCTTTTGTTGTAATGTAATGATGGGATACTTTGCCTGGATGCCAAGACTGTCTCTAAAAACCTGTTTATTGTTTGACTGCATAATTGAACTTCGGCAAATACTGTAAAAAGTTGTGTTTAACCTTAGAACAAGAAAGTGTCTAGGTACAGAATTGCTAATAACTGCATTGGGAAACAGTCCCACCTGAAGTAATCAGAATTTTTTCCTTCCATAAATGCTTGGTTTTGTTGTGTTATAAAGAACACGAATAAAAGTTAGAGTCTAATTGCTCTCCTGGGAAACTAACTTGCAAGATGTAAGGCAGGGAAAACTTCATTCATAATACTATTTTTGTGTTTTAAAACCACATGGCTATAGCATTTGCCAAGGATTAAATGTTTATTTAGTTAAATACATCAGCATCTATGACTTGCCTTAGATATTTCACAATAACTTACATATATTATTTGTAAGGAGTTAAAAATCAACAAACAAATTAACGTTTCTGAGATTCTGAGGTCCATAGAGAATTTTCATAATATTATTCACATTTATAACCTTGCATCTGACTACTACTTTCCTTCTGTCCAGAAATAAAGAAAATGAAGGCTTCTGTGTCATGTCCAGAAAGTTAACAGTTTATGAGAAAAACAGACAAAGAAGCTTCTCAGCTCTGAATTCTCTGTGGAAATGGTCTTAGTCTCTAGCCCTTATTACACTACCTGTAGTGTCTGGTACTTCTTACAACCTGACATGTCACCTCAGGTGTCTCAAATCACTGCAAGGAAAAGCTTCAGAGGATGGTGAAGTACTGTCCTAGTGTGACACATAGCTCAGCACCAAGCACAACTTCGAACTCCGCGGGGACAAAGAGAGTTTGGTGCCGACTTGCAGGGTTTGTACTCTCTCTGGGCCCTGATACTGTCTGTGTCTGCAGCTCCATCATTAACCAGTGCTTTGTAAGACATGGGGTGAAAATGCAGTATTTCTGTACAGTTGGAAAGCAGGGTCAAAATGGTGCTATAGTGTAACAGAGGCATGCACTGTGTGTGTGAAGAGATGTTCTGAGCGGGGCAAATTAATCTACACCCTAGGTCTTCTTTCCTCTTTGTGTTTTGTGATTGTGATACTTAAGTGATTTTAGTGCTTGAAAGCTGTGCCTTCCAAAAAGCAAAACATGCATCTCTAATATCTTCATGTTTACCTTAATTTAGTGCATTTTTAGTGTTCATATTTTGTATCAAAAGAAAGCCCTGCTGAAAGGAAACTGCCACATTGAAATGCAAATAGAAGTTTTCACAGGTATCAGCAAACACTGTGTTGGAGATGCATGAAATAATTATGATCCTGCAAATGGCATTACAATGAAAGGAGGGAATGAAGAGAGGTTTAAGTAGCAATGATTGCCGTCTTCCCTGTTCTATTGCTCTTTCTCAGGGTAGACATCAATAAAAGGCAATAAGGCTAGAAGCCACAGGGACTTGTATAAGATTAAATTACCCTAATTGGGGTTAATTGAATGGCAATAACGAAACTCAAATTAGAAACAATGTATGTTATATTCAAATATAATTACAGAAAGGAAGTATGACTTGCCAACAAGGATAACAAATGGTACTACATATCAACAAACCATATTAGAGCTGGAGTAGCTGTTTTCATGGTCTAGGTTGCAAGGCTGATGGCCACTTTTTAATGACATTTATTGTCTCTTCCATTTCAGGAGAGTAAGAATTAGGACTCGTTGCACATTCCCATGCGCTACACTGAAAAACTTCACGTTCAAGAGAATGACCCTAGCTCTTAACCTTGCATGGCACCCAGTGGTGAGTTCACTTGTCATTGTCATTGCACCTGTCTGTGCTGGGTATTGTGCAACGGGTTCCTACGTGGCTTTGAAGAGCTGGCAGCCAGTGCTGGAGGTTCTCTGTGTGCTCAGTAGGAGACCTGCAGGTCATCTCGCCCACAGGAACTGGTGAGGCCTGAAGGGCTGGTCAGGGTCTCAAGGGATTTTGTAAACATAAATAGGTTTTAATTTCTTCATGTGGATTCCTTAATTTCCACCACAGAAAAAAATTAGTATCAATCATGGGGTCCCACTTGTAGTGCTCCTGGGCAAGCAATAGACACTATGAAAAGGTGAAGTGTTTTCCCTGAATATACTCTGGCTGGAACATGACACAGTCCCTTACAGTGCTCCAGCCCTGTAGGTTGTTCTGCTGGAAAGCAAAAGTACTTCAGTTACAATGCTATTAATTTGTTCATTGCAAATACCTCTTCTGCAAAAGAGTAATGAATGTAGGATATTATAAAATAAGAATCTCTAACAGAATTAAATGAATAAAAACTTTGCTTTTCTCCTTTTGGTACAGTATATGTGCCAGGAATTATGCATTAGAATAGTTTCCCACTAATGCTACGTTGACTCCAACCGTGTCTACCAGCTTGAATTTTATATATTTTACTTTGGCTAAAATTTTTAGTTATATTTTTAGAATTACACTGTGGCTTCTACTTCCCAACTCAGGTTTTGAATCTTGCAAATATCTGATCTGTCTTCTGTTAAATGTATCAATTTATTTCTTAGGATTGTGACTAGGCCTAATGCTCTTTATTAGAATTTCTCAAATATTGTAATATTTAGCACTTACCTACTAATAAATGTTTGTTCATACAATACTTTATAGTTTCATAGAGTTACACAATAACTCATTATTAACAATTTAAAAAAAAATGAAAGATTTTTTAAGACAAAATTAAAAAAAATATTAAACAATACTGTAAACCAATTGTGTTTATAAAATAGGCACAAATTAACAGACATCAAACTGATGCATAGTACCATGGTTAGTGCTTTAATATAATTAAACAGATGGGGAGAATGGCAGATGGCAAAAATTGCTCCAGATGGGAAATGTCACGGCACAACTCTCAATGTCAAGGCAACTCTATTTACTCTTAGATGCTGTAGGTTCCATGTCTATGTCCAGGTCCGACAGAGCACAGTAGAAAAGCATCTGAACATATTTTGTTGTTGTAGCTGTAATACAAGCAAAACTGTGTGAGACAAAGTTATAATGTATCTTAGACAAATGTATGGATTTTGAGGATTTGAAAGGACTACACTGATATTAGGAGAACCTTAATCAATTGGATTAAGCATGTTATAAATAGGTAAAGGCAAAAAGGAGATCAGAAAATCTCATAGTCTCATTTAATCAGACTTTCATCAACATTTTCATAGTATTATCAGATTGATAGCTGAGTTCAAACCAAATAAAACCATTAAAATTTTGCTTTTCAAGGTGGCCTGAATGTGAAGAATGAAAACTGCCCTTCGGGCTAATGATTCAATATTTCATAATTTAGAAAATTCGTGGACTTCTTTGACTGAAATATTCCACTCCATGGGCAGAAAGTGAAGCAATAGCATCCTGGAATTTCTGCTTTCCAGGGTATCCAACTTCATTAGTATTAGCATTTGGTATTCACAATCCTACATGGCTTTTATTCAGTCAACATCTTGAAATGGCTCAGCATCACAAGTATTAGGAGACCATATATACCCACATAGTGCACTGTTTTGTACAGGTAGGCAAGGTTTTATTTTCAGCACCATGTGATGAAGCAAACGATCTCGGACATGTTGTGTACAGCATAGCAAAACTTCATAAAGAAAAAGGATTCTAGGAAAAATTATTCTGTCTGTCTTCTGACCAAGCATTTAAGATTTTGGTGCACTGACTAGGACAAGCTGGTACTGCTTACCAGAGAGCCGCTGTAGACATTTAGGTCGTTTTCCAATTGGCAGATAGACACCCAAATAATATGCAGGAATGCCTGAGAGGGCAATACCAATACCAATAAGGGAATTGATTGTGTCGCTGTAGAGAGGAACTATGACCAGGAAAAGTGAACATAAACAGTATACTATAGGGAAGAAGAGGTTAAGCTGTGGAGACAAAAAAAAAAAAAATTCCAATATTTACTAAAAGATGCAGAACGTATTCTATTTTCAGGCTTTGTAGATTAAAATTAGACAAGTCAAAAACATACCTATCTACTAACCTTCTGACTGCCTATACTCAGTGCAATATGCTGACTTCTGTGTGTGCTATTGAGAGCCTCTTATCTGGTACATACCCAAATATCTGACCATTTGTTGTTTTCAGGCCTGCACAAGCTTAGTTCCTTTCCACATTAGTAAGAGACCATTCTTTGAAAACAGTACTTTAAAACTGAGCAGCAATGGCTAGTTTTCCTTTGAACTTGAATTGCAAACTTTTAATTGTACATTTAGAATCATATAATCATATAGGTTGCAAGAGACCCTTGGGATCATTGAGTCCAACCATCAGCCCTACTCTACAAGTACTCCCCTACACCACATCCCTCAACACCACATCCAATCTACTCTTGGGCAATAACTCAACTAGATTTCGAGTTACTGTGTTGATGCTACAGAATTAACAGGCTCATGTACAAGCATTTTGCCCACACACTGAATAAATACACCACAAATAAGGAAAGTTACAATAATCTCTTTCCATAAAGAGTTGGGTGTTTGGTTTTTTTTTTTGTGGTTTTTTTTTTTTTTTACTAAGATATTTTATTTTCCATTAAGATATTTTTTAATGGCTGTAGTAAAAAGCCTTCTCAGGAGTTCAGGACCTGACATTTGAACACTAGCAAAAAATCCTGAGAGTTTACTGGTATAAATGTCTCTTTTTCCTTTTAAAGGTGAAAAACAGTAGGTTGAGGAAAGCCAACTGCAGTGTTTCAGAAAAGGAAAAAGTGTACACGGAGTTGTGACGTTGACTCTGCTGGCAAATGCTGATAGGAATTAAACAGTCATTATCTATAATCTGACTGTAATCCCTGCTTTAGTAGTGTCAATAGAAAAACTGCCAATATGGCAAGATTTAATCTTTATCTTCCACATATTTAGGGGGGGGAGGGGGGTGTCGGGATTTGGAAATGAATTGTGAACATGCTCCAGGAAAATTTGGTCTGCTCTGGGAGAATGGAAGTTTTTCTAAACAGTAGGTGCTTAGGATATTTTACTCCTTAGTCTGAACCATTCTTTTTATAATATCATGATGTTACACTCAAATGGGGAAAAAAAAAAGTGTTGTTAAAAACGGTGTGGGAGGTTAGGAGGAGTGAGTGACAAGGAAGAAATATTTAGATAGGTTGTTAATTTGGATTTCTCATAAGTTTTACTGCATCACTGCAGAGCTGAAATACAGGTCACAGAGCCAACAGAGCGCAGGGAGACAGGAGCCAGCACATGGTTTTGTGTTCCTGGGGAAAGCTGTGGGTTTCTGTCCCTGCTTCCTGGATAATCACTGGATTGAAACTAGAAAGAAGTTGCTTTGTTTCTGTGCAATCTCCCTCTCCTAACTGATAGCCAGACATGTGTTTGCAATCTCACTGTGCAGGGAGGGAGAGAGAACACTCAAAATACGTTTGATTATTGAAAATTTTGATCTTCTGCATGAACAAAAAATTGGGCATTTTTGGATTTTGAAGGGATTTTGCTGAATTTGTTAAGTCATGTGAATTTGGTCAGAGTGTTAAATTCTCTGGAGCCCCCATCACCAGCTCTATTGAGGTCCACTGTGAGCAATACAAAATGGGGTTGTTCCAGGAAAGGCTAAGAACCCCAGGCATTTAATTATTCCTTGTTTATTTTGAAATAAAGATAATTAAAAGGTAGGAAACATTTCTTCACCGAAAAGGTTGTTGAACATTGGAACAGGCTGCCCACATAAGTGGTGGAATTGCCAACCCTGGAGGTATTTAAAGGACAGGTAGACATGGTGCTGAAGGACATGGTTTAGTGGTGGTTTTGGCAGTGTTAGGTTGATGGTTGGACTCAATGATCTTAAAGGTCCCTTCCAACCTAGAGGATTCTATGATTCCATGAAAAAGAAATGTAGATATAATTTCAACCTCACATTAAAAGTACAAGAGCAGATATTCTTGTGGAAACTCAAATGAAAACTTTTGTTCCTTCATTTCTTATCTTGTATGGTTGATACATAGTTTATAACATAACTAGTAACATTATGGTTGTCATATTAAAGATCACGAAGGCATGGGCATTAGCTGGTTTTTTGGGCTTGTTTCCTCTCATTTACTTACTTTAATAGGCCGTGGTCTATGTGGCTGACTGTATCTCAAATATATCAGTCCTGCAATAGACAGACCCACAAAAAGCCAGTAGTTGAAGCAGTAGTAATTAATGAGGAGGAAAACATCTTCCACAAGGAGATAAAGCAAAGTCATTAATCCCTGGAGATAATAAGAACAAAGATTTTTTAATGTGAAAATGAAGACATGTCTTATAAAATAATGAGGTAGCAAAGTTATAAAACAGCCTGTTTCCAACATATTTGTCTGGAGATAGGAGGTCGGTTCCTTGTAAGAAGGATGAATTTAAAGTCTGAGAAATCTGCAAATATGCTGCGTGAAACATGCAAGTATCACTTCCTTAAACGTGGCAGCAACACCAGCACATTTAGCTTAAGTGGTGTCAGGTTTGCAAAGTTATGTTTCAGCATCAGCAGGAAACACTCCTAGGAAAGCCAGGTGAGGAGCCTCAAACTCTACTGTGCTATGGAGAAAGCTGCTAAGAAGCTTTCTGTAGGCAGCAGCTTACTCTGTTGTTCTGGTTAGATTCAGCCAAACAGCAAACTTTTAATTTAGTTTGACTGTTGGAGGCTCTCACAATCCACTCGTACATTGAGACCAGTAAATTCTGTGGTGTGCAGGGATGCTGTACTGCCAGCATGGAAAGACCTAAAATACCAGAAATTTAAGGTCTGTTTTAGCAAATGAACGGAAAAAAAATCCAGTGTGAAAAACGTGAATGATGGTCTATTAGGGGAGTATAGTTCATTTTACTGGTGCAAACAGAATCTGCCTGAGAAGGGTATTCCTAATGACATTATAACTTTCAGTAAATTATTTGATGTCAAACTAGGCTGGTATGATACTCCATTCCTAAACTATATATAACACAAGACAATGGAAGACACCAGATAAAATACATGTTCAGATAAACTGCAGTGTAATGCTTTTGAATGATTCCACCATCTCTGTTCATGCATATCCTTCCTCTTGTTTTAATCTGATTTATGAATTATTTATTAAAATAATTTTCACTAATTCTATACCTTCTAGCTCCTTGACTTCTTGTCACAAGATTCATTTGTATAATGACAGCAGGAAAAAGTCAATATGGGTATAGGTAGGAATTATATAATGGTAGGAATTTAAAGTGCTTTGTCACTCCTGTTATAACTAGAGTCCCAAAAAATCAGCCTACGACAGGGTCTAAGAGGCATTCCTGCCATATTCTTCTCCAGTGACACTCTGAAACCTCATATAAAAGACTTACAAAACTCCCGCCTATACTGCTACATATTAAGCTTTTCTCCGTTTTCAAAGTAATGCTATTGTACTTCCTCCTCGCTAATCTTGGTCAGAGAACATACACATGTGAATCAAGGCATTCTCTTTCCACTAAAAAAAAAAAAACCAGACAAAATAATCCCACGAGCACCTTCAATGAGTTTCAGAAATTGTGGGCATTTGAGGGAGATGTCTACAGCACAGGAGAATCCCCAGGCAGAGGCGAGGTGTTATACTCCCTGTTTCTGAACCCCCAGCTGCCCCAGCCCAGCATGGGGCTGGGATGTTGCTTACATTGAAAAGGAGAGCAGGGACCGGTGTGAAGCGCTTTATGTGGATCAAGCTCAGACTGTCGGGGAGGTGTCCTTCCCTGGCTCCAACGTAAAAAAGTCTGGTAAAAAAAGAATAAGAAAACTCAACCAAGCAGTGTGCCAAGGACAAAGGCAGCATTAATTCTTTTATCAGTCTGCTGTAAATGCTGCTCTGTTTTCAAGTGAGCAGCACTTCAGTTTATCAGTGGTGCTGATCATGAGAAGACATATCAGATCATAATAATACTTACATCATAAATGAACAATCCGACATGCCCAAAATCAACTTTTACAATTTTACAATGTATTGGTAAAGAACCCATATTGAGAATAAATTATTTATTTTCAAGTATTTTAAATAAATCTTATATTTCATACCTAGATGCTGCAATTATTGATGAGTTTAAGCCACTATAACAAGACATGGCCACTGCTATGGGAATTATCCACTTAGCATAACTAAGGGTTTCACTGCCAAATGTCTGTAACAGAAAAAGAAAATAATATTGAGGTCCCTTACATTAAGTATATGGACAATCCTGAGAAACTCTCATGAAAACACACCAGCTCAAATATATTGTCATACCCCATGCTTTCTTATGAAACATGCCAATGACTAGGGAAATCAGAATTTGGAAAAAGTGAGCAGTATCAAAAATAAAAATGGCAGATACATTACAAAAAATCTAGCCTAGAAGCTCAAGTCAACGAGATAATAGAAGAATATATATTGGCTTTGATGTAATCTGACAAATCCTGACAGTAGTAATCCATGAGTTATAAATGTACTTTTACATAAAATATTGATAAGGTTTTTAAAAAAGCATTTCAGTGCACATTTTTTTTGTTGAAAATATTGCTGTGATCCTGCACCATTAAACATCACACACTGTACATTAGAATGATAGCAAACCCCCCTGGTTTTAAAACCACTTAGACTTTCCGCAGCTCTTTCTCTGTGTGGCCCTGGCAAAAGCATCTTCTTTGATCAAGTACTGTTAGGAGCAGAATTTGCAGAGTATATAGGAGGATTTTACAAGAGCAGATTTATTGGATATATTCTTTATATGCACCTTCTAATATACTGATACTCTTACAAAACCCCCAAAGTTTAAAGCAAAGCAACAACCTTCAGCAACAACCATTCAAGTGTTTTGCCAAGAAATATGCTAACTGGAATTCTTCCGCAATGTCATCCATAGAGTAACTTTTGGTTTAATTATTTTATGCAACTTACCACAGCCACTGCATCACTTGTGAGGAGAGCTGACATGTCCAAGACTACATAATATGCTATATTAGTCAGCAAGTAAATAATAGTCACAATAGGCATTGAAATACCAATAGAAAGAGGTAGATTCCTGCCAAGGGAAAACCGCAAAATTATTTCCCGGTCTCTGAATGAAGGATATTTAAATAAAACATTGTTCCCAAATTCAAACAATTGTGACTGGATACCTCCATCTCTTTTTGTAATTTATCATTTTGTCATTATGGGGTTACAAAATAACATGCAGCCAAGAGTGGAACAATTCCATAAGCACCTTAGTTGGCTGCTTGTGGGTCTGTCACAAGTTTTAGAAAAAAAAAAAAGTACATTTATACTCGTAAATTTTATATACTGCCTTTTCTATGAAGCAATTTAAGACAGCACTTAAGCAATGAGATTTAAACCACACTTAAGTGTTTTCGTGATCGTAGCGTTTTTTCCTGACTCATAACCTAGTTATGTCTCAAGACAAGGTGGACTCAAATCTGAGTAGGTGAGGCACACCACTCCCATGGGGTGGACATCCCTACAGAGGGAGGAATGCTACTCTGGACTTTTTTTTTACATACTTTAACTATCATCTTTAGTAAAATTAAACATTTTTCCCATAAATAGTAATGCTGGAAGTCACATGATAAAAGAGTCATTAAACCTGAAACAGTGTAACTCTACTAGTGGAAAATAAAATAACTGTTCTATTTGACTGAAAAGAAATAGGGAATTTAGAGAGCTATATGGACCCATGCTTTTCCCTGCTTTCAGCAGGGATTTGTTCTCCTTCCTTAAAAATTCTGGCCTAAACTGGAAGGTTTAAAATGCATATATGCAGACAAGGAATTTATTAGTGTGACACACTTGGTGAGAGAGAACAATAATCAGGGAGAGTTTGCATACTAACTACTTCTCAGGAAAAGAAGAAGGCTTTTACAGAAAAAATAGCAATTCAAAGGGAAAGCCCCCATTTACCTCTCAGGGTTCTGCATTTCCTCAGTGACATAGTTGAGCGTGTCCCACCCCGAGTAGGAGAAAAGAGCAGAGTAGAGAGCCAGGGCAATCATCCCTGGGTTTGTTGCTGAGCCCTCGAATGGAGCTCTCAGGTTTTCTGTCTCTCCTGTACAAACAGCAGGTACCAATTGTCTGTTACATTTTAAGGATTATAACATAGAAGGACACTACACTAAAAGTCTCAGCTAACCAAAAGGACATAGAAACTTGCTGCATCCAGGTTTCATTACTATTTCTAGAAGTGCACAGCCTATATTTTCAGTTGACAAATAGGAAAGTTTCAGTCAGATGTTCAAATGGTTACACTTGTACAGGGAGACAGCAGAGGACATCTTCCCATGTTTATTTGTGCATGACTTGTATAATTCTACTGGAATAAATGGCATCCTTGTCTCCTGGCATCACCCTCTAGCTCAGCAAAGGAGGGAGCTGTACTGAGGTCATTCTGTGCCCTATCAGCCAGGCAGAGGCACTTGAGAAACCCAATTTCTGTTCCTGAATCTGTCTCACATTTCTTCCTCTAATCTGTGCTTTTGTTTTCACTAGACACATTAGTGACAACTGGAGGAGGAACTCCTGGAGGCTTGGTTCTCAGTGGGATGCTCTGCCCTGCAAAGATGTCCCCAAAAATTAAGAAAGAAGACTTGAAAAATCTTTCCTTTCAAAAGTATGCTCTAGTTTAGCTCAATTGGTTGGGATGACAACCTGCAGAATGCTGCAAAACAGACAAAGTGTTAATGAAACTGCATGAGCCTTCACTGGGATTCTGGAAAGGGGAAGAAAGGCCTTACTGAGTTTACAGAAGGAAAGTCAACTATCTAATATACATGGAAGTGGGTTTAAGTATTAAGGAAGACAGAAACATGCTGAAACCTCTATTCAGGAAGAAAGTAAGGTCTTTGTTATAAAATGAATCAGTTTCACTCTGTGGTTATTCTAAGGAATTTATAGATACCACAAAAGCAATAGTCTTTGAAGAGCAGTTACTACACCAGGAGACTGTTTGAACTGAGGAAGGTGAAGCTACAAGATGCACACATTCTTTAGGGAAGAAAATAGGTGAAAGGAAAAAAGAGTGAAAAATCCCAAAGGACCAAGGAAAGTTTTTTTTTTTTACTAAAGACAGTTCATATTCAAAATTAGATTGTGGCAGTGTGCTCTTCCTGTTTTTCCTCCTCTTCCCCCCTCCAGCTCCTGCTCAAGCCATAACCATCAGTGGGAGCTGTGATGAGTTGCACCTGGACTTTAGGGGATGGCTGGCAACACAGCCAAACACTGTCTGGAGTGGGGACCTAGATATTTTGTTCCTATGAGGATATGATTATAGGTCAATTATCTTACTCTATAAATAGTGGACAACCCAAGAGCCCTTTGAGCTGTCCTGTATGGCAGCAGGCTGCATGCCAGGATCTCCCCTTTTGTGAGGACACTCACTTGAGGGTTTGTTCCTCAAGGTTGAGAGTTTCCTTGCTGCAACAGATTTTTGGTGACTAATAGCATGCTAAACTTTGAAATCTTAGCTAAGTGATATAAGGGATTGAATGCGCATATATAATCCTTTAGACTTAAACATTGACCAAGTCTGGAACTAGGATTGGATCCAGCTGCAACCAGAATCCTCCCTGGGAAGGCGTTTAGAAAGCAAAGGGGTCCTTCCTGAACCTCATGACTCAACAGGAGGGAGTCCCTGACACCTTGTCTGACCTTGTCCTCTGTGCAGTAAACAATCAAGTGTACCTTGCCATCAAATCTTGTAAAACACTTACATTTACTACTAATTTTGTTAAATCACCTTAATAAATATTTCACTACTTCTCTCTTATAAGTGAAGTTAATCACTCCACCTGTGACACAGGTATATTCACAGTGTTTCAAACCAACAGGCCTTTCTGAGCATATCAGAAGGAATACGGCAGGGCTAAAATGTCATAACCATTCTTTTCATTAAAACAGCCACTGAGTTTAAAAGAGTGCATTGACCTGATCTCAGCTTCCTCCAGAAGTCTGCATCATTCCTCCTCTCAGTCCTCTCTGTATTTAAGTGCTGTCATGGTTCCACTTGGGATAGAGTTAGCTTTTTCTTACTGGCAGCTGGCATAGTGCTATGTTTTGGATTCGGGATGTGAATAGTGTGATAGTGCATGGTGTTTTTTGATTGTTGCTAAGCTCTCAGGGCCTTTTGTCCTCTTCACACTGCTCCACCAGCAAGTAGAATGCTGGAGGGGCACAAGAAGTTGGGAGGAGACGCAGCTGGGACAGCTAACCCCAAATGACCAAAGGCATGTTCCATGCTATATGACATCATGGTCAGTGTATAAAGCTGGGGGAAAAAGAAGGAAGGGAGGGACATTCAGAGTGATGGTGTTTGTCTTCCCAAGCAACCATTACATGTGTTGAAGCCCTGCTTTCCTGGTGATGGAACACCTGCCTGCTAATGGAAGTAGTGAATGAATTCCTTGTTTTGCCTTTCTTGCGTGTGTGGCTTTTGCTCTACCTATTAGGCTATTTTTATCTTAACCCACAATTTTTTTCTGATTATCTCTCCCATCTGAACTGGGGGGTGTCAGCCAGTGGTTGTGTGGTTCTAGCTGCTGCCTGGGGTTAAACCACAACAAGAACTCAGTTCTGCTTAAACAAACCAGAGACAAGACCTTTACTATCACTAAAAGTCCTCAGCATTTTGTGTTCCTCACAATAACATTTCCTCTCTGCCTTTATGCTCCCTGGCCCCATGGAGCAATGCAATTGACCCAGTGTGGGTGATGTATGCACCAACAGGGAAAGGCCCCTGGTCCAAACCGCATTGTGGCAGCTGCATAGCAGTGAGTGGGATGGGAATTTTTTGAAGGTGGTGATTTGAAAGCAGGGGTAAATTTGTGACTGTGGGGACAGGGAAAAACTGCTGCAGCGGTGACACCATGGACTCACACTTTTGTAAAACTGCAGCAGCTTTATGAGGGGAACTACTGTTTCTCATAACTGTGGCCCTTAAGCAAAGCTTTTACTCTGCATCTTCACATTCCTGCTCTTAGGACAGGGTTTGTTTGTTCATGTTTCTTAAGACCTGAATAAATCAGTGACAACTGGAATGTACAGATAATGGCTAACCAAAAAAGCTCACTGTGTTTACAGCACAGCAGTTGATGGATTAGAACTGCAGCCAAGGAAAGGAGAAGGACAGCAAACATGGAAAAAGCAAGCACACCTGTTAGGTTCTGTGAGCTAGTTTCAGCAAGAGAAAAAGACAATTCCTAAATTGAAGAGGCAAATCCATCTTTATTTTAACTGAACAAAAATACAGTGCCTATTTAGGAATGTCATGGGAAAGGACAATGAAGAAACCTTAGTGGCTAAGCTTAATAAACAGAGCTAGAGTTGAAAGAGACTTTACTGCACCAGAGACCCAAAGTAATAAAATTGGATCTATTGTCATATAAAAAGATCAGAGGTACCACTGGAATAAACTAGTCTCCAGCTTTTCAGTGTATTCAGTTTGGTCCAGTAACTGCTGACACAGGGTGGCTCATCTGTCCTGTGATGTCTTATGATACCACAGTGATTCACAAGATTGCAGTATTACAGTCTTCTCCCTTGTTTCTAGGAACAAGCACACCCTCTCACTGAAGGAGGAAAGGAAAAGTTCCTCCCTCCTCAGTCCTGTCCCTTTGCTGGTGGCTCTCGGACATAGGAAGGGCGGGGAGAACAGGGAGTGAGGAACACTGCAAAGGACATGTCCAGCACTTTCTGCTGTGCTGTCCTGCCCTGTCATAGGACAAGTAGCAAGGCTAGCCTTTTCCAAGCATGGGTCAGAGACATTCAAGCTGACTTTAAACAAGTTAGCGTTAAACTGATGTTAATTCAGCTCTGCTTGCTGTTCAGCAACACAGAGCAACACAGAACTTGGTGTATGGTGGTTTCCACCCTAAGGGTAGAAGAATGAATAAATCTCCATTGCTCACAAGCTATAAAGTTCCTCTAATCTTCCCATGGCAGGTATTTCTTTCAGAATAAATAACACTTCATATGTAAGTCTTAAAGAGTCTGATCTTCCTGCGCAGATTTTGAAACTCATATAGGCTTATTTTTAAGAATTTAATCAGAAGAAAAATATTCTTACCTTTACCAATTTTGTAAAGGCCAACAGATATCACTAAGATAAGAGCCATAACTTTTGCATATGTGAAAACATCTTGTACCCGGGTTCCCCACTTCACATTAACACAATTAATAAATGTTAAGGAACCTGTAGAGAAAAAGAATATGCATGAGAGAAGCACTGATATTTTACATCACATAAAGCACATTTCAAATACCTCCAGATACCACCCCTCTTTCAAGAAATAAAACAGGATCAAAATCCACCTAGATTTATTAAAATGAATGAAATACCGATTTAAAAATTACACAATAATTTTTTGGAAGACACCATTTTCGTGACAGTAGGTAAGACAAAACACATCAGATTTTGAATTTTAGGACTATCTCCTGTTCCTTTTAAATAGTCTTTAAATTTTACTAAAGCCATCAGAGTTGTTCACATGCAGACAGTGAGATTTCTCTAAATGTTTTATTTGCACTTAAATTTTTCCTGAAGTTCTGTCAATTTGAGCTGTATTCTACATCCAGAGTAAGGAACAGCTTTTGCTCCTTAAAGTTTGGCTGCAGTTGACCAGATACTTAATTGAGCCAGGCCAGGATGCTGTTACTCTGTGCCCATAGTTTAGGAGCTGTGCCATTCATGCTTTGAACCTGAAACTGAAGATTACAGAAGCAGTTATGGAGTTCTCTCAAGCCTCAATTTTGACAGAATCTAAGAAAAATAACAAAGTAATGTGGTTGCAGAGAGTGTGTAGAATCAGTTCTTTTCCCCTTCTGCCATATTCTTTGCATTCAGTTTTGTTGCAGAAGTTAAACTCTGACAGGCAGATAAAGTGCTGTAGCAAACTCTGCTGCTTGGCTGGCAGCAGGTCCAGCTGAGACATGTGCCCACCTCCTGTCACTCTAGCACACACACACACAACATCACAGCTTATCTTTCTTGCCACTCCATAACTCAAAACAGATATAGATGATGAAAAAAAAGGGTATGTGTGGGTACAAAGTCCAGCTGCTGGAGAAGACAGAAGTCCAAATGTGGCATGGGTGGTCCTCTTCTTGATGCACCCCAGGATGCCATTGGCCTTCTTGGTCACAAAGGCACATTGCTGGCTCATTTAAATTTGTTCTCTCCACTATGTTGGTGAAGTGCCAACTAAATTAATGTTCAAGATAGGAGTAAATTTGCTGTCTGACACTGCTGAACTGCATATCACAGTTAACATAACTTAACATAACACTGTAATTTTCCCTGCAATCTCAGCTGTTACTCAGAATGCTAAGCCTAGTCAGCAGTGAGGCAACTGATTTGCTGTATGAGAAGGCAGCAGCTACCAGCCAAACCTGGGGCATCAGCTCAGAAATCAGAGGTACAAGAGCACACAGTTGATTCACATGAAGACTATAGCAAAAATAACTAAGAAAATAAAGGCTTACAGAATCATCATCATTTGAAGACTGCTTCTCTTAAGTGCTAGGATTTCATGAGGTGCTCCTAGAACACTGGGAGAAGAAATTTTGATCTAATAAATAGCCACTTTCCTGTGCAAGTGGAGAATTTCAGCTGACAGACTTCTGGAATAAGATTAGTTGCTTTTTAGACTGCTGAGTGGTCATGATGGTCTCAAGTTCTACCGTGGAGCCTTTTCAGAAGTGGACTTCCTCTGCACCACAGTGTCACGAGTCAGGGCTACAGAGAAAACAGCTTCTCAGAACTGCCAGCTTACATTGTATTAAGTTAAAAGTACTTATCCTTTTGGAAGCTTTTGTAGAAACATAGAACTTAAGCCATTTTTAAAAGATCATGCTACAGCACAGCCTCAAAGGAATACATGCCCCAGGCTGACAAATCCACATATCAATGGAAAAGAATCTGAGTGCAGTTCATCTACTGGAGCACAGACTTGTAACATTTGTCCCTGTGTTCACCCAAGACACACAGCTACAACACAGTCAACTCTGTGCAGTGTTTGATTACACTATGCAATTTTTCTAGAGACAATATTAATATTATGCAAATATTATATGTTCATCTTTTATGATTTGCAAAAGAGGGCATGGACCAAATGCAGGTTGCAATTCAGGCAGATGATTGTACCGTTAATCAGCAGTCATAGTTTCCCCCAGCCAAATTGTTGTAATTCTCCTTTCCTCTGTAATAATCCCAGCCCCAATTAAAATTCATCACAACAAAAGATTATTGGTTCTTAAGAATGTGTTTTAGAGAGGCAATAATTATTTTCACAGAAGGTGAAGGAGTAGAAATTCAGGAAAATATCTCTGAGCACCTACAATTACAGTTCTTAAGTTCTAGGAATCATAACTTTACTTACAAATACAAGCAGCTGCAATCAACCTGACTGCATCATATGGCGGCTCACAATGAGGAAAAATTGGTTGAATGATATAGTTAGCAAATGTGATTGCTATCACTGCCTGGGTTGTCGGTTCGATAATTAGCAAGGAAGACCACAGTCTGATGAAGGCCACAAAGGCACCAAATGCTTCCAGGATGTAGGCATAACTGCCTCCAGATTTAACGATGGATGTTCCCAATTCAGCATAACACAAAGCTCCGAACAGTGAAAACATCCCACCAAGTGCCCAGATGACTAGAGAGAGTCCGTAAGAAGCACTGTACATTAAAACACCTCTGGGTGATACGAATATCCCAGAGCCAATCATGTTCCCTACAATCAAAGAAACACCATTTAGTAATGTGATTTCTTTTTTCATCTGCATTTTTTCACTTGTGTCTGCCATATCGTCCATTTCTGTTTTTCCATTCTTAGTTTTGGATCTTTTATTGCAGCATATTCGCCAGGGGCCTGGCATCTTCAACTGTCATTACCTGAAAACAAGAAGACAGAAGATCTTTTTTAACACACATGGCATCAGAGACACAGATATGATAATTAACATGCAAGGCATAAATTCTACAAATAACAATTGTTTTGCCTGCTTTTATCTTGCAGTCCAGCGTTTTCTTATCTTTCACTGTTCTGTACATTTTTAATGGATGAATGTGAGGTAACTGTCCTTGGTTATAGATCCTGAAGCTTTCATGAACTCTCACTTCACTTTTACTATTTATCTTGAATCGTAATCCTACATTATGTTACTGAAGTTCTCTTAGGGAAGAGACACTGTAGCTCTGGAAACATATTCTTATACATCTGGAGTGTCCCACACAGGTGTACCTCTCCCTAAATTTTGCTCCCATCCCTGGAAGAACTTTACGTCATTATTGTTTGTTTCATCAGTGTCATCCATCTGAAAATTATCTGCTGAGGAATACAAGAGAAAAGAGAGAAAAAGATACTCCAGAGCTTCAGCCTCAGGAGGCTAATGATAATGTGAGGATAAAGAAAAGAGCTTCAGCTGTTGCTGGAGATGAGATTGCTGCTGCAGTGAATAAGGCAGCTTGTTTAGTTATTAACCTCACTTGACTTCTGGGTAGAAGCCCAGAAGTCTTGCATGCATAGGGACTGAGTTTTGAACACCCTGTTCCTGGAATGCTTTTGTATCAGGGAGTCCAACAAAACAGGACTGTAAAATCTTCCCACTCTGGTGCTCACAGAGCAGGATCCAACTCACCAGGAGTCAGGAAAAACAACATAACTGCATAGCCGCATTGATAAATCAGCCTCGTGCAGATATCATACCCCTCTGGGGCTGAGGTCTTCAGGGATGGGGAAGGCAAATGTAACAGCCTGCAGCGACCATCTCCATTCTTTGGCCATGATGACTTGTAATGATGCTCACTTAGAACAATGACTTTTTTGGGTGTCTGTCTCAAAAGAAATTTATTTCTCCTTCCTTTTCCCTCTCCACACACAATATAGAACACTTCCAAAGAAAGTTTTGTCAGAATCCTATGAGCTAAAGCCAAGATCTCTGAGTAGAACAGAGTTCATCCATGCAACACTGGTCAAAAACACTCGATCACAAATTTCCATTGTTAAAATGTGGGTCAATGGCCAGTTTAAAACAAACAACCTGCCCTACCCAAACTTCCCGAAAGGTTTGTGTTCCTTTGTAAAGTGTACCTGGTGTAGCAGACCCGAATAATGCATATGCATTTTTTTTCCAGCTTTTTTTGGTGCAACTGTTTCCTAGTTGATCAAATAACTATTGATGCATGATGAGGATTAAAGATTAAAAGATGTCAAGCTCTCTTTAAAGATTAAATGCTTCTCTCATCCCAATGTCACTTTCTCTAACTCCACGAGCATTGTGGGAACTCTGGAGTAAAGTTAAATATTAATTCTTGCCATAGGTGTTCAAGCATGACTGCTGAATCCCCCCTCCTTTGCTGACCTCCTCTTCACACATGGGTGACTCTTACTTCTCACTTTATCCCTCTAAGAGTAAAAAACGTCATCTTGATCTGGGGAGAGAAATTTCAGGCATTCAATACACCAGTCCTCCATCTTCCTTAGAACTCCTCATAAACATTCCCGGTTTCCAGTCACAACCTTCTCCCCTGAAAGACAAGCTAATACTTCCAGAACCTCCTGGCTCCATTTCTTCTCTCCATTGCTATGTGAAATGTTGGCAGAAGCCCCCTCCCATGATTGCAGCTGGCCTGAGAGCACATCAGGACAGCAGCATGCTAGAATTTTGGGCAAAACTCTGTATTAAAACTACTTTGGGAGCAGAGGTAGTTTAAAATCACTTAGTGCTTTTTGTGCCTGATCTGGGATTTTTTTATTTTTTATTTTTTTTTAATTTTTATTTTTAATTGCAGGTTATTCAGAGCTCTGCCTCTGAGCCAAAATGCACAAATTTTGCGTGTGTGCAGCTCAAAGGGAGTGAAAATTTACAATGTAGCTGTTCCTGAGGTGATGTGAATGTGGAGCTTGCACCACCGCACAAGTGGGGACCAAAACCAATGGCAATCAGTTTTCCTGAAATGAAGTCCCACTGATAAATGAGATAAAGCTGTTTTCCTGTAAAATAGGATACGTAATGCACTTGGTAGTTTGTCACTAGTAACTTGCGTACATTTGAATGTCTAGTGCGAACTTTGATGTCTAGTGTGGACGGCCCAGTAGCTAGAGGGAATTCAAGCATTTAAATCGGCAATGCTGCTTTAGTTTAGTAGAACTTTTACAATCTGTAGCTTTCACAAGAGCACAAAGGTAAAGATAATTTATTTTCTGAAGCAACACAAAGTTTTGCAGATTTTTTTCTTCTCTCTTGTGCTAACAAAAGATTATTTCAGATATCTAAAAATGTATAACCAGAGTTGTACAGGGAAATACTTTTTTCAGAAGTGACTGTAGGTGAAACCATTTTGAAAAATACCCAAACAATTAGAAGAAGAAGCAGCTCAAAATTCTGTACTTTGAGAGATGCCACATTAGCAAAATGTTTAACTAGGCCCTGAATTCTGTCCACAAATAGATACAGCCTGAGAATCAAAGGATAAGAGATTCAGTTTGCATAATCATGATGTCTAACTTCACTGTAGTTGTTACCCTAATTTCTATCAGCTGAAAATCTGCAAGAAAGTAGTATTTTGAGAAAAAAAATGTTTTAAACAGCTTCTGTCTGTCTCTGTCACCTCCTGCCCCTACTGAAGCCAAAAACAAAAATTCCCACTGGCCTTGATAGTACAATAATTTCAACCAGTGGGCTCACAATGTTACAGTTTTTATTGATTTTTTTTTTTTTATTCAGGACTATATCTTCCTTAAATAAACAAGGTTTGACTGAGGTAGGACTCATGGT
Source organism: Jacana jacana (assembly GCA_013400555.1). Lineage (NCBI taxonomy): Eukaryota > Metazoa > Chordata > Aves > Charadriiformes > Jacanidae > Jacana > Jacana jacana. Next base: position 74,812 of record VZTM01010296.1, on the reverse strand, counting down.
AGTTCTTAGTGAATTATTCATGTTATTAAAAATTTAGAGGAATAGAGGAAATAATCTCTTTTACAGATAATCCTGTTAAATAGCAAAAGGCGACTTCTTTTTTTTGTGGTCAAATGTGTAAATAATGCCTGCTCTTACAATCCAGGCAGTTTGAGGATATGCCCACCGTCCATTGTTGTGGTGTAACCCTTTCCCTCATTTATAGCTTCTGCTATTTTGTTCCTACTGAACCTGGCAGACAGTCCTGCCCTCTTGCCATCACTGTCACTTCATCTTCATGCTAACATCCCTCCTTCCTGGGACCACCACTGCCACTTCTGCCTCAAACTGGTGTACCAAAAAGCTTAAGCTAGGAAGGCTGGCTGTTTGAGCACGACTCTGTTCTTTGTCACCAGGGCATCCCTCCTGGCCACATTTTGAGGGTGCACATAACCCAAGTGAGAGCCAGTAGTAATTAAAGTCTGGGAGGGCTTACATGTTGGGGACAAGCATCAGAGCTATAACAAGTTGATTTCTTACAGGGCAGTGGCAGTTTTCAGTTGGAAAATCCTGTATTATAATAGGTAACAAATCCTTAGAGTGAGTCCTCTAGCAGAGAGGAATTCAGAGTGGCTTCCTGAGAATGGAAAGGTTTAATTTATGCAGTAATTAAAAAAGGGAGGTTCTTTGCATTCTGGCATCCTGCTTTAGCACAGCTGAGTATTTAAAGGCTAATCTTACTGCAATAGTAGAACTTTATGGCATCAAAAATGTAAGTACAAGTATTTTAAGAGCTCTTGTTTATGAAGTCTGAAGAGTAAGACATAAAAGCTTCCTGATACGAAGGACCACCCCTGTTCTCTCAGTCCCTGTGGGCTGTGACATACAGAAAGAGTTATTGCTCTCTGGAAATCAGAGATTCAGACAGGCATCAACATGTCAATGTGCTTCAGAAGCTGCAGCTAAATTAAGGCTGCAAACACTTGCCTGTGCCTTGTGTCAGCAAATGATCTCTACTGCAGAACTTCAGAACACAGTTTTCATGCAGGTCCTGCTCTTCCTGAGGGGCTCTCTCAACAAATGGAGCAAAGTTTTCCTCTCAGAGAAAAAGCAGAGTGCCTTGAGATCAAAAACAGGCCTAATGACCCTAAATCCTTTGCCATCTTGTGTTTACCTCCCAGCTGTCTGCACAAAGAGTAACAGAAAGGATTTTGTAGACCAACAACTGAGAAGTTAAGGAAAATAATAACACCATATATATACAGGTAATTCTCAAGAACTAATTTTTTAGTTAGACCACTGCTTGAAGTCATACAGAAAAATGAAGGAGGAAAGGACAGTTGATAATAGTTGAAAACCAAAATTGAAATCGAAGACAATTCTTCCACTAATTACTGCAAGACTGGTTTGGCAGGGCAGGATTTTCTCAGACACTTCCCGTCCTTCAGGGATTTACAGTCTCATGAGTGATTGCCTCCTTCATGAGGAGGTAATTAACCTTTGCCAAATGATTAAGCAAGGCTTGTCAGGGGTTATCAAAGTGTGACATCTTATGTACTGCTTACATAGAGTTCCAGAGGGATGGAGCTGCCTCTGTGAGGACATTTTGAAATTCTCAGCTTTTAATTCAAGAAATACTAGTAACTAAATCTGTCTTAGAGACCAAATATTATTCCCTTCAGCAGATTTCCTTAGAAACTGAGGGCGTTTAGAAAGGCATCTCCTGTCAAAGATGCTGGAACATGCTGGACATCAGGTTTACTCCTTAATGTTATTTCAGATAATTTCATGGCCTTTTTTTGCTGAATGCTGTCTACTGCCACGTAATTTCGCAATAATGAAAGCCTGCTTTGCCATCAGTGAACATAGGAAAGTCAAACCAAGCAATAAAACTGCTAAACCCCCAATATTTTCTAGTTTCAGTTAGAAAATGAATGACATTAATGATGACATTAAAACCAAAACCTAGCATATTTTAATTATGTTTGTAATAGAAATCATTATATGTGTAGAAAGCTGTTTTAAATGTCACAAGCAATCTCTTATTTTCTCCAAGTACACTCTGGATAATTTTTTCCTGTGTGTAGCAGATTGACCATATATAAAAAAAACCCCAATCACATACACTGATGTTAATAGCTATTAGAACATGAAATCAGTTGTGCCAGCAATTTTCAACATGGCCAAAAATGTATAGAGCAAACTTCAAACTGCTGTTGCTGAGCATGAGCATGAACAGGTCTTAAAGTATTCCTGGGGGATTATAATGCTGGCCATTTGCCACTGTAAAAGGAGATCAAGCCAACAAAACAAGATTATGCATCATGAAGGAACAGCATAAAATAAAATGTTCTTAGCAAAAATAATAAAAAAAAGCCAAACAACAACAACAACAAAAAATCCACTTTTATCTCCTCTGATGAAAACAGAGTATATAGTAGGAAACAAACAGATTTCCTTTTAGTTTTCACATTTTACGTTTATAAAAATACTCAGAGAATTAATGCTTCAAATGCGCCAATGGCATTACTGTGGTCAGAGGCTGGTTTTCCCATAGGAGGAACTTGTTCCACCCCCAGTACTCCATTCCCACCTCAAAGCAAATCACAGAGGATATTTGTGAGACACTACTGTAGTCCAAACCTAAGAAAGATATTAAAAAGAGAAGGTAGTGGCTTACTGGGGGTGGGTAGGTGATACATTAGCTTCCTTTAGCATAAAGGCTACTGTAACTGAACTCTCTAGCTGCTGATCTAAATAAGAACACATCTGTTTCACCAGGACGGGTAAGTTAACACTAATATGAATAGTCTCTTCTCTCACTCTTGGTTTAGCTTTGCCTTTAGCTGCTGCTATTTTTAGTACAGTAGCTTGAATGCTAAAATCAATGACAGCTTTTAAGAAAGAAGATCCCAGGCTCTTCTGGAACGTAGATTCTCCAAACAACTTCAACTGAGGTCATTAGCAGGCAGAAACAGGAAACTTAAATATCAGCTGCTCTCTATTCCTTATAAAGTTGTGACAGAAATAAGACAAAAGAAAAGTTGGGGGAAAAAATATTCCTTCATCTACATGTCACTAAAACCAAGAACAACCCTTCCCAGATGGTAAACAAATGCAGTTGAATTCCTTCTTGTTAACTTAGAAAGACACAATGAGAATCTTTACTAACACTGTACACAAAGCAGATGATCATTCTCGTGGTGTAACTTGCTAAAGCAGAAAGGTTTTCAGAGTAGGGAAACTAGCAAAGAACGGTAGTTAACTGAAATTCATAGGTACTATTTAATTTCAAAAACCTAATGTTTTTCTGTTTACTTTTTTGGGATACATTTAAAAACAAATCTAATCTACTCATTGTTAAATATTTATCAGTTCTCTATTTTTTTTTTCAAACAGAACATTATATATCTGTGGCTTTTCTAATAACTTATGACATGATACACAAAACAGGCTGAGCTGGCGTTAAGATCTTATTTAAATTAAATAAACTTAAAAAAAATAATCTAAGATAAAAAATAATCACATAAGTAAATTACTTACCGAATGTACTCAGTTTTGTCGTCTGAAACAATATGTTGTGCTGTTTATGAAGTGAAAAGACTGTGTGGAATACAGCACAATATCTACCAAAGCAAGTAAACATCCAGAAAATAAGATTTTCTGGGTGGAGCAAAAGGTTAATGAATGCAAGAACACTAACCTGGGATTTGGTTTCCATGAACGACAAGACCAATAGTAAAGAAAAAATTTGTACTCACTTGTCAAAGGGCATCTGGAAGGAGCTGATCCAGCAGGTAGAGTCTGAAGTCACAGGACAGAGTTGAGGCACCAGAGTCCAGATAGCAGGGCTTCATCAGGATGGGCTACTAATCCGCACAGGAAAGTGAAATAATTGAAGTCAAACACAGATACTCCTCCAATCCCTCCAGCCTCAGTATTCCAACTGGAAAACAAGCAGGAGAGTTGCATCGTGTTGCATGTTCCATACCGTAACCCACAGTGACCCAAAGAAATAATAAAACCTACCCAAATCTTTCTATCATTAAGTCAGTGCTCCTCCTACTTCTTCCTTTTAAAGTAATAAAGTAACATCTTGCAAAAACATGCTTTCTGTGATATACTGAGACAGGTCTACAGTTAATGTTTACACAGAAATGGCTGTGCTTTTTTAAAACGCCATTAAAAGCTGGTATATGGCAAGTATTTTGAATACACAGCATCTGAGTTGCTTTATTTTTATCTATGAAGGACAGTTATTTATGCCAGAGACCTCTCTACGTCTGCCTGGAAAGATCGCACAATTCCAGCTGGCTGCAATTCTGTGGTTACGTACATTATAATATATTAAGAAACATTTTGGCAAGAGAATTGTTTTGCAGGGTGTTGTTCTCTGATGGAAGGGCAGAGAGGCTGAGTGCCACGTTCCTTAATCTGGGTCTCTATCATCTTAAAATCTTTCTCTTCTGTTAACAAGCTATAGCCTAAAAAACCAGAATGCTTATTTTAAAGAATGCATAATTTGACCTTGAATTTGTCCTGTTTCAGATTTGGGGCACCAAACTGATTGTGCACTATGCTGAGGGACTCTGTCATCAGACATTTGCCCCTTCTTAGAGTTGGAGAGCACCTTTACATTATTCATATATCCCCCTCCTGAGCCAGCTTCAGCCCTTTGTTTTAATTCTGTAGAGGCTGCATGTTGGAGCATGAAACAAAATATTTTCTTCATTAATGCTTCCAGTATTACTATTGGTCTGACCCCAATGGTTACATCCTACTTGACATTTCCTACAATTTTTCAGTAACAGCACAAAAACCCGCATTGAGCAATCATAAAGCATGCAGCGTCCATAAAAACACATTTCTTTCTTCAACATGTCTTCTGTGAATACAAAATCTCATTCCTTGGCAAAGGACAAAGTTGGACTCAATGATCCCAAGGGTCTCTTCCAACCAAAATGATTCAACGATTCTATGACAATTACACATATTTGCATTTTAAGTAAGCAGGATGGATAATGTAAAGAAGTGAATGTGACTTTCTTTAGAATATATTTTTCTCATTCATTTCTACAGTCTTGCAGAATTTGACTAGCAATTCTGCAGTGAGGATTCTCCTCTGCCAAGTTACTACTCATAGCAATTCCTCTGTGTATTACAGCTACACATACACACATTCACTCATGGAACAGCAAAGTGAGGTACACTTGCCTGAATAAACCTGCAACATTTTCTGGTTTCTTGCCTACTCAGGAGGCTTTTCATATTCTGCACTGGCAACAAGAGTACTTCCATTATTTCCAGAACCCTCTTCATTCATACCATTGCCCAGATACATCAAACTGTTCAGCTGCAGCTCCACCAAGTCCTCTGCTGCCTCCTGTTCCTTACCTCTGTCCCCTATGTCTTAGTACTCTGCCAGAACATGCTCCTACAGTCCTTGTCTACAACAAAGGCACTTAGAATTAACCATGATTGACAAAATGCAGCCAAACACCTTCTGCCATTAGCTGCAAGAGTCTGAATGACAAACAAAGGCCACCATTTGTGTTGTCTTGGTAAAATCAGATCCTTACTTTCCCATGAAGCTGATGCAGGACAGAGCGTAGCTCACAGATCACATGAAGGAACCTCAACTAATTATGTTAACTCAAGGCATGGGAGCAGAACACGAGGATCAGCCACTACTAAGTGACTGAGGATCAGTCACTACTATGTGACTAGGTACTAAAATAGCATATTAGATCTAACGGCAAGAAGTGCAAAATAATATATATAGTCATATGTTTCTATTTTCCCCCATGCACAGGTAAAAAGACATTTCTATGTGTGCATTTTAAAAGACTCACAATGAGCTGTTGTAACTCAGAGAAAAGTTTTTATTATCAGCAAGAACAGCGCTCTGAAATATCAGCAGAATTCTTCTTTGGAGTGAAAAAGCTGAAAAATCTGTTAGGAGTTGCGACGAAGAAGTGAGAAGTACACAAAATACTGTTGTGTACTGGAAGCTGTGGGAGGGAAACCAACCAGCTTTTCAAACTGTAGTCTGCCTGAGCGATTCCAACCCTCTCTCTCACAAAGCAGCATCCCACCTGCCACATCCCTAGATCTGGCACCACTGTAGCAGACACTCCAGACTGGGGCTTCCTGACAGAGAAGTTGCACATGAAGTATGTGACTATGCCTGACTGTCCTTGCCAACCCTGGACTTGGTGCCACTGTCAAAATCAGTCCTGAGTGTTCCAGTTGCACAGAATCTCTGTTCCTCTTTCATAGCCCTGGAGTTAAACAACGGAAGCATCATCAGGCATTGACGTATTGGCTCATATGTCTGTCACCTCCACACACCCTTCACACACTCTGTGTGGGTCAGGCACACAGCCTTTACCTCCCTTTCTCCATGCCCACCCCAAAGCTTTTTCCTTACCTCTTCTTCTGTACCCCTCAAGCCCTGAGTGTGGCTGGGCCCTCTTCCATGTCACTTCTGAGAAAACCTCTGCATGCCTAACATGTCAGATACAGCAGGTTTATGGATTCTGCTCCCTCATGAAGGGAGGCTCAGGGTCCAAGGAAAAGAAGAGGGAGATTCTACTGAGTGGCCTCAGGGTTTCCTTGGAGAGATGGACTTTGGCTAGAGTAATACTCATGGGCTTACAGATGCATGTGTAATTCAGGACTGGGGGTAGAAAACTATTTTTCCTGTGGTTTTGCCACCTCTGGGTGATGGCACATAGAGAGGGACAGCACATATTAATTGAAGCAACTTGACAGCACCATTTCTCTATAGGCCAAATTTGTTATTAACTGACCCCAAGCTAGGAGTTAGTTAATAATGGTAGTATCTTACTGACAGGTAAGAGTCATCAAGGTGACTTCAGAAAGCAGTAGGATGCTCTTTCCCCTCAGCCAGGTGTCCTCCAAGTGGGCCCTCATGTTTTATGTCCAACATTTCCTCTCCAGTTTGAAGAGACAGGAAGGTGCACAACTACTGCATTTACCTTAGCAGCACCTTTGGGATCTGTCCCACTCGTTCCCTAGGGCTCCTCCAACCATCTACATGACCTCTGAGGAACCTCTGGGGAACAATGGCTCATGGGGCACTGGTGGAAAAGCTGCAGCAGACATACTAAAAGGCTGCAGAACATGTCAGGGGCAACTGAGTTTAAAGGTAGCAGCACTGAGAAGGATCAACAGCACAAATCACAAATTCAGAATGGTCTGCCAGCTTCGCACAGGTGTCATCATGTGCTGTGCACAGCATGTAGAGCTAGGAAGCATCTGTGCTGTGCTCAAGTTCTGTTTACTCCAAGGTGGAAACTGTTTTCAAAGAATTGGGAAATAGGGAGAAGATGCAGACTGCCAGACACAAGACATTAGATGCCACCTGGTAGGGCAAGTGCAACCTGGCAAGCTAAGGCTCTTTAGACATAGCAGGAATGCTTTTACCTTCTTATATATAGTTTAAAATAAGAAATTACGAAGTTTGCAACTTATGCAGACCCTACTAGAACAACTTATGAGCTTGTAAAAAGATACCCCTAAAGAGACTTCTGTTCTTCTACTTAGCAAAACCACATTTCAGGAAGGTGATGAATACACAGTGAATTTTGGACATATATCTAAGAAATGCTATTTTCCTACCTTATTGACACAAATGCTTTTTTAGGTGGTGCTAATAATGAACAAACATGGCTTAAAATGTGATGTGCAGGGAAACAAACAATCCTGGCCTCAGACTTCTACTGGCAAGGCTGGCAGCTTTCCTCAAAGCCTGTCCCTGCTGGACATCTTCAAGTCTGCTCTACAAAAAGCACAACCACTCATTTCACCGTTGTCCTACTCTCAGCTATCTAGTTTGATTTTACAGCCTTCAGAGAGAAGCAGTATAAAATGCAAATTCCAAGTTTAAGCCAAAAAACTTACTTATAAAGATTAAACCCACTTGTTTTCTCTACAATAAATTATACATTGTATTCTTGTGATTCCTTTTACAAAATAAAATTAGCCAGACATTTAAAATACTAATCTGTTGGCAACTAGTAATGCCCACACTGAAGCTTGAATCATTGAAATGGGGCAGATTTTGTATCTCCATAGGTTTCCAAACAGCCGTCACTTAGGATTTCTCATTTATCTGCTCCTTTTTATATGGTGCTTGAGGTAGATGTCAGCTTTCTTGTACGTGAAGTTTGGAATTTCCCAAATTTTACAGTGGTAGTAGAGTTTGTAATTATTAATTCTTGTAAAAATAATTTGCCTGTGCTGCATTCTGGCAACTTAAAACCAGTAATTTTTTCATTAGTTTTGAAGCCACTCAGCTAAAGTCACTAAGGCTTTCTGAAAAGAGCTGAAAAAAATACCACATACCTTTTTCTCTCAGGTGGCCTCCATTAATGCCTCAACACATTAGCACCATCCTTCAGACAAAAATGGATGGTTGAGAAGATTAAAGCAGATCATGGCAGGAGAGACCCATGCACATCACCTCCAGCCTGGCAGGGCAGTGCACGCTTGGTACAGACCCGAACTACTGCTCATCACATAAATACTAAAAAAAAATCTCATTAAAAGTTTGATCCAGGAACATGAGTTGAGAAATATTTTTGGCAGATGACAAAGGTGAGTGAGGCATTAGCTAAGGCAATGTAAAACTGAGGGCTCTCTTATATGATCTATATGTGGACCTTTTCGTATTGTGGTTTCAAGAGGAGTTTAAGCGGGTGTAACCAAATAATGTAGAAGGCTACAGCTGCACCCTTTCTACTGTATTGGTTCTTAGCAGAATGAATATGATCAGCACAATGTCCTCCTTGCCCTCGGGCTCCTCTTTGGACTGACATTCTTCTTCTGCAGTGGTCTGAAGCACTTGCCCTGGCAACAAAATGGGAAAAACAAAACAAAGCATAATAAAAAATCCTGTAAAAATGCAACGTAAGCTTCCTCCCACCTACTGTTCTTCTCCAGTATCTCATAAGGAGTAACCAGTAAGGCTGAAAGAAGAAAATTTATTATAAACAGCATCCAAGCCCTGAAACCTAGAGCATCTCGAATTTTTCTCCCTCTACGGGAAAGACCAGAGACGGAAAAAACCAACACTCCTAAGTTGAGATGGGTTGTCTCAAATCTGTGAGGTGAAAGGAAAGGATATGTATAAGCAGAAAATATCTATGACAGGGAACATTTAATGTTTTTTCTTTATCATGTATAAACAAAATACTTGTCAGTAAGTATCAAGTGTTTGGCTTCATGACTGCACTCCAGTTTGTACTTGTAATTTGTAACTCACCAAATGCAGTCCGCATGAACTCAGTGTCATTTCTGAGACTCTAAAAAGGCACAATAAAAACAGAGTGGTACATACATAAAACTACTGTACAGAAACAAGACTCCTGTTATAAGAAATATTCACATGCTTTCATACAGAAAAAATAAATTTAAAGATGCAGTCTTAGAGAATTAGATACAATGTCTGGATAAGGTTGAAGTCCTAACTGTTTGTTATCTTTCAACTTTTGTATTATAATTCTGGCAAATTCCTCTCCTTGGCTATCTGATGTATCAAGCAGTTGTCGGACTTTTGATGTCCTTGTAGGTTTGGTGCTTATAAGTTCATAGTCTTCTTTCATGAGTAAAAATCTTGATAGAAGAGCATCCAGTGACTGATTCAAACATGCTTCAGTCATCTGATCAATGATTTCTTCTCTTTTACTTTGGATCCATTGATGAGCTACATTCTGTTGTAGGGTTTCCAAAACAAAATCTGAGATGGGAGAGGATTAAAAAAATAAATAAATTAGCATTGCAACTGTCTATCAATAAATAGTGCCAGAAAACAAAGGACAAGCTGAGAAAGATCTGTTGAAACCTTGGTTTGGTCAGAAATACATTATACTACTAACATGCTTTTAACATTTCACTACTGTATTCCATATGTAAAATGTTCCAAATTGTCAAATTTGGTGGTTAGAGTATTTATTTTATCTGAATCACATAATAATTTAGATTGGAAGTAACCCTCAACGAGGTCATTTGGTCTAATGGCCTGCTAAAAGCTGGGTCAAGTTCAGGGATAACTCAGGTTGCTCCAGGCCTCGTCCAGCTGAATTTTGGGCACCTACAAGTAATAGGACCTCTACAGCCTGACTGACAGGCTTAAAAATGGGGAGAAGTGACAGGCAAGAAGATGTGTTAAGCTCAAGCCAACTTTTTCCTTTCCTTCCAGTTCTCTTGGACTGCATCACTGCAACAGCAGTAGGAGAAAGGAGAAAGAATATGAGCAAAGAAAATGGGATAAAGAAGAACAAAGGCAGAAGGAATTAAGTCTGCTTAGAAGGAGAGAAAAAAGTTAGATGCTACAGGTACATATACTTGGTCACATTTTACATTGGTTTTACTTACTTTGTAATATAAGGTTACAAGGACAGAGTTACGTGAATTCTAAAATTGTAGAATGCTTTGTTTTAATTTAACAGATGAACAAAAGTTCCAGTCTTCATGTCATGCACACATACATTTATTAGGATCATTATTTGGTTCTTGGAATTAAATCAGTGTTTGCTGTACCTGAAGGAATCGGTGATGATCGCAGAATACATGATGCAGAATTTGAGGCATCTGAAATACTCTTCTCAGATGAGGGAAAATGACTGTATGGATGCATAAGAAATCTGGCACTCTGAGTTACAGAGATATTTTCCTCTGTACTCTGACTGCTGAGAGAGTGTAGACCCTCAGAATTTTCACCTTAAAAAAAAAGAGGGAGCCATATTACTTCTATGTTCAAACAAAAAACAGCCGTCAGAGACTATGTAGAGTAATTCCATAAAACAGGTCATAAACAACTTAAATTCACATGAAATACAACACATTATTCTTACACTTGGGTTCTGAATACATTTATGTCCCTTATCTTTTACCAGGGCTTGACCATGGGTTTGGGGGTTTCTTTTACTTTAAAAGAGACTAGATCTGGTAGATGTGAGCTTTAAAAAAAACAGGTCTTTGACAGAAATTTTTTGTAGGGACTGCAAGAAAAAAACCCACCTCCTTCAAGTGTTTGGAGAGGTAGCTAGGAGTCAGCATGAAACCTCACTAATTTATTTTGATGAAGTTGGACAGCGTAACAAAGGTAGAAAAATTGAAAGAAAGATCCAGGTGGAGGAAAAGAACATGAATACCAACAGCAATATTTGGTGGGAATAAAATCATAGAATCATAGAATGGTTAGAGTTGGAAGGGATCTTGGTAGTCCATCAAAACAGCCTATGACTTCAAGAAAGTTTCATGTAAAGATTTGCAAAGAAAGAGGGGGAAAAAGAGGTTTTATCAGGTAGAAAGCTTACTAGTTTCTTTTTTAAGGACTTTTATGGCAGAAAAAGATGAGTGATGTGAAAGCAGCAGTAGGAATGACTCGAAGATATAACAAATTGTCAATTACGGGGCATATGCCTAATTCTGAATACAGTTTTCACTACAGACTTTCACAGTGTCACTTGATAAAGTGCTCCAGAGATGTTAACTAACAACCAGAGATGCAGATGTAAGAATTCTGATGAACATCTAAAGACACAGTAAGAGCATGTAGCCTCCCCCAAAGGAGGTATTGTAAGGTACATTCCTAGATCAGAGTGTTGACCTGTGGAAGAATATAGCTAAAAGTACAAGGAGCAGAAATAAAAGAACATGAAAGAAATGAAACTCTTACTATTTAAAAAATGGTGGACTAGAATTCATAGTAGCTAGCTTTTAGTTTCATTAATGAGAGAGAAAGTAAGATGGGCTGACCTGTATAGTGTAAAATAACACGTTATCTACCGCATGAATAAGAAAGGATTAGGAGACAACCACTGTGAATGAAAGATCTTTTTAGAAAGGGATTTAAAACAGCTCTGCTATGATAGATTGTTATAGAGCTCTAGGAACACATGGCTCTTTAATAGCATTAGAGACAAAACTACTGGGATTATTCTAGTGTGGGAGAATGAACTTGACCAGTGACCATAGCATAATAAATAGAAAACATGCTAATTAAGTTTTGCACATGTTATTGAGAAAAGAATGGGTTGACCCAGGTTACTTAAACAGAACCTAGATGACCTAGAAGGCTGGAGTAATAGAAGTTGAAATTTGGTAGCTAGACTTTGTGCTTCAAGATGAGGTTAATGATTTGGAATCAAGATGAGGGAAAAAACCCTAGGTAGATTATTCTGTAACAAAGGATCATGTGAGGAAGGAAAACCAAAAATTCTGAAGTTTATTAAGTGAAGTTCTTATTTCAGGCAGAAAATCCTTGTTACACTTCTTTTCTAATACTAAGCACAGATGTTTGGTAGCCTTAGTTCAATGACTTAAGTTAGAACTTGCACAGGGATGACTAGGAGGATACAAGGAGAATGAAGAAGCTTATTTTACAAATGGACTTCAAAAGGGTGTATCCTGTTTGCTTAGCAAAACAAAATGTATTAAAGGATTACTCTCTATATCAGAAGTAAAATGAGAAAAGAGCTATTTAAGCTTAAAGCAACACTGAAGAACAAGTGTGTGTATAAGCTGGCTATGGAAAAAAAATTCAAGAAGCTGAAAATGAGAACATGGTTCCTAATTCTGAAGGAGGAAGTTTCTGGAAAAGTCTTCTAATTATATTGGTGGAAAAAAACAACTCAACTGAAATCTATAGTCATTAACTTCTGCCTTGGTGCCATGCCAAACTCAGCTCTTGCCAACAGATACCTAGGAACAGCTTTTCCCCTGAAATGACTGCATCTAATTTAGGTAAAGTAAGAAGAATGCCAGTCTTGCTTTCCATTCTAAAACTACCTGATGGATATATTGGCAAAGTAATAACAAATACTTTTGCTGTAGGATGGTATTGTAGGCACTACTTTCACAATATCTATACGTACATACAATAAAGTCTAAGCAGTAACTCTAAAGGACTGATCAACCAGATTAATAGTACCACCACAATCTCATCAATGACCTCCACAGGCAACTAATGACAATTTTTAACAGGAAGCAGCAGTAAGAAGGGCTGAAGTTTATCATTATCATTATTTTATCTGATCACACTTATTGTCTATGCTCACATTCCATTTTCTAAGATTCATCACAACATTCCTAGTAAACTTGGTAACCACAAGTTAATCTTCATCTTTAAGATTTTTATGCTATGTGTATAGATAAATGCTTGGGTAGAGGTACAGTCTAACTACACTACATTTGCTTTATGCCATTTCCCCCTGTAACTCAAATTCCTTAAGCCTCCGGTAATTTACTTTCCCTGGAACTCCTGCTGTATTTATATCTTTCTAGTACATTGATTACAAGCCCAGAATCGTGCATATGTTCAAACAGGAGCTGGAAAAGAAACTGCCTATTCCCTCCTAGTCTACCCTGAGCATCTCCAGTTTTGCAGCACCTCAGCATGCTTTTTGATGCCCTGCTTTAGAGCACTGAAGTCAATCATCTTGTCTGCTTTCACACCACTGGTCCCTGAAAAGTCAAAGAAATGCTCCATTCTTTTGAAATATATGTTGTACTCTTTCCAGAGAAGAAACTCAGTACAGTTTTAGTTTCACCATGTATTACTATTTCACCTGAGTCCCACTGCATTTTTCTGGCTTTTGATGTCAGCAAAATCTCCAAATTGAGTTTCCTCTGGGAATTTTGCCAACTTTTATTCAGAAAAGGTGACAGCTACAAAAGATCTGTGCAGATACTTTTGCGAGGCAATCTATTTACTAGAGCTGTTTTATTTAGGGAGGTTTTGGAGTCTCTTTCTCTGGAGACATTCAAAACTCTCCTGGACGCGTTCCTGAGTGAGCTGATTAGGTGTTCCTGCTCCGGTAGGGGAATGGACTAGATGAGCTCTCAAGGTCCCTTCCGATCCCTGATATTCTGTGATTCTGTGATTTATTGAACTAAAAATGATCAAGAGGTTGGGTTTCATCATAATACTCTTAGTTTACTCAGCTTTAGGAGGGTCTCAAAATGTTTTGCTTTTTTATCTTTTGAAGTAGTTCACAAATGATGAGGGTGCCAGAGCACTGGAACAGGCTGCCCAGGGAGGTCATGGAGTCCCCTTTCCTGGGGACCTGCCTGGATGCAGTCCTGAGTAATGTGCTCTACGCAATCCTGCTTTAGCAGGGCAGTTGGACTAGATGATCTCTGGAGGTCCCTTCCAACTCTGACAATTCCGTGTTTCCGTGATTAACAAAACTGCCAAGAGTCTGAAGGAACAAGTAAATGCTCTCCCTGCAGTCACAACCCTGAATTGGAAAACTGAAGCTGTGAGCTGTAGCAATTTCTCAAATGACAGTAATAGAAAATCAGAGCTAAAGTACTCCAGTTCTTTACCCAGAACACTAAGTTTACAAAACACATCTCTTTTCTGACATAAACAGAGACCTAACTATCTACTATGCAAATGCAATGTTACAGTAGGAGTGTAAAGCTGCAATGATAACTTAAAATTATATGAAGTCATTAGTATCTCTACCTGATGAGAGGATATTACACTTGGGAACGGACTTGAGTCTTGATATATCTGGAGAGATGCTCCGAAGGGGAAGTGCATCACATTGTATGGAGCCCGAATATGTTTCCTGAAATTATTCCAGTTGTACAATGCAGTGAAAACACACAATAAATAAATACAAAGTTGCAATGATTTAAAAGTACTTTCCCATCACTGCCTTTTTCCTACTATCTGAATGCTCAATAGACAGCATAATTAAAATATAGTAAACCAGAAGAAATCTATGTAATCCTAATACTTGTGTTTTTCCAAAGCTGACAGGAATTTTGTACAGAAGTTTCATTATTAGTAAGAATCAAAAGAAGCAGCATTAAGAACCCAAATGTAAAAGCAAATCTATATGACCCTATACAAGCAAGCTCCTTAGAGGTGTAAGGGAGCAGAAGACAGTCTCTTACAAGTTGCAGATGTGTGCTGCATTTCTCCTTGAGGGACTGGCTTTCCCACACTTAGAAGATATACCAAACGCCCGTCTGCTTACCTACCCTTTACTATCTGTGTTCACCTACATGGCTCAACTACGGCATTTTATGCCTTTCCTGACTGCATAGGAAAGTAACTGCAGGACAATTCCTCCTTACTCAGTTAACTTCCCTTTAAAACTTTCAGGATCTTTAATGATGCTGACATGCCAAATGCAATATGAAAAATATTTACCTCTTGGGAATTCAGAGGTATATTTAGAGATATCTGCTCCACATCTGTTTTCTTTCCACTCTTGTAAATACATCGTGATTCATACAGTGACTGGAAGAGATATATTTACCTGTATTAAATTTCTGCTATAAGACAAGATGACAGCTCTGTACAAAAACATGCTTCAGCCAGATACAAGATTAGATAAATGACAAAGGAGGTGACATTTCTTTTTGCAAGCAAAAGTTACCAACTTATTTAACCAACTCATGACTGTCACAAAAGCCACTTACCTTTGATTTCTTTAACAGAATTACTGCTTCCAGCATAGCTATTTCATCAAATGTTCGCAGGACTGGCTCAAGGTCTATTAAACATTCTAAACAAAGAAGGAATATGATGCTGAAGGATTTATGGTGGAAATAAAGTTTTCATTTTGCTAAAGCTACTTTCTTACATTTATGAAAGTATTTTGTCTATTGCTATGTATCAAACCTATGCTGATAAACAGAAGTTTCTTGCTTTCACCTGCTGTTATGAACACAACATTTTCACATCATCAAAACAAACCCTGTCCTGATCTGGCCATCTCAGCTCTCTGTATCAAAAGAGATCCAGGACTGTGCCTGACCACAAGTCTTGCATTCTTGGAATGGATAGATGAAACGGATTTGCTATATGTCAAGATAGATCCAACAAGTCTGGTTTGCTAAATGGAATCAAACAGCAGAAGACCTCAAAGTGAGTAACTGTCTTTCCACTGCAGCAAAAGTTTTAAATATTTATATAATAAAAACAAACAATCAACCCTCCACCACAGCAAAATCCAGAATAGATGCTGTGGATAAGGGCCAGAGAAGATGGCGACAGTCAAGGCACTGACCTATCACATTCAGTGAATCCAAATGACAGTGTCCTCATGTTCACCAAAGGCAGCAAGACAAGTTTAAACCATCTACTCCCACAGGAGAAGACAATAACAATCCAATCCCAAACAATCCAAGTGACAACCTGTGCTGTGCTCCCTTGCTTTCCAATGCTGAAAGGTTTACAAAATCAAGTATTTAAATTTTTGAGATGACTGTCTTATAAAAATGTCTCTTTGAAATTGTGTTCAAGTACAATAAAACCTCAGCAAAGGATGACGGCATATCACAGTTCTACTGCATTTCTATGGACTCCACCCATTTGGCAAAACCCTAAAAAAATTTGCCACACTAGCAATCCATCACACTGCATCCTTATTAACATAATTTTATTTTTTACTATAATTTTAGCACATTTCTCCCATATTAATTTTTTTCCACCAATATCTTTAAGAAATACATTTAATACCAGGATTCTTATTTTCTTGCATCAGCTAAAGTGGAGTTTTATAGCTTTGGCACTGCATTTTCCAAACTGAAATACTAGTACTGTTAATTTTTGTTGATTATAATTAAATTGTAGGTACACATTCCAAGTACATGCAGAAACACTGTGATTCCCTTCTTCATAAGGGGAACAGACAGGTTAACTGACCTATTCTATTTAAAGTTTATTTGAGAAAAGGGTGTTCGGAGATTTTGGTTTCCCCCTGCCCCAGGCTATTGTAATTGCAAAATTTCCCAAACAGAGAGCTTTACTTCCCTTAATTTTGCAACGGTTTTGTAACTTCCTCTTTCTTACTATGATAGTGAAGTAGGGGAAAAAGCAATGCTTATTTTCATTTAAAGACCATCTTACTACAGACATGACATTAATAATGGAACCCAAGTTAGCTCACAATTTAGTACACATCTCAGGTAATTATCCTTTCAGTTTGACCACAGACTTTGATTGCTATTTTGATTCAGTTAACAGGCACAAGAAAACAAGAATACATAATATAATGATGCATCTACTTTTTCGTTTAATTTTAAAATAAATATCATAAATAGATATATTTCCTTGCTTGGATAAAAACAATAAACCACAATCTGCAATCATACAAACAAGACTCATGCCAGAATAACCTGATATTTCAAAACCTTCTTAATGCAAATACAAGAATGCCTCAAAAAACATCATGTAATTAATTTTGGATTGTAAACTGAACATGGAGATCCTGTATGTGTTTGGATGTGTCCCCATTTTGGCCAAATTGATGGAAAAAATTGAAGTTATGAGCATTTCTTTCTAAGATATGTGAACAGCAACTTTCTAACACTTTCTGGCTCAAAGGAAGTAGGCCTATAAAACTTTCCAAAATAATAAAGTTCTGTTCACCAAAGCTATAAATGAAACATTAAGATTGCAAGCTTTTCTACTTCTAATGGTAAAATAAACCCTGATGAAACAAACCCTAAAACCAAAACCCACCAGAACCAACCAAAAAACCCTAGTATTTCAGGCTGAGTCACTGCATCCTTAACCTAACCATTGGGAAACTTAAAATATAGACTCGATTAAGCCAGATCTCTTTGTACTGTTCTACATTTGAATACTTTCAGTAAGTATCTTATTCTACATTTTTGCCTCTCAAAGGCAATTTAGCTTTCCTGTAAGAATTAGGGCCATGTTTCCTAAAGGTGTAGGGAGGAAGTTTCTAAAGCACAAGCAGATTAAACAATAGCAGCAAGGCAGCAGCAGGAACCACTGTGAGCTTCACCACACTGACAGATGTGACCACAGCAACACTTACAAGAACAAATTTCACAGTCAAAAACAGGTAATTACTTTCTGCCAATTTTCATGGAATTACCTTTACACAATGGCCAAACAAGAGCCGAAAGTCAACACAAAATTAAGCATGTTAAGATCAACTTTTATGGGGGATAAGTTTGGACTCAACATGCACCAATTACGTTGGTTAAGCGCAACCCAGTTTTGCAAAAGTCAAACCAAAACCTTTCCAGTTCGCACTAAGCCACTCTTATCTCTACAAGATCACACTTCAATCTTATCCTCTAAATTCTGTAACCCACTGTAAAAAAGGCTGAAAGTACCTATTTTTGGTCTCCTGGACAAAAAGCTGAGCAACAGAAAGACAGATAAAATTAACTCTGTGGGTTCAACCAGTTCCTTTTCAATCTGGGATGTAGAACTTCAAAAGATAAAGTCTTAGTGGAAAAGATTTGTACTGAGATGAAAACACAAGGTGAAGTCACTACAGCTTATCGGATGTGCAATGATTTATTGGCATGTTTGTCAGCTTGCTCATAAATGCCACAGTACTCATTATATACTTCACTTCCCCCCGTCTTAAAAAAAAGTTATCTTCAACAACAAACAAAGACCCCATGTGAAAGTAGTTAAACAAAATATGCTCCACTTTACGGGTAAATTAGCGATGGCAAATGCAAAAGACTCCAACTAATAACTACAATTTTATGGAACACATGTAGTTCCATTCATAAAAGTCTGTTTGCAGACATGGTGG
>VZTM01010296.1:21006-52979 GCA_013400555.1 Jacana jacana | reverse complement strand
CTTATATAAAACCAGTAGTTTCTGTCTGTTTCTCTAGTCTTAATTTAATTTTTGGAGCATTACACTTGTCACAGTGCTTCCTAAAGAAAAAGGAGATCAAATCCAGCTACCATTCAATTCTATTTTCCCCAATTCATTTTGCTTATAAACTTATGACATTTCTGAAAATGGTATCACTGTTGAAACTATGTTAAAATCTAAGTTCAGTAAATCAAATCTGAACTCAGATTGCAAAGCCCACTCGAGAACCGCATGAGTTACCTGTAGATATCATGTTTTACACTTGCACGGGTTTTCTGACTAGGATTGTAGTCTTCAGGTGGCATGTAGATAATCGTCCCTCCTTCTGGCAAAGAGGTTTCACTTCGTGATTGCGACATGGATATGACACGCCATTTTGACATGCCAAAATCTGCAATCTGGAAAGGACAAATCAGTTCTGCTGAGAAGAAAAACTGGATTTATCTGCTGATTGTTGTTAGAAATTCCTGAAATACACCCTAAAGAACAGGTCACTAAAAGTTCTTAACCTAACACACAAAAAGTATGTGATTGTCCTAGCAACAGGAAACACCAGCTCGGCTTCAGAAAGCATTCCCAGGTCATGACTCATGC
Organism: Jacana jacana; assembly: GCA_013400555.1. Classification (NCBI taxonomy): domain Eukaryota; kingdom Metazoa; phylum Chordata; class Aves; order Charadriiformes; family Jacanidae; genus Jacana; species Jacana jacana. The sequence goes on along the minus strand of VZTM01010296.1, from coordinate 52,364 downwards.
TATCCCCACAGCTCTGCCCTATCCTGTTGTTTTTTTAAGGAACGACTCATTTAATCTACAGCTGAAAAATCTCCTATGGGAGTCTATCCTGTATGAAGAAAATAACTTTCTTTGATCAAAAAGTGCAAACAAAAAACCCGGTGAGTACTTCTAGCTCCCTGGTTGTGAAGAAAGCACCAATTTAGGATAAATCATAACAGGTCTGTGTAAATTTAACCTGCAGATATCCCGAGACAATTGCTCTCACAGGAAAAACTTAGGGTGCTCCACCTCACCCCCAAAATTTTGAAATATTACTGTCTAATAAATTTGATATTCTGAAATTCTGTGCTGCAAGAAGTTGCTGAATAGTTTGTTTACTGTGCACTCTGGGGCCTTGACCCTTACTACAGAGTTTACAGTACATCTACATAAAGAACGAAGTGACTTCAGTTTACATTCCCAGACACCCAGGGAGTAGGATGTAAGGCTGGGTTACGGGCAGGGAGACAAACAGCCATGAGAATAAGCTTGCTGGCTGAGCTGCACTGTCCAGTATACAAGGGAAAATGGTAAGTAGACACTGACCAGCTTTGCACTTGTCCAGCATTTGCATAAGAGCCAAAACATTTTCAACAAAGATGCCTGTGTGAGCACTGTGGCAATAAAGATTGCAGAAATAACCTTTCTGGAGGGTTTACGGTCAAAATCCATGGTGAAAAACACCCTTTTTTTCACATGCAGCTCAGTCTCATCAAGCCTGCCTCAGTATAACTGTCATGGTATCTTGCTCATTTAGTAGATCTTGGACAACTCTCTATGCAGGGTGTTACTTTTATACCTACACAATACTTCTATTTGGCGTGCATGATGACCTTCTTGCATTTTCTGCCAGTTGTCCTAATTTAGAGAATCTTGCTTCACGCCCCCCCCCAAAAAATTTAGAAACCCAAAGGACAGGCTTCACGAGACTCCTTAGAGGAGGCAGGACAAGGGTTAACCTCTTCTATTCAATTGGTCCAGCAAAGCAAATGTTTAGATGTGGTCAGGCAGAGCACCAGACTGCACCAGTGCTGTTAAGGATAAAAAAAATGACGTGGACCTGTTCCCTGATCAGGTTTATCAGGAAGCCTGAGAGATGGAAATACCAGCACAACTGAGTGGGAGGAGGGATGACCTACTGAGGGCGTGAGCGGAGACAAGGCTGTGTAAGGTGCCTTGCTGCCAAGAGAAAGAAGAAATCAGCACTGGATCTTTGATTTTGCTTAAAGGACTCACAAAACGATTCATCTTATGGTAACAACTGAATCATTCCCCACTCAAGTATAAATTAAATGCAAAATATATTTTTTCTTATTTACTTGGATAGCGTATTCTATAAATTTTAAAAAACAGAGGATCATTGACATAAAAAAAAACCCTAAACCCAGCTCTTGCAATTATGGAGGCACCTAACCATTTTGTCAGAAGTACTTTTAGCCTCTTTTTCACATCATGGCAGTGATATTTTAAAAGGCAGAATAAAAGTTTAAACTGTTAGTACTTCTCTTATGTATTTTGGTTTTCTCTAAGGAGCTTCACAAAAGCAATCTTCCAACATGTTCAGATTTTGTAGTTACATTTTACATGCTCTTACACCACATTAACAGCACATATATGTACATATTGCATGAAAAATGTCAAATCGGGTGCTATTGTTTGGATTAGGTTCCTCTGTCCTCCAGATCTAACCTGTCTGACCATCTCAGACAGAAACTCTATTTTCCCCTCAGAAAGGGCCAGATGCAGCTACCCCTGGAAGGTTGCCATGTGAGAGTGTCACACTGCTATTGAGTATCAGCTACTCCTATAGCAGAAACAGTCCAATTTCTGTCTTCCTGGTCTTTGCAGACGGATCAAATCCACACTTGAGCAAAGCAGAGTTTTCATAAGAAGTTGTTAAGTTCTGTCTGCAGGGACAGGAGAAAACATCTGGCATACAATTATGTCCCCTCTGCACAGCCACATCCTCACTCTTCCTCCTCTGACTTCACTAATTCTGGATGCTGTAGAACATAAGAATTAAATACCTCTACCTTAACATGAAACTCATCATCCAGTAAAATATTCTGGGTTTTCAAGTCATGGTGCAGCAATGGAGGATTCATGTTGTGCAAATAGTTTACTCCCAAAGCAATTTCATAAAGAATGCGGAATCTGAGGCACCAAGGAAGATCAAGATACACATCTTTCTGCCAAGATAAAACCACAAAACCAAAATATAATCCTCTGTTCTGATCTATTAGCACAACACAAAGACATTCATAGTAAGAAAAAAAGTGACTTGGATAGACAGCAATCATTTAAAATATACAGTGGATGAACTCCTTAATAAATCCTAATCGGGCTGGGTAGCTGTTAAATATATAAATGTTAATCATGAAGTTTTATGCTTCCATTCCCTAGTATTCACATCAGAGTTCATGACTGTTATACATGATGTAGAACATTTACTATATTACTCATTCATATGGAAATACAGATGAACTCCTCTATGAAACTTGCAACCCACAGCACAAAGGAAGGCAAGAATCATAACTGACACTGGGGAAAAAAGAAAAAAAAAAGCACAAAATACTACCTTTAGAAGTCTTAAGACACTGACAAAAAGGCAGTATAACTCAACTGAAATCTCAGAAGTTACATCAGCACTCATGTCTTGATGAGATATGTACTGATTAATGGTACAGACAAGACTGCAGTGCTGCTGAGACCCAACTGCAGCAGCTTTACAGTAGCAACACTGAACGCTTAAACCAAACTAATAGGAGCAGCTGAGAGTTCAGCACAGAAGAACTTACTCCTGAGAGTAAGATCTGTTAGAAATATCCATAGCTTTTAAGATTAGCCGTATTTGACTTCATGAACTAAAGTCAAAAATTTCATTTTTTTAACTAAAGATTAAAATTCAGGAAAAAACCCTAATCTTTTTGTGTTATTTACATCAGCAATAATTCTGAAACCCAGGCTGAAGTAAGCAAAGTATTTCAGCCTCTAATTAGAGAGCAACAAAGATTTTTAAAGTGATTGTATATAATAATTCAACATGAAGCCAGTTATAGATGGTAACATTAAAGGAAAACATGTAATAAAACTCAAGTGGTTTGAGTTTCGTTGTCTTTTTGGGATATGGAGCACCAAAAACTACTAGTGATAATGACTATCCTTTAATCTGAAATATTATTAATTAGACTTTATTATTCTTAACTATGGAAACCATAATCTATTTGAAACAACCAGGGATTGCATTAAAGACTGTAAGTACACTTACCCCATGTAAAAGTTGGTTTAATGACCCATTTGTCATGTATTCTGTTACTATCCCCAGAAATTCAGGCTCGTTGCAAATTCCCAAAATTGGCAGAATGTAGCTAAACCTGGCTTTGTGTAATATCTCCGCTTCTTTTAGAAGGTGATTTCTATCACTGAAAGAAAACAAAGAAACTAAACCATTATCCTACCAATACTGAGAAACTCAAAGCGAATGTTGAGTTCACTACATCCTCTTAAAAACCTTATGTGCCTATAAGCAATACCACTACCTTTGACCGTGTTTCCTACAACACTCTTTTGACATCAAGATCCTGCAAGACAAACTAGAATCTGCAAATGCAAATTCAAAATAGCTTCCCCAGTTTTGTTGTACCACACGAACCTCTCTATTTCCATCATACATTTCATCCATGTTTCCAGTAAATGAGCATACAGTCAAACCTCCAACTTTCACTGTCATGTGTAACCCAATGGTAATAACCAACTCCATTTGACCTCTTTTACTGCCCATCTTCAAACCCTGAGTTTTCACCCAGGCCCAATATTAATTTCCTACAGAGTGGGAATTTTAATACTTGCAGTTCTCCAGCTGTTAAAATTTAGTGGACCCTGACATGCACTAAAATAATATGGGCTAAAGGAATGGACCTTCAGTTTTTGAAGGAAAAGGAATGACCAACTATGCTTTGTTTTCACATAAATGGTTCCTTCATATTGGGCCCCTGCTTTGAATCAGCCCTCTGGAAAAAAGCATTTCCTGGTTGCACGGGAAGAAGGAAAATACCAGCCTCATGACGTTTGGGTGCCTGAATTTGGCTGTGGGAATGCTCTTGGTTATGTCAAACCTCCTCATAAAAGTGAATTTGATACATATTTACAAATTCAGACCTTGCAGCATGTGGATTCAAGAAGCTCAAGTTTTATTTAAGATTCAGTATGCTTCTATCCCTTAAAATTATAAAGTATTTAGTATGACTTATATGTCAAATGTTGAAAAAATAGGTTTGCGAGGATAGATAGTGAGGATACTCGGACCATGAAGGATAATTCTAAGAAAAAAAGATTTAGATTTTATACCAGCGGAGACTGGTGCAGGTACAAGTACATGTCAACGATATCCAATATCAGGACTTTTACAGCATATCTTAGAGTGATCCTTTGAATGTGAGCCAGTCTGATACAGAAGCAATACAGCTGTGCTGGGGCACGGCTGCACACAAGCCAGGGCTATGCCCATCGTGATTCGCTCCGCACAGCACCATGGTGATGTGGTTCTACAGCTGCAGGGTGAGAGCTGGCTTGCATTCACCAACCTTAGGGCACACACTAAAGAGCTCACATCAGTCTGGACGCATGGATATAGATCTAGCCCTCACAAAGAAAAGGCTGTCAGAGTATATGGGAAAAAGAGGAAATCTGCTGCTTTTACAACAGAAAACTTTGAATTTACAAGTCTTATGAGGAGTGGTTGAGGGAGCTGGGATTGTTTAGTCTGGAGAACAGGAGGCTCAGGGAAGACTTCACTGCACTCTAAAACTTCCTGAAAGGAGGTTGTGAAGAGAAGGGGGTCTGCCTCTTCTCCCAGATAACTAATGATAGGACTCAAGGGAATGGCCACAAGTTGCGCCAGGGGAGATTTAGATTAGATGTCAGGAAAACTTTCTCCTAAAGAGTGGTCAGGCACTGGAATGGCCTGCCCAGGGAGGTGGTGGAGTCACCATCCCTGGCAGTGTTCAAGAAGCATCTGGAAGAGGTGCTGCAAGACTTGATTTAGTAGCTTAGTGGGTAGTATTGGTGATAGAAGGATGGTTGGACTAGATGATCTTGTAGGTCCTTTCCAACCTTGCGTTTCTATGATTCTGTGGATGTGAAATTAACAGCAGTTGTTGGTCCTTATCTATGTGATAGGAAAAGATTTTGTTCTATTAGAGGAAATTCTGGGAAATGTTAAAAGTCAGCCTTCAGGGAAAGCATGAGACAAAAGACACAACTCTCTCTCATCCTCTCTCTCTCCAGAGAAGACTGGGTTTGAGAAAGTTAAGGGCTTTCCCAGACTGTGAGGCACATGTGCATGGAGATTCAGCTCTAGTCAGGAAACGAGTTGCAACATACTGAGATCTATTTCTATGTCTCTAAGTCACTTCAGCTTTGTCTGCTCCATACCAGAAGAGCACTGAGTAATACCTAAATTAGTACAAGACCACAATACCTTCCCTACTGGCTTTGCTCTTTGCCTGGTCACACTCTCAAGTTCTGGGATACACGTGAAGGCTTCCAGTTAGGGGAATTACCTGCACTGTGAAGTCTGCCCATTTCTTGACAGGATTTACAGGATGGCATTTTATGTTGCCTGCTATACAACCTGCAAATCACTTACTGCAGAAACTTGGGTACAACAGCTTTCTTACAGCTTTCAGTTTTCCAATAGCACTTCCAAGCTTTGCACGGTATGTGGTAGGTGGCTGAATTATTTTCATTACCTCTCTTGCTCCTAATTTCACAGGTTAGATGTCACATGTATCTAAATTCTTGCAAGGTAACAAATAATATTTGTTGCTTTCCCCCAACTGAATTCAGAGCACAAACATTGTATTAGCAGAGATTTAAGCAGACATTTAAAGTAAAGAAAAGGAAAAAAAAAACAAACAGCCCTTATCAGAGAATGCAATACTCCTGCTTAAAAACATAACTCAGACTCCATTTCATTCTGGCATCATTTCAGAGATAAAGCCTGTGTATATACACCTGTGGAATAAAGAGATGAGAGATCTTAAAACAACTTATTTTATAATCTAGCATATTGGGTTGCAAGACTAGAAGCCTTGTTGTTTTGAGTGAATCTATTCTGCCTAAAGGCCTAATACTAGATCAAAGAGACTTGAGGCTGTAAAGTTTAAAGACACCTAGGTAAGACACAAGAGGCAGGCAGGCTTCAGACAGCCTAAGAAGAGGCAAGTTTGCCTTAATATGATAAAAATATTGGCACTTTAGGAAGTGAACGAGGTAGAGATGGATGAAAAATCATTACCTGCTGGCCCCTTACATGGGGCAGCTGTTTCTATAACAAGCATGCTGTCACTTGAGTCCCAATAAAGTGGGTAAGACAATTGCTGTAAGTGGAATAGTTAATGGAAAACAGCAGGTGTACGTGGGGGGGGTTACAAGCCTATTGTTTTAGATTACCTTCTCTCAGTACTGTGAGATCTGTGGAAAAAAAATATGGATTATGCATTGTGTCAGAGAAACTTCTTTTAGCAGCTAGAAGCAATAGCTAGGGGATACAGTAATGTATTACTTATAGTCTCTCTCTCTGATTCTGTAAACAACAAATCCATACTAATCACTTTTTTTTTTTAATATCCTGTTGATGCTTCAGGAAAATGGTCAGCAACCAACGGGCCCAGAAAGAAGCCTAACTGTGCCAATCCCACCTTGGGGAGGAACCAAAGAGCACACTTGCAGAAGGAAAAAACGCTTCCGAAGAGGCAACCTGCTTAGTGTGTCGCACGCTGAGACCGAAACCACCCATTTTCAGTAACAGAAAGAGAGGAAGCTCCGGGGCTGGTACGTGATTTCTCATGGCTCAGGCTGAATCACTCTTCGTGGGATCTACTTTGAGCTTGGATCTAAAGCACCGTTCCCTAGCAAGCCTCCCGGTCTCTTATCCACCAACATGACAAACCCACCCCGGTACGTTTGGCCGTGGCAAGCTCGACCCACGCCCGTTAAAACCCGGGCTCCACCGCCCGCGGCCGCTTTACCCCCCGACGGGACGCACACCCGGACTGGCGCAGGCAATGAGGGAGCAAAAGACCCCTTTCCTGGTTTCGGGAAAGGCGGGTTCAATCCAGTCCTTCCCCACAGGGGGCAGCCCGAGNAGGGCGACCGGGACCCTCCAGTCGGCGTGGCGGGCGGTGGACACGGTACCGTAAGCGCCACGGCTGATAAAACGCAAATCCGGTAGTTTGTTGGAAGGGATGGAAGGAAGGGAGTAGCTGATGACGCCCGCCCGGACTCCACCATTCCCGCCGCTCATCCTCGCACCACGCCGCCGGGGACGGGTCCGGAGCGCCGTTCCTTTCGCTCTCCTTCTCCGCCCCTTCCCCCCACCTCCCGGGCCCGCCTCCTCTCCAGGCTGCCGACGGCCCGCTCCTCCTTCAGCCCTATGGAGAAGCGACTTCCCTTCCCCGCGGAGAACGGCCTCCCGCGGGTTCCCGGGTGGGAGAAGGCGGAGCCGCCCCGATGAATCTTACGGGGAGGAGAAACCCGGGAGCGAGCCGGGGATCCCTTGGGAGAACTGTGCCGGGGCAGCAGCCTCCTTCGGGGGAACCGGGGCGCGGTGCCGGGAGGCGTTCCAGGGGCCGGGGATGGAGCATCCCCCCACCCCGTCTTGGGGACGGTCGTGCCGGGAGGCATCCCCCGGACTGGGAATGGGGGAGAGGAGGAAAGCATCCCCCTCCGTCCAGGAGGCGGGCGGAGGATATGTTATTTCTGTTTCCGAAAGGGGATGCAGGCTGGCAGGGCCCAGCCCGACCGGGAGAGCTGCCCGCCCGCCTCTCTCCTGAGTCCCGGTTTGTGCAGTTCCCGGTGTGTGTTCATTATCAGGTGAAGTGAGAGGAGAGTTAGCTCTTGCAGCCGCTTATCTTCTCCATCTCTGTCCTAGAAAGATTTTTTTCGGGATAGCGGCATTTCACAAAGGTAATTTCGAAAATTCCAGAAATTGCAATTTCACCTTTGCCCCCACTCAGAGCCAGCTGCCTGATCGGCTGATGTGTTTGTGATAGCTTTATGAGAGGGTTACGCAGGCAGGTTTTGCAAGGCCTGTTCACCCAGTCGTCACAGACTAACAAAATGCTTTAAAGTTGGAAGCCTGTAGCTTTCCACAGGGAGTGACAGTTCCACAGGACAAAATGGAGGTAAACAGAGCAAGTCCCTCACCTTCCTTTGGGCGAGGGATCTCGCCTAGGATCTTGGGCCAAACATCTGTGACTTTTCACCTCTCCTCTTGTCCCAGTTATGGATGTGGACAAAAGAATAAGGGAAAGGATATAATTTTTCAGACTATGGTATTGTGCAGTGTTCCACATCATACGTTTTAAGGCGTGGCAATTATTTTTCAGTTCTGTCTATGCCCTGGTACTTTAGATAGCTTTGCTACGTTTTCCCAATTTTCTTGTATCTTGGACAATTTATATCCTCCAAACGCTGCAGCGCTGCAAACGTACTGAGCAGCCATATGAAGCAAGCACTGGCTTGCTTTGTCTTCAGTTTTCATTTAGCCACTGTCCTTCAGAAGCACCAGGTGGTTTCTCAGAAGTGTAATTTGAAATGCAATGTTTGCAATACACAGGGTTTGGGTATCTGTTTATGCATAAACCCCTCTGTATTTACCGTGTTGGTAGTACTATATGTCATAGTATTTTAACTTTGATGTATAAGAAAGATTTCGTTTCCTAAAGAAAATAATACGTGATGAACATCTACTATGAGCATGAACTACAAAACCACTGTGTGAATACATATAGTATTTCTCATTAAGAGAGTATGAATATAACTCTATTAAAAAATTTAAGATACTGTACAAAAAATTATTTGTGCTTTTTGCCATGTGCTGTGTCGGTTTAATGTATATTTATAGTTTTAAGTATATTAACCCCCCCCAAAATTACTGTGATTATAAAAAGTGGCAGATTAGTAACAGTGCCAAGAGTATTATCGTAGTCTTTTATTGAACTAATTGTTTTGTTCCAAAGTGTAGAGCTATATGTTATTATAAAAAAATATATATTATAAAGTATACTGTGATATATTGCCTAAAGAGCACATCTATTTCTGTTGATGTCAGTGGGTTTTGGACCAGGCTTAGACAATGCTGGGTCAGTTTCTGCTATTTGAGTAGAAGCAATATTGACATTTTCATCACGGTAAAGGAATACAGGATGAGTAACAGGAATAAACAGTTGCTACATTCTGCATATCTTTAGGAATTTTGTCTGAGGTTGAAGGCAAGCTTGCTAGTAAGGGTGGAAGGCAAAGAGGAATGCTCCATTCTCCATTTGAGGTCTGTTTAGCCTTAAGACTGAAACAGATCTTATTAATGCTTATAAATATCTAAAGGATGGGTGTCAAAAGGTTGGGGTCAGGTTCTTCTCAGTCGTATCTGGTGACAAAGGGGGCAAAGGACACAAGCTGGAAAACAGGAAGTTTGGTCTCAACATGAGTAAAGACTTAAGAGTATCAGAGCACTGGAACAGGCTGCCCAGAGAGTGGAGTCTCCTTTTCTGAAGGTATTCAAAACAGCCTGGATGCATTCCTGTCCTGCCTACTCTAGGTGAACCTGCTTTGGCAGGAAGGTTGGACTGGACAATCTCCAAAGGCCTAGTCAAACCCCTACCATTCTGTGATTCTGTGAATCAAGCTCTGTGGCTGTAGCGCTGTGGTGAACTCTTGTGTTTTGCTGACACACCAGCACAGAAGTTCCTAAAAGATAAATTGATGACTTGGAGCTCCCAAGACAAAGAGGGGCTCCCGAGGGAAAAATCAGAATGAATCATTACTGCTTCTGGAAACTCCCCCTTTTTAATTAGTATCTTAAAAGGCACACTCTCAAATAACACAAGTGGCATTACAGCTGGCTTAAGTTTTTTATTGTTGCAGTTATGTGATAGAAACTGCAGCCAGAATACGAAGTAATTTCAGTGCAAAGTAAAGCTTTTAAATATTCTTTTGAGATTGTGTTGAAACTGTTAACTGTTGTGAAACTCAAATACAATGTGACATCAATTGAGGTGTTATGTGTGGTGCTGTGATTTTTAGATTAACTGTATAATTAACTTCAAATCAATGCTGTAATGGTGTTTGGGGAAGCCATGTAACAGTATCTGTTGACTTTCTGTTTCCAACTGTAAATTGGGTCATAGCCTCATATCTGAGAGACTTGTTTTACATTCGTTACTTATTATCTGCAATTGATTTTCTTTTAAACTACTTTTAACAGTTTTTGAGAGATACCTTCAAAACTAGATTTTTCAGTCAGTATAAAACCTAACTTGTTTCAGCAGCTCATCACATGGAAAAAACCCTAAACTTTATTGTTTTCATTACTACCGATTTTTACTTAAAATCCCTTTGGTATCTCCAAATGTAAGCAAAATCCCTTACTGTAATGTATGCAAAGAGACCTGCAGGAAATACCAGTCGCAGATTTAAAGATAATCAGTGACTTAATGGTGAACTCTGATGAGATTTCAGTATGTTGAAAACTGAGAAAATAAGCCTTTTCTTGTAAAGCTCTATCTGTCTGTTGATGCAACCATAGTGGCAGCTCAAATTTACTCACAGAGGAAGTGCAGCTCCCTTATTAGTGAAGAGCACGCGATGGACTTCCCAAAGGTGTGGTCATTACAGGAAGACCAGGTGACAGAAGAAGCTGCTTGTGCCAGTGCTAATTTGTGTGATCCTGTCTGGTGGTGTTAGTGGGATAAAATGCTTACCTAATAGAAACCTTTCCACATGAGTTTTCTGGAATCCTGTTGAAGAGTTAAATACGTGGGAAGTTCTAAAGCAGTGAACAAGTAGATTTTCTGGATAAATTAACTTAATGGCTTCTATCTGAATAAGCCTGGGATAAAGAAGGAAAACACACCAGAAGATTAGAATCTTGGTCCCAGAGCCTAGCACAGCACTGGGGAGGAAAAATAGGTTTGTGTGTTCTTCCCGTTCCTGAGGCTGGCTGTCAGACCATGTCAGAACTGCTTTCTTGATATTGCTGAGGCCTTTAGCAAAGCACAGACAGATTAAACAGTAATTTAAAAATGTGGTAGACAATAGAGAAGATGCATAGAGTACTAATAAAAATAGGGTATCTGATACTCACCTTTCAATGTGTTATTTTGTAATAAACTTTTTTGGAGCCTAATTAATTCTACACTGTGCCTGACAGTGCTGCTGCTACATTTGAAGGAGCAGATGATGTAACCTGCAATTTATCCTCTGTCACATTGGATCAGGTGATACATGACCCGGTACAGCAGGCTGTGACTTTCACATTCTTTGTCATCTAATGGACATAAAAATAAAAAAGTGCTCTTCAAACTTGAAGTTTCAAAGTCCTTCATTTTGATTGTAGACAAGATCCTTTTTGGTGTGGGCTTCCTAAGGTAGATCAGGCTTTTGATAAAACAGAAGCTTTTGTTAAATACTCTTTCTAAATGATGGAAACATTATTTAGACTATCTATCAGATAAACAGCTGCCTCTTGGTTCCTTCTTTGAATTTTTATCTTGTAAGAATTCCCACATTGACTTTTTCGTTCATGTTAAGAAGTCTTTGATCTGACTCTTCCCTTCACATGGGAATTTTTGAAAGTCCACACTGACCATGATATAAGCAAAGGTCCGCACCAAAGAGGATTTTTTTTTTGGTGTGTAATATTCCTCATGGTTTCATTAGTGTTGTAATGAACGTAATTCTCTTTCTTGAATTTAAGAAGTATTTGGCGAAACTGGTTTTGAAAGTGTGACAGCTATGTTGATGAACTTACTCTTCAGCTTGTGAAATGCAGGAGGGAAGCTACTGTGTGTTCTGCACATGCTGATAAGGTCTTGTAAAACGCTTTTCATGCCTTGTGTCTCTGTGTAAAAGGTCAGCTATAATAACAACTTAAATTTAACACATTTTCCAGATTGAGGTAGTTTCTGACATTCTTTCCTGTGGGCAGCATAGGCTGAAAGAGCTTTTAAATGTCTGCTGTAAACAGGTTATCACACAACTAGTTCTCTTTACTGTCTTTATCAACAATCTGGATGAAGGGATCAAGTGCATCCTTGGTAAATTTGCAGAGAACACTGAGTTAGGAGGGAGTTTGACCTGCTTGAGGATAGGAAGGCTCTGCAGAGGGATCTTGACAGGGTGAATGATGAGGGGGTGAGGTTGAACAAGGCCAAGTGCCAGGTCCTGCGCTTGGGTCACAACTACCCCATGCAGCACTACAGAATGGCTGAAATATTGCCCATCAGAAAAGGACCTGGAGGTGTTGGTTGACAGCCAGCTGAACATGAACCAGCAGTGTTCCCAGGTGGCCAAGACGGCCAACAGCATCCTTGCCTGTATGAGGAACAGTGAGGTGAGTAGGACTAGGTATATGATTGTCCCCCTGTACTTGGCACTGGTGAGGCTGCACCTTGAGTACTGTGTCCAGTTTTGGGCGCCTCACTACAAGAAAGATATTGAGGTGCTGAAGTGGTCCAGCAAAGGGCAACAAAGCTGGTGAGGAGTCTACAGTGTAAGTCTTATGAAAGCAGCTGAGAGAACTCTCTACAGCTACCTGAATGGAAGCTGTACTGAGGTGGGGGTCAGTCTCTTCTCCTAAGTAATAAGTGATTGGATAAGAGGAAATGGCCTCAGATTGCTCCAGGGGAGATTAGACTCATTAGGAAAATTTTCTTGACTGAAATCGTTATTAAGCTTTGGAACAGGCTGCCCAGGGAAGTGGTGGAGTCACCGTCCCTGGAGGTATTTAAAGGATGGGCAGACTTGGTCATGAGGGACATGGTTGTATGGTGGTTTTGGCAGTGTTAGGTTGATGGCTGGGCTTGATGATCTTAAAGGTACATTCCAATCCAGATGATTCTATGATTCTATGTTGAGAAGAGAGTAGAAAATACACAAAGCTGGGTTTTTTTTCTATACATCTGTGGAAGCCATACACATTGTTCCCACCTGAAAGTCAGGCCTTCTGTGTATAGTTGTGCTTGCACTCCTTTATATATATATGTGTGTATATAAAAATGCATACCGCATGCATTCCTGTGTTAATAAAAGCACACATTTTTCTCAGGGAATTTGTTGCAGTCTTGTCCCTCCATCCAGAAGAATTTTAGTGCCTTATTTTTTATGGACATTAAACACCAAATCTGGTTGTGTTGTTTTTAAAATTCAGCAGATTGACTGTGTTTCCAGAACAGCAGAGAAAGTTGTACAGATCTGTTTGTTGTGAAGGCAAGACGGTCGGATTTAAGGAAGCTATGGTTTCATGATGCAGTTTAAAAACTGAATTAATCCTGGCCAAAGAGGAGTAACTTTTTCCCTAAATAAATCGTGTTAAACTTGTCATGGTTTCACATACTTTCATTTCAGTGCAACTTCTCTTTTTATGCCAGTTTTCAGAAAGAATAACTTCCTGGTTTGTTCCCATTTGTTGTGAAAATGTGATTTATACTGCCTATATGCCTCAAGTCTGGCCTTTTTGATTTTTATTTTATTTGTAATAAATATATCTGGGTTTAATGAAACAGCTGGAATTGCATTGAAATCAGAGATGACGATTGAATGATCTTCTCTCAGCTGGAAAACTGTCAAGAACAGTTGACTATATCAAACACTTAAGATATGATGGTGTGTTGGACTTGAGGATGGATCTCAGTCTGGATGCGTCACCTAGCTGTGACCTAAAAGACACTTAAAAGACACTAAAACAGCTGGGAAGACATCTACCTGTGCATCATATTCTCCCACCTCAGCTGCCTCATCTTCTTGTGCTGTGCTTCCCATACAAAGTGATGTAATATTCATAGATGGCTACCAGTAGCTCCTGCAAAACTGTGGCACCAGGACTGAGACAGTGACCATCTGTCCTGCCTCATAAATATAGTCTTACTTCGGCTCTGTCAGGGCTCTTCCTTGGTGTTTTAGACTACATTTTCCTCTTCTTCTTTTTGGTGGTATTTACAGATATTTTGCAACTAGGGTCATTTCTCTGGCAGGATTTAACATGACAGGCCCAGCAAAATGGAATTATTATCTTTCCCAAAAAATCTGGGGAGGATTGTGTACCAAGCTACCATATTTTTAGCAAGGTAGTAAAAAAGCAAGTGGTAAGCGATTAAAGTCGAATAGGGAAAGTGGTCATATCTTGTGAAGATTATTCAGGTCACTAATATAATTTCCTATGAACACATAATGTGAAATATCCATTACCAAGATTTATTGGATAGAACAAACTTGAGGACAGGAAAACGCTAATCTTAAATACACTAATCTGTATGATTTAGATCAAACTATTTACATGATAGTAATAGAAAAGCATGGCTTTTCTATATGGCTTTTCAAGTAGTCAGGATATGGACTTACATATTTAGCCATTGTATCTCTCATACAACTTTACTGTATTCTAACTGCTGGATTTAAACATGATAGAGCTTGTTACCTATTGAATATTCTAAAACATTTGGGGAAAAGATACTGTTTTCCTCTTAACTTTTGATATTCCTTGAATTTTATTTGTGTATTTAGAGTTGTATGAAGGATCCTGTTTTAGAAAATGAAGTTTCATTCAGTAATGACAATGCTTTTTTTGTGGAGTTTCCAAGCTTTTAAATGAAAAGGACATGAAAATTCGTTTTACAATAGCTTTTTAAAAAGGAATATTTTGTAGTATCTACAGAGCTGGAATAAAGAATTTTGATAATAAGCTCTAGAACTGTACTTGTTCTTACCAGTAAGAAATCATTCCCAGTCCCGATATTTTTCCAAAACAAAGCATGCAAAGTTCAGATTCTGGCTAAGATCCTGTTTGCCTGCTGCCACCCTGACAATATGTCCCGGTTTGAGGTAAAACAAACCAATTTTCTGTTTTACAATTTTACTTTTTTAGCTGGGCCTCTTCTAACTAAACTTCTAACTAACTAAAGTCTGAAATTAACAGCATATTGTTCAGAAACAGTTCACTCTCACAGTGATAAGACCTGATTATAACAAGGAATGGTCTGCAGAGAGGCCCTTGCTTATACTTATTGCTAGAACAACCAAGGTCAGGTAGTTTCATTATTTGCCCCGTTGGAGGGTGGGAAGCAGAAAAGCAGAGGGGTCACACCTGTAGGGAGGAGCGGACAGGACAGGTGACCCAAAACTGACCAAGAGAGTATTCCATCCCATCTACTTCCTGCTCAGTATAAAAGCTGAGGGATCAAAGGCTCAACTCGCTTCCTTCAATGGTGGATGTCCGAGGAGGACCCTGTCTGTTCATCGGCCATTGATCCTGATCCGAGCACTCCTGACTCCAGATCTGGAATCCAGCTCCTGTCAATCACCAAGTCCAGTCTGGGACTTTTCCCCGACGCCTGCTGGTGATGTGATTGTCATCCTGGGAGCTTGATACGGTTTTGTACATACTGTGTTTTTCCCCCTTTTCTTTTTAGAATTTATTATTTTATTATTATTATTTATATTTTCATTAAAGTAGTTTAGCTTTTTTTTTTTTTTTTTTCTAAATGCCTAAATCTCTTTAATCTCTTCCTCTCCTCTCATTTTCTTAGAGGGGAGGAGGGAAGGGTCATCATCTGTCTTTCTGATTGGTCAAAACCATGACACAATATAATGATATATTTGCTTAGATCTATTGATACTGAGGGCTACATTGGGGGAGCACTGTGGAAACCAACACCCCTTGCAATTATTCCTGTAGGCTCCTACCAGCCTTAATTGCTCGTTGTTAGTGTGTGCCATACACTAGCTAGGCCATTTCCAAACTTCTGAATTCATTTGGAAATTATTACTTACTGTTTTAGATGACTGCTTACTGTTTTACATGAAGAGGTCTGCATGAAAGTACTTGTATTCAGCTATTGCAACATGTCGACATTACCCAGCTGCCTGAATCAAGGGGCAGAGCTGGTAGGAATTTTTCTAGCAGTTTGGAGGGAAGGGAGGGAGGGAGAGAGGGAGGGAGGGAGACAGAGAGTACTTGGGATTACAATATTTATGAGTCACCTGGGTTTTTATTTCCATCTTGTTCTACTGCTGTGGTGGTGAACCATGTGGTGATGAACCATGTGGTGATGACACTTCTAAGTATAATGTTAGGATAAACTATGGTGCTCTCTTGAAGATAAATGATATTTCCTTTCAGCACTAGCAGTTTCACAGAGCCACCCCACACTTGAATCATTTCAATGTTTAATTGCCGTTTTCACTAAGTTTCCTCTTTTCTCCACTTGCTTGTTGTACATGGGAAATTTTATGATGCCAGTCATCTTCCCAGCCATCTGCTTTGCATCAAACCAGTAAAGCTTTCTGTGTGGAAGTAATGCAGAAGCAAAAGCTTGGTAGAGAAGGAGGAAGGGAAAGAGAGGGAGATTTTAATGGGTTCTGCTTGGACACAATAACAGTGTGGTACTTTTCTGCACCTTCCTCAACATGTGCTGTCCTGGATTCTCTGGGGCCATATGAAGCCCGTGTCTCTTGGTGTTGAATCCATGCTAATAAATTAAACGTGCAGGATCACTTCTTAGCAACGAGGCCAGCTAGTATGGGATGACTGTCATCCATCCAAAACAGAATCTGTATCAGTTATGCCTGCTAAGGATAGTTCCTGGCTCTCACTCCTGAAGCAGGAGGATTGCTTAGGGGAGTGGTATTGCTCATGACTCAAAAGGGATTATTCTAATAGTCTTCTGATAGGACAGTCCTCTAGTAGAAGATCTAGTGCCAGGGCTGGAGAGCATTCCTTGACACTTCTGAATTTACTAACAGAGGTAGTAGAAGGTATTCAGTGGTCTACTATGTTCAGGATCAAGCTATGTTTATTTTTTAGGCTGGGGTATTTCCTCCAATGCTTCAGCTTCCCGCTTCCCCCCACTTCTGGGTTTTAATTTTTATTTTGATTTTCAGTCTAAAATGTTGATATTCTTGGTGTTTCACACAAAATTATTTCAGCTAAGAGCAAGCTGAAATCTTTACTTTCAGCAGTACATTAGAGCAAATTATATTTTTCTTCCCTGTCCTGAAACTTGAATAGCTACAGTTCTCTCCAAATAGCTGTCAAGCTGTTAAGCTGTCATTCCTGACAGAGTCATAAGGGATAACATTAATTACTTTATTACAAGACTGTGAGGAGAGGTCTAGGTAATCAAATGGGTGCATAGAACTGGGTGGGCGAGACTGGAAACGTTAACCATTTATGTTTGGGTTTTGCATGTTTTGTGTTGGCACTTCACTAGGAGTAAAACATTGGAATGTTTATTTGACCTTTGGAATCAGGTTTAGATGCAGCCTATCTGTAAGTGAAATGAGGAGCTAAGAATTGTGGGAACTAAGCAAACTTAGTACAGTCCAAGACTGAATTCTCAATAGAAACCATAACCCCAGTTTCTAGCTCCAGATTTGAAACCCTGTTGGATTGAGCAAGGTCAAATCTTGCCTAAATTCCATGATTCTGAACCATCTCCAATTGATACTCTTGTTTAATGAAAGGTCATATTTTTTGTAAAATACTTAAGATTATGGTAACACTTCCCCCCCCCGCCCCTCCTGTTTTTCTTCCTGTTTTTTTTTTGAAGAAAAATGAAGCTTCACTGGTGTTTATTGTCTGCAACGTTCAACCCCATTCACTGATAATCTAGGCATTACTCATTTTGTTAGTAAGTGCAATTAATTCTTGCTCATTTAGAAGCAGGTAATTCCTGATTATTCTGCTGAAGGTCTATGGATTTTAGCAACAGCACTTATGTCTTGAGGAATTTATAGCAAGCCAAAGTGAATCAACCCTGTTAATCATCTCCTTGATTTTCAGGCATGAATTCATGGCCTTCTCTTCCTGTTCGTATGCATAATTATCATGTGTTATCTGACAATAACATTAACAAGGCATATTTTCAATGTAACAACAAATGTAACAGTTTGGGAGGGTAATTACAGAAAAAGATCTTAAAAAAAACAAGCCAAAACTGAAGGTGGAATATTTTAATGAATAATATCTATTTAAACAGATACCGAATGAGGACCCCATATACTAGCCCACATGCACGGAGTACCAAAGAGCACTCCTACAGGTTCAAATTGTCTGAATGCCTATAGATATTAGCATAACTGTTTCCCAAGTTTGTAGGCTGGACCACATAGACCTCTTTTGTGGGGGTCTTCCACCAGCTTCTTGACTCTTGGCCGATAGATAAAAAGCCTGTAAAGATTTAACAGGCCTAAAGTTACCACAGCTCACCATCATACAGGGGAAAAATAGCACAGGCAGGCTGAGATGGTAGTTGCGAGGGGGCAGAAAGACATTTTTGGGGTTTAGGAATGGATTTGAAGTGATCTGCAGAATGAAGGTTTTTCTGTGGAGTACAACTCAGAAACTAGACACATCAGCATGATATACTCTTTACTGGGAAAATGTGATGTTATCGTCATAGATGAAGTACATGAAATGAAGATGCCCCAACAACTAGCTACTAAAAGTTAACATCCTCACAGTTCTATCAGCCTTTAAGCATTCCAAAGACATCTGCTGAATCTGCTGAATCTGCTGAATTCAGAAATGTGTGAGATAGGGGAAATTTTTTCATTGTATTCAAGCAGAAATCAGGGTGAACAGGCTCAGAGCTTCAATGGCACCAGATGCTGTATTTTTGCCTTTTAAAATGTAGTTTAACAAAAATTCTAAATGAATTTTTCATTAAAATGAAGATTTACCACACCACAGCTGCATTAACAATGATCTTTCTCTGGTTCTTATGGCTGTTGAGTAGAAGTAATGGAAGAATTTTACACTGATTGTTCTGTATTTTACTTTTGTGGGTAACAAGAACCAATGTCTGTGTCAGAATGCTCTAATATACTTTTATATTAGAAAGAATAGTCCCTCCTTGTTAATAAAAAGCTTGTGCACCTTATTCTTTTTCCAATGTAAAGAGCTTGGGCTGAAAAAGAGAAAATCATATAAAAAATTTAGACTTCTTAAAACTGTTTGAATTTTCAGGCAATGGTCACCCAGTAGTACTGTGTACTAGTTTTTTACTGTTTTCTTTCAAGTATGTTTATTGTGTGTTTCACATGCCACCTTGTGGTCTTCAATGAAAAAGATACATTTTGTCTGATTTGGTAGACATGAAATATGTTTCCATGTACATATTTCCAATAAGTAAAAATCTCTAGTATAGGTCAGCAAATTTATCAAACCCAAATTTTCAAAAGTTTTATAAAGAGTAAGTGTTAAGAGCATTAAATACAAATTAGCTTAGAACATGACCTTCAAACTGACAGTATTTATGTTGTAATTTTGCTGTATATATAGTCAAAATAAAGATGAAATACTAGAGGAAATATGCAGGATGTGAATTCTTTTCATCCCAACATAGAAGCATCAATGGAAACTTTGTAGATGCTGGATAATAAAATAACTGCAATTTACTGTCATTTGAGGGACTGTTCTTATAAGAAGTTAGTTCTGCCCAATCTATCAAGACCGTATGGCTTTAGAAGATTTTTCATATCTGAAAAACAGTTATCTTTTCAAATCAGAAAAAATGTTGTGGTTTTGAAACAGTTCAGAAGTTTATTTTGCTAGTGCATCTTTTCTGAGTGACAAAATGGGAAGCTAATCCTGTTTAAGTTTTCCTTCAGTGAGAACTTCTGAGACAAGTTGAGATTGGAAATTTGAATCTAACCTGTTTCTGTAAATGTGGAAGGGTTCAAAGTTTTTCTTGGAAAATATTCAATTGTATTAGTTATTATTTCTTTAGGACTCGAGAGTTCAGTTAGAAATAATTGTACTTAAAGTAATACAAGCAAAATAAAAGATAGATTCTGTTTTCTTAGTGTCAAAACTGAAGATAAAAAATACAAGGAATAGGCAGGAAGAGAGAGAAAATAATGACAAGCACAGGTAAAATTACTTGGGTTTATACATCTGAGTTAAAAAATCTTTCAGAATTCTGGTTATTCATTTATTATGCAATTATTAGCTGGCTAATTTTTAAAAATATGACAATTGACTCAAACACACTTGCAGGAAGAAGACAGTAGTCTCAGGGTTGCTTATGGAAGGTATTAAACTCATTGAAGGCTTCTGTGCTTATGAGTGTCATCATACATTGCTCTTCTGTTCTTTTTGTGCTGAGTACTCCAAAGTTGAGTGCAGTACTCCAAATGAGGTCTCACTAGAGTGGAATAGAGGGGCAGGGTCACCTCCCTTGACCTGCTGACCATGCTTTTCTTGAATGTGGTTAGCTTTATGGGCTGCCAGTGCACATTGCCGGCTCATATTGAGCTTCTCATCCACCAAACCCCCTAAGTCCTTCTCCTCAGGGTTGCTCTCAATCCATTCTCTGACCAACCTGTATTTGTGCCTGGGATTGCTGTGACCTTGTATTTGGACATCTCAAGCCTGTACAGATGGCATCCCTTCCTCCCAGAGTGTTGGATGGAACAACAGCTTGGTGTTGTCAGTAAACTTGCTGAGGGTGCACTCAATCCTGCTGTCTGTGTTGCTGACAAAGATGTTAAACAGCACAGGTTTCAGTATCAACCCATGAGAACTGTCACTCATCACTGGTTTCTACCTGGACATCAAACTGTTGACCACAACACTTTGAGTGTGGCCATCCATCCAGTTCCTTACCCACTGAGTGGTTCATCCCTCAAATCCATGTCTGCATGGAGCTTTTAGTCTCAGTGAGTGACCCTTATGCTCCCAGTCCAGATGCAGCTGAGCTACTTCAATTTTGACAGCCTTGACTACGTGTTCATTGTTTTGATGGTCTGCAGTGGCATTGATTTTAGGCATGTGAGCATCTACATGACTTACATAAAGAGATAAGGGATGTAGCCAGAAAAACTTGGAGACCCACACAGAAGCTTGCCACTCAGTGACTTTTATAACTATAGCACACTTAATACTAAACTGCCATTGTCGTGGGTTGGGTTTGTCTGGCAAGATTTTGGTAGTATGGAATCTGCAGTGGTGACTTCTGTGAGAAAATGCCAGAAGATTCCCCAATGTCTGATAGAGCCAATGCTATCTGGCTCCACGATGGACCCACCAGCAGCCAAGTCTGAGCGACAGGGGTAGTACGTGTGTGATAACATAAATAAGAAAGGGTAAAAAATGCTGCACAACAGCAGATGGAGAAGAGGATTGAGAATATGTGAGAGAAACAATTCTGCAGAAACCGAGGTCAGTGAAGAAGGAGGGGGAGGAGGTGCTGCAGGCCCCAAAGCAGAGATTCCCATGTAGCCCATGGTGAAGATCATGGTGAGGCAGGTTGTCTCCCTGCAGCCCGTGGTGGTTATCAGTGGACCATATATCCACCTTCAGCCTGTGGAGAACTCCATGCTGGTGCAAGTGGATGTGACTATATAAATTCTTTTTCTGCATTGTCCTTCAAATTCCTCTGAAGTCTCATACCACGTGTAGAACCAGTTGTGCATCATACAGACAAAAAGTCACTCCCTCCTTGAAATCTGAAGATCAAAGCCTTTGAATCGGACTCTCAGCATGTTCCCTCAACATACCTTTAGATACTGAGGAGAGCTTCCTGTTAAAGGTATGGCCTGCAGAGGCAAGGCACAATATGGAACTATGTTTGAGAAAAGAGTGTATTGTTATCTGAGACGTGTTCTGGATGAGAGCTACACAGGTGTGTCCAAACCTATGAAAAGCTCCAGTCATTTCTGACAACAGATTGTCATTGCCAGAAGTTGTCTGCCCTCACAACTAAGGCAGCCTTAACGTGTAGGCAGCAAGGGCAATAAGGAGGAAGTAGTGTTTTTAAATGAAACTAACTATTAAAAAAACAACAACACAGTAATAGAGAACTGAAAAACATGGGGAATTTTAGTAGAAGTTCAGTCACACTGTATCCATGGGCATTGGGGAGGGAATGAAGAAAGAAACAGAGTTAGGAACTTAATGTGGATTCCATAAGCACCAAAAAACCCCACATGAGCATTCATTGTATCCCTGAATATTGAGTGATTTTTGGTCTCCTGTTGTCCAGTGAAGCCCTCTCCGCCGTGCAAAAAGCCAAGCATATGGTCTAGTCAGCTGGGCGCTTATGTGCATGATTAACTTTAATTATTCTGCTAGTCTTAGTGACTTCATCTGCTGCACTGAGGGTGCAAACTTTTAAGGGTGCAGCCCATCCCATGCCAGATGCTCTGCCTTCGTATTCTGCTTGTGCTTTTGTCAGTACGTTATGGGCTCTGCTACGTTGTATGCAGGATTATGTTTAAAATGCTTGACTGTGAATTTGAACTGCAGGTTGAGAATTGGTAACAGATTCACCTTCATATTTGCTGTAAAGCAGTGCTAGTTAACTTAGCACTGTATACTTTTTGAAGTCTACACATTGGCATTGTCATCATAGCAGGGATTTCATGGCAATAAACAGCAGCAATGAACAACAATGACCACTCGATGTCACTATTGTTATTCAGATTCATCCCTGAAAAAGCCTTGCTAGCTGTGATTTGATATTAGTGCGAATGTGAAATTTCAGATAAGCAGCATGACAGATGTTTTGAAACAGCTGTATAAATAACCAGCTTTATTAAAACGCTCTTGTGGATAGATCTTTCTTCTGTGTGTTCCTCAAGTGCTTGCACAGTGTAAGTACAATCAATTGTTGTGATCTGCATTTCTTATTTTTCATAGAATGCATCTAAAATATAGACTAGCTAATTTAAGGTGCCATCTGTATTACAAATCTCTGAGTAGATGTTTTTACATATCAGTATATTTTTAGTGATTATCCCTCATACACAAGTACATTTCAAGAGGTTTTTCAGTGTTTTACTTTTCATAGAGCCATTTATTTAATGCATTTTTAAGTTTTCTTGTACATCTTGCAGCGATAGAGAACACATGACTTTTTGGTAGAGCAGCTGGACGAAGTTATTATTA
Source organism: Jacana jacana (assembly GCA_013400555.1). Taxonomy (NCBI): domain Eukaryota; kingdom Metazoa; phylum Chordata; class Aves; order Charadriiformes; family Jacanidae; genus Jacana; species Jacana jacana. Next base: position 29,395 of record VZTM01010296.1, on the reverse strand, counting down.
GCTTAGGTAATTATTTGCCAAAATTGCTGTTAATAATTGTATTTGTGCTTCAGATACTTGAAAAGTATTTTAAAATAATTGCTCAGATATTATTTCTTTCCTGGTGTGTTATTTGATTTATATTTGTTTATGAAAGGAAAATCAAAGTAAATGTTGTGGAATGAGTATTTGCATTATTTGTGTTATATTCTATACCGCTTAACTTGAGGACTGCACATAAAACTTAAGAGGGCAAGGAAGAGATTAAAGAGAAGTTTCCTTCAGTGTATTCATGCAGGTGAAACCCTGCAAGCCTAGGGACCAAGTGGCTGAAAAGCAGAGCCATTTAGATATGACATAAAGCCCCAAAGAAGCATGGGCTACAAAGGGTAAAGAAATTTTAGACCTAGACCTAGACATTCCTCTGAGTCAGGTATTTCTTTTATGGCCTTTTCAGTAAATGCTCGAAGTCTTGAAGACTAGCCGTTTGTCAGCACATAATATTCTCTCTCAGCATAGCCTGAGCTCCTGGGAACCTTTTTTAGTAGTGGAAAAAATGTCTCTGTCCTTCCCTTCCCCTTAGTGCCAACGTTAGTATGAGAGAGCTAGTGCTGTTTTTGCCAAAGTTGACATACCCTGAAGAGTAGGACTTCTCTCCCTGCATTTTCCATCTTCCTTGATCACTGTCAGAGCAACTTGGAAGTCACAGAATCTTGCAAAACAAGAACAGTCACCAAGGGAAGGTGCTAAATAGTGTGGTGGTTTGATGAAACACATCTCTTGCCTTCCTGATGAGGCACATGGTAAAAATCTGTGTTCTGCCTCTGTAGATGCCAGGAAAAGATAAATCTTTTAAGTTCAGAAGTCAAATGAGGACCCTTTGAAATTCAGGCAGAGCTGAGTCTTTCAGCAGAGTACAAGTGGTAGTGGCTGTGTTCTGTGTCTCTGTCTCCATTATTCTTGGACTAACTCCTCCTATAGACCTTGCACAGCCACCGTAGCTGTCTTACAGCAATCTTTACATAAGAAGATATGCAGCTAGTAGCACCTTTTCTGCTCCAACCCATTTACCCAGGGTGAACAAAGCAGGCTGAGGATCTTGCCCAAGGGATATCACATGGGTGGACTGTGATTAGGCAGTCCTGGAAAGCTGAATTATTGTGGCTTTTCTATTATAAAACTAATTTAGAATGGGCTTTGCAGATATCTTCAGGAGACATCTGCCTCTGCCTCTGAATGCTCATACATCATGTTAGGTGACAGATCCAGTCCTGGAGCAGTGATTTCCTGCAATTTGTTTCCAACAGATGAGCCACTCTTTTTCATCCCTCGCTCCCCGCTCTCTGGCTGGTGAGTCACAGCTCAGCCCTGATGTCTTGCACAGACTGACTTTGCTTGTATTTTGAAAGCTGGGCTTCTCTTCCCTAATCATATCCCACATACAGAAGTTTCATTAATCACTGCTCTTCTATGACAAGAAAATAAAAGTCACCATGAACCAGCAAGACCTAGTAATTCTTATAAATATGCATTAATCTCAGGATACTTCACAACTCTACCATTCTGGTGGCACTTTGCCACCAGAAAAGTGCTGAGTAAGCTTATGCTGCAACAGTGTCTTAGTGTTATACACTATTCCACATCTGCCAGGCAGAAGAACATAACTAAGCTACTGACACAATGCTCAGGCAAGCAACTTTTTACAAGTGAAGTACTCATAATGATTTATTATGGAGTTATATGCCTGCCTTTGAAACTCTATCTTTGTGTATAAAAATAACATTTAAATTATGTCATGCTGCTCCAGGTGAACATCAGAATATTCCTTTGGATGCCACTTTTAAAATGAGATCTCAATCTTTTTCTTTATCCTGCATGTCAATAAAGCAGCAAAATTCCCTGAATATTACAAGTAAGTGCTATTGTGAGTTAAATGCTGAATAAACCATTTTGGAAACCATAAGTCTGGCCTGCTTTTAAAGATGCTGTTAATAGAAGCAGATGGGAGTTTACAGGTGTTGATAAAAAACTACAATGTGGGGGTATTGTCCATACTACATCATTTTATGTAACACCACATTTTCCAGGGGGCTGAAAAGGATTTGATCATGTAAATCAGTTTGATTCCCCTTCACTGCAAAGGAAATGTCTCTGTTCGTAACAGAGACTTTCTTCCAGTGATTTTATAGCATCAAAACCATTAATGCTCTGGCAGTAGGCCCTCAAAAGGGCTACTCTATGAAATGTTTTTTTTGGGAATCACATATATGCTAATCATATAATGATTTTGAGGGGTATTTTCAGGGTCCACTATCACATGAGCAGTTATTGCCATGACAGCATGTTCTCAAATATTTTAAAATTTTGCAGATAATAAAAATATTAATGATTTCTTATTATCTCTTCAGCAGCCAAACTGTCTCAGGAGGGTCAATTGAATTTGTACAGAGGCTAAGCTGGAAAATAGCATATACCTAGAATTCAGATACATAAATTTTCAGTTCACATTCTGTGACCTGCAAGTAATTGGCTTAATTTTTCTATTTGAAAGCAAAAAGATTTTAAAATAAGATGGGAATGCATATTGAAAATAATATTTTGGCAAATCATACCATGTCACACAAAATACTTTTAGGCAAAAGTCATTCATGTCATAAAGTTAAAGAACTGAAAGACTGGGAAAGTTTTTTTTACTTTTTTTTTTTTTCAGTCATATGAGAAAGTTATTACTGAAAGGGAGATAATGGCACCGCTGTTATTTCCAGTTTTGGTTCCACTGGTGCCAGCAGCAGTAGAGGAAAAAGCTGATGTGTTGGTAAAGCCTTGCCCTGATCCAGTTTTGGGGCTGGGCCAATGGAGGTGCTGCCAGGAGTCCAGTGCACCATCCTCCCATTTCTGGCACAGCCACACTGTCAGTCTGGGAACTCATCGTGCATTAGCAAATCAGCTGAGCAAGCAGTCAATACCCCTGTAACAAACCCGTCAGAAGAGGAAGATTAGGGCATGTTTCTATCCTGGCAATGATCTGGCTGCTGCGGCAAGTGGCAGGGTGGAAGCTGCTTACCTTGCACCAGGCATGAGTCAGCCCATCAGCTGTCCCCATTGTGGTGACGCTGCCAATTCGGTGACATTTCACTGCAGAGATCTCCTGCTGGAGTGAGCTCCTGCCAGTCAGCAAAGCTGCATAACCCAGAGGGACACTTTTGATGGAGTGCCATCCAGAATCAGCATGCAGGTAGCCCTGGAAGGGAGAAGGGTGATAGAAAAGTTTTGTGACAGCCATGAGCTCTATTATAACGTGTAATGCTTTAAACTTTGTAGGTACCTGGCTAGGTAGTTTCACTCCTTTGCTAGTAATTTACACTTCATAGATACTGCTACTTTTTGATGACACTGAAGCTAAGTATATCCTGATGGAAAAATTATGCCTGTTTGATAACTTTATATATAACCTGTGTTATTAAAGTAAAACGTAGTAATTATAGATTGAAGTTATTATTCTGTCATGGTCATAAAGTTTTCATCAGGGAAAGATTAATTCAAGCAGGCAAACATACAGACACACACCTACATACATATATTTTCTTACAGATAACACAATAATTATGTGTAAGCGAAATATTCTTACATGTAACTTTTAAATCAAAATTTAAATATATACACTTCCATGAAAGATTAAGAAGAGCTTTTTCTGGGTTTTCCTCATCACTGAATGATACTAAGGAAGGCTACAGAATTACAAGCATATTGTCATCTGCAGGTGAACCAATGATCAGAGCCCACTGGGAGAGCCTGTGATAGCACTCTGTGCTAACTGGGATTGTAGTACTATTTATACTATTGAGAAAACTTGGTCTATTAAAATGGAGACTACTTAATGCTATCAGTTTTGATTTTTTCTTTTGTCGCTTCTCAGAAAACATTGCCTTCCATGACAGTTCTAAATACTAACATCCTCTGTACCTAAAAGTTAGGACAATGCATCCTCTCTCAATCTTTTTGTGAAATATTTTGACCCCTTTATCACAAATGTCCTTTCCTGGGGCTTTATACGTTTTAGCCTGGGGCTTTCCATGTTTTAACAGTCATGTGGATCTTCGTAACTCTTCAAGCATTGAAATTAATTACAAAGTTTTAGTACTGTGCAGTAAATTCTTCTGATTGACATTTGGTTGACTGAGCTGTGTGTGCTACATTTTAGCCACAATTTTAAATGGTTGCTCTGAACAATAGGTACGTAGGAGAGTTGATAACATACGCTTTCATAATTTACTGTCCTGTTCAAAGTATTGGCACTTTGATTTAAATACAGCAGTTTGTTCTTAATTATTTTGTAGATGTGTGTTTCTCATTTATAGATAGAATATCTAACTTCAGTTCAGATGGTTTGTGTCTGAACCCCTTTTTCCAGTGGAAGGTGCTTTTTGGTCAGATGTATCACAGGATCGCTAAAAGTGCAAAAAGATAACGAATATATCCCTCTTACTTCCTCAGTCTGTCCTGAAGTAACTGTGGCTTTCTTTATAATACTCTCTTTAAATGAAGCTTAAGCCCTGAGGCACACTCTAAGGAGGGTAAGGATCTCTTATTAATATGGTACGTTTTGTCTTATCAAGGTGTTCAGATGTCTCAAAAGAAAAATGTGCTCATATTGTTCTATGTGCATACAAATATATGAAAAGGATTTGTATTCTGAAACATACAACTCCTGTACTAATTAATTTACAAATCTATATAGCCTTGTATATTTTCCATAGTTGATTCTAGCAGAAAATGCAACCTAAAGTATAAATCCTTCTAAATAAAAAAAAAATAAAAAAAAATCTTAGTTATAACCTCAGTTTATGTATATATTGATATATATGAATTCAGTAGTAAAGCTGAGGAATGCAAGGGTAGTGGAAGGTATTACCAAAAAAGAAACAAAAGCAAAGAAAGTTAAACTAATAGAGGTTGAGCACACTGGGTCCTTTTGCTTTGCTATTACATATTTTTCCACAATACATCACAGTGGAGAGAATGCAGTATGTAATCAGAGCAGAGCTGTAAGTATTGAAGGCCATGATATGCTTTCTCTGAAAATATTATAATTTCTGCCTGACTGGTAGGCATGCTGTGGAGCTTAATTAAAGTTTATGAAGCACATCAAGATCTTTGGATAAAAGGCGCAGTACTATGAACTTGGAAATTTGTGTTTTTCAGCACTAAAGAGCAGAAGACTAAACTATAAATGCTCTTTTCTTGACATGCTATCCTTGTTTTGATTAGCATTAATTCTGTATATACATTCACCAGGTAATACAAAGGGTCTTGTGATGTTTGGTTTTATTACCATTCATGTGAGAGTGAATATTTGTAATGATATGGAAGGTATCGTTGGTCTGAAATGCCACAGTAACCTTCTCTTTGAGTTTAAAATACACATCTACTCCATAATTTATTTCATATTCTGTTTTCTAATCCCTTTCAAAGTGTGTCATTGAAATAAATAATCAGCATCATTATTCAGAAAAAGTTTATATTAGGCTGCAGCAAGTTCTCAGATGTCATTTTTCAGCTAATTTTAAATATTCTCATTTTCTTTTCTGCATGTATTTTGAAAGGCTTGTGCAGCAGGGAAGTTGCAAGAATTACACGACTGTGACTAAAGCTGTGTTTGTTTATGTTTTTATCAATAACTTGTACAACAGAGTGCACTCAGGTAATCCCACATAAATGAGCCTGGACATAACACATAGTTTGATGTGTTCAAGAATCGTTAAGCTGAGCATCAATTTTATATGAATCATCCCATATGCAAACTTGTATATATATAGCCTTGGGAATAATTTTATTCAGTTAAGTGAGTTTCTAAGTAATATAAATCAGAAACCCATCTAACTTCACACACATATCTCAGCTGAGACTGTGGCCTTTCACATTTATTTTCATGCTCTCTTCTTTCTTTTTCCTTTAGAATCAATAAATGAACTTGTAGAAATTTCTGTCTTGCTTAGCAAGTGCTGTTTCTGCATATCATTGACTACTCAAGGTGTAAATCAAAGTCACATTTAAAACAATGACCTTTCTACACTCCTGACAACAGTATCTGCATGTACTTATATGCCAGGAAACAAGAGGCTAGAATCAAACAGAGTATGCTGAAGTTACACAAAAAACAATGGATAGAGTCAAAGTGTCCATCAATGACAACTCTGATGCTTTGGTCAAGCCTCTAAATGACTCTTTTGATCTCTTATTTTGTGCTATGCCTTAATTTAGCATCTTCCCTAGAGCTTTGCTTGTTTCAGTATTTTTGTCTTACCCTTTCAAAATTCCTTAGGATCAATGATACCATTAGTTCTTTATTTATACTAATTCTTTTATTTTATTGTGTTTTCTTCCCAGTATTTGTCTTCTTGTATTATTTGCTGTTTCCAACAATTGCCTTGTTTTACTATCTGTTGCTTGTTAGGCAGCTTGTTTTTCCAGTACTTGTCATTTCCCTTTGCATTTAATTTCAGGTTTTGTGATATGCCTTTTCTTCTTCCCATGACTCATAATTCATTTGCTCCCGGTCCTTGTCCAGATGGCTACAGGACAGATTCATGTGGAAGTTGCAAAGTCCAGAGAGACGGCCCACCTTTATTAGCATACATCTTCTTGATTTTAACTGAAAGGCAGAGGGGAACAGAATAATTTAATGTATTGGACAATGCAGTTTTCTGACTTTGACTAGTATTAAATTATTGTCATTGGAAAATATGTCTTGACATATTTCTCAGTCATTTCAGAAAGACCTAAGTGTTTGATATCTGCATATATTCAGTACTGATTTTCAAAATACTCATATGCTATTACTCTACATTACTAAGAAGAGGACACATTTTAAAATACTTTCTCCTCTATCCATATTGCCAAATAGAGTGCAATTAAAGTATACAAGATTTTCTGCTTTCTTGAGAAAGAAATTAACAGGGTTGCTTATGTATAAATAACTTTTGAGTGTATTACTATATTTTGTCTTGCTTTAAAGGCATGTATTGTGACGCTTCATAAGTGTAATATATCTTACATTTTTCCTTCTTAAGTACTTACAACTAAGTTTCAATATGAGCAAACCATGGAAGGAGAGAATCTTATAAAAATCCTCAGCTCCTATATTGTATTTTCCTAAGTGGCCACTATCCATTTGAAAGGTAGGGGCAGAACAAGGGCTATATTAGTGAAGAGCTGAAAGATATAGACATCCCCAATGCTACTGAGGATCCAGTCTGGTGGATGGAAGGGGCAGTAAGTAACTGTGCACTACACCAAGAAAACAGGTGATGGGCTTTAGATGTTAAGGATGATATGTGAAGAATTTCAGTTTTTTAGTTTACCACTGTGCTAGTTTGACAGCATTTGTGTTTCATTTCAATGCCTCAGGATTGGACATGCCTGACAGGTTTCAGCATTTGCTTACTGTAACTCTGCCAGCACTNTTTCTCAGCAAAATGTGTTTTCATTGGAAGAAAAGAATTAAAATATTTTGTTGAAGTATGATGCTCTAATGAAAAAGTTGATATTAAAAAAACCCACCCCAATTTGTCCAACGCACAGTAGAATCCAATCAACATTAGGAAAGGAGATAGAAGGCCAAAATACTTCAAACTCCTTTGATTAGGGGATACACTTTAAATATAGAGGACCAGATGATCTGAGTAATTGTCCCTTGCTTTATGGAGAGTACATACTTGAACCCATGTCGTGGAACAGGAGAAAAGGAAAAAAATCAGTATTAGTGGTGAGGTGAAAGAACATCTTTCCCTTCAACTCTGACTGTGGTAGCTTTAAAAAGAAGAACATTTTATGGATAAGCATAATATCATAGTTACGGTTGAGTGCTATATATTTAGGTTCTCTTTGCAGTTCTGCCAATGACATTTTATTTGATATGGAGACCTTATAACGTCCCTACTGCATTTTTCTTATCTTCAAAATGAGGATAATACCTACCTCAAGGAATCCATGAAAATTAACTTATTAACTTTTTAAAGAGAACATGAGATTTCAAAAGATCATGTGAGTGCACAACATTACTGATTCTCTCACTCTTGTGTTACAGAAANTGTGCTCTCTCCACTTGAATAATTTATTCTTACATTAAGAAACACAAGTGAGCATAAAGTCCTTGGGAGAATACATGACTGAACTCTGGAGTGTCTGCTTTTTTTCTCTTCTCCTACTTAGAAATAAAACATCAAACTGCTAGGCCCCATACCTGGTGTCATTTTGACATGTCTATTCTGACTTCATATACAGAAAATTTTCTGAGCACCAGTAGATGTCACTGCACTAAAAAGAAAGTTCCTAAGGGATTTTCAGTATGAATAAAACTGCTTAACAAAACACAAATGATAAACCATTGTTATTTCTAGTACTACCTCCT
>VZTM01010296.1:0-12318 GCA_013400555.1 Jacana jacana | reverse complement strand
GCCTGAAGCAATATAATGCACCATGACCCTCAAATGTACCCTGTAAACTTCTTCCCTGAAGCTGTAGCAAAACTTTCAGCTTCAAAGCTGCAAGCAAAACCTTCTTCTCATAGAAACTGGAGAATTCACCTAGGGAAATCCTCCTTGGCCTCCAAATGTGACAAGTAAAAAGCCTTGAGAACACGTTATAAATTAAATACAAGCTCATAAAGATCCAGATACTTATGATAGATCTCTGCCTACATAACACGTGACATATCTGAAATCTGATTGTTGGCACTTGCAGTCTGATTCAGAAGCTTAAACACAGTCACCTAATGCGATGGTGTAACTTAGCTGAAAAATATGCACAGTTCTAGCAAATGTTACCCAAAGAAGAACACTGGACTTGCAGCTGGAGTCCAGAAGCAGTGTCCCAGGACATGACACTAGTGGCCTCTGCCTAGGAAACTGAAGTGAGACACCAACTTCCTAGACCCAGACATTTCCTTACTCTGTTATATAGCTCTTTCCATATATTTACGTAAGTTCATCTTAAAAATTTAGCTTCACTTTCTCCTATAGCCTAAATGGATAATCTTAAAATTTCACTCCGCAGATATTAGGAATTTCTGGAATAGATATATTAATGACCAATTTACAGTAATTTTTTTTTTTATGCTAGTGCTTCTATTTAGCTCAAGCCACTCTCTCCTTGATATTCATCCAAAGACATACTTCTAGAGTCCCCGTATCCTCTTCCACCTCTTATTTTGCTTGACCAAAAACCCCAATCTCTGCAAGGTCTCATTGTAAGACTTTCTCTTTACTTAATCCTACTGATTATTTCTGCTCCTCTTCCAATACAGTTATATCTTTCTTGAGCATAGATGGCCAGCCCATTTCGTAATATTCCAAATGAGGCCTTACCAATGCCCTGTTGCTATGGAACGTCTGTAATTCCCCACCTCATATTAGTGTCATGCTGTGGGCCTTTTAACATAAATGGTCACTCAATTCTGGAAACATTTTATAGGTTTTGTTCGCTTAAAAATGATAAATCTGAGGGACAACACATTTAACTTGCAATTTCCATAGAGATAGGAAGGTCAATGCAGGATTTTTATGCCAGCAGGAAGTTTTACATGAACTGTTTCTTTTGTCTTTTGTTCACTTTCCCATTTCCTCACATACTGCCAAAGCAATTTTCCATCAGCGCTTTGCCACTTTACAATAAAGAGCCTTTTAGTTCTTCATGTTCTCTCTATATCAGAATTGAGGACACTTTTTACCACTTTCTTCTGTCAGTAAGAAAGGAATATTTATCTTCACCATGTATGTTTTTTCCCTTATTTACAGTCAACATAATTTGCTGGTACATGTCCCATGTAGGTCAATTGCCTAAAGCTGCTGCAGCCAAGGTCTGAGACCATTATCAAACTACCAGCGGACTCTAGAGAGAAAGAGCTGTCACAGTATGTCATAAACCTATGTGAGTTTAAATGATGAATTCATACATGATGTGTGATTTGTTACAATGTGACAGACACAGAAATCCTTCTTTGCAAAATGTAATCAAGATACCTCACTTAGGAAAACACAATGCTTCACCAGAGAGTCTCAGGAAATAAAGTTTATCTTTATAAAACAGAGATGGCCATACTTAAAGGATAAAATAACTGAAATTTTAAATTCAGTTAGGATGACTTGCTAGGGCAGGAATATATACAAAGTCATTCCTATCAATAAATGCTTATGAAATCACAACCCATGATCTGAACTGCAAATGGCTCACTTCTTACACTATCTACATAGTCCCAGAATGTGAAATGGTTTTGCATTTCAAGTTAAATAAGCTCCTTGCAAAGTGGATATAGCAGGAATAAGTTCAAGCTGGTATAAATTGGTGTCACCTATCTTTCAAAGCACACAAAGCAGGGGAAACACATGAAGCAGGGGAAAATAGGGAGTAATGTTAAATAGGAAATGTAGGCAAACTCCTTGTTATCAGAGTTGCTGTGCTGCACCTTCACACAACAGTATTGCGGTTGTGAATAGAATTGGTAAGGCTTTTACTTCTTGCTCCTGCTTTGCCTCTATAGACATCCAGATTCCCCATTGCCCCATTCAATGCCTACAAACACTGTTAATTTTACCTTTTCTTTATTGGCAATGCGCTTGTTCTGGACTCAGTTATCTTCTTCTATCTATGGCTTCTGTGTTACCTTACCCCTCATTGCCACGACATAGGAACATACATGAAGACTAATTTTTTCTGCACAAGACAAAACTCTAAAAGAAGTAACATTTATGCTACTTGCATAACGTGATGAACCTCAGCTTGCCTTTAAAACAGAAAGTGTGAATGTTTCTGTGGGAGTGAAGAATCTGCTATTAATCCCAAGAAATGAAATAGTAAAGCCAGTACCAACAAAACTGTTTCATGATGGTGACATAGCACATGAAAAACCCATGAATAATTTATTTTTGTAGATTTGGTAATCGAGACATTGACAAAATGTGTCCAGTATTTCTGTCACTTAACAGTATCCTGAGACTGCTTTCAGTTATAGAATTCATCACCTACCATGGAAGTACAAGGGGCTGAAGCACATCTTCCCCATTCTCTAATCTCTGCTTCTGACATCCTTGTAGAGGCTGCTTCTCAAATACTTCGATTCTGTATTTGTCTGTTATAAGAATTGTCTGTGAATACACAACATTCACCTCCATCCTGACCCCTGTGAATTTGGCTCCTGGCTGGAATCCTGGCAGGCGGCTACCTGTCAGCGATTTAGTGGAAGGATTCTGCCATCATCCGTTTCAAGATCTCTAAGCAGGAAAACGAGATGGGGGTTTCATATTTCAAAGAACAATAGAGCTCAGGGATGTTTTTTTTAAATTGAAATTCTGGCTGTGGGAGTCATTAAATATAGTTCTGCTTCTCTTCTAGACTGTGAGATCAAACAGCACAGGCAATAGGAAGAATATTTGTTCACTTACGGTATATGCACAATTTTTGCAGATTAGTTGGCTTCACTCTGCAACTGACTATAAAAAGGACATAAAAATATCATTGACATGTCTGGTTTTATGCTGAAAAAAATCTCATACTAAAATGTTTTTTTTTTATTCCCAAACTGTTCCTGAACTTTTTCTTCATTCATATTCAGACACTAAAACTTGTGTTTCTGGAGTCTGATGATAACTGATTGGAGAAACGACGTAGTTTGAAAATTATCTCAGTATTAACTAAATGAACAGTGTTTATTTTGAAGGATCTGATATGAAAATAATAATTTTTTTGCCATAATCCAGCCTCTGGGTGCTGAAAAACTTCATAAAGTGTTATGCATAATTTAGTAGCCTCCAAGACCATAATCTAGAAATCTTGACTGCAGGCTCACTACAGAGGCAAAATTTTCACTAAATTCACCAGACTAAACTTGGGACCACTGTCTTTTACCTTCAGATAGAAATCGTATTATTAAAAAGCCTGCCCTACTCATGTTCTATAAAATGGAAACAATTTCTATTCCGTTTATCACATCTCAGTTTCACAAATCCCCAAATCCAAAATGTGCAATCAACCAGCTTCGTGCAGTGGGGTACACCTAAACTGAAATTCAAGTTGTTTTCTTTTAGGATGCCTAACCAGAAGCACATGTGAATGTGTAATCTTCAGTTAGAGTGTCTGGACAATGCTGTTTTGTTGCAGTAAGAACTGTGGAGTATTTGGATACAATTTCATTACTTAAGCAAAAAGCTGTTTGTTAATGTGTTTCATTTGAAGAGTCCATTTCACAATTATACTATCTACATGTATTTAGTAGCCAAAGTAACAGAGAGAGAGCTGTTCACCAATATGAAATACCAAAAGAATTTCTGTTACTGTCTGTGAGTTTTAAAGTAATACATTAGGAATGTCTCAGAAGAGTTGTAGAATAGGATAATAGAATGATTTGGGTTGGAAGGGACCTGAAGACCATCTGGTTCCAACCCCCCTGCCATGGGCAGGGACACCTCCCACCAGAACAGGTTGCTCAAGGCCCCATCCAATCTGGCTTTGGACACCTCCAGGGAAGGGGCATCCGCAACTTCTCTGGACAACCTGTTCCAGTGTCTCACCACCCTCAGAGTAAAGAATTTCTTCCTAATGTCTAATAAAAATCTACCCTCTTTCAGTTTAAAACCATTACCCTTCATCCTATTGCTACACTTCCTGACAAAGAGTCCCTCTCCATCTCTCCTGTAAGCCCCCTTCAGGTACTGGGAGGCCATTAAATGGTCTCCCTTGGAGACTTCTCTATTCCAGGCTGAACAGTCCTAACTTTCTTATCCTGTCTTCATAGCAGATGTGTTCCAGCCCTCTAGTCATCTTTGTGGCCCTCCTCTGGATGTGCTTCAACAAGTCTATGTCCTTCCTATGTTGAGGACTCCAGAGCTGGACACAGAGCAGAGGAGCAGAATCACCTCCCTTGACCTACTGGCCATGCTGCTTTTGATGCAGCCCAGGATACAGTGGGCTCTTGGGGCTGCAAGCACACAATCCTGATTTATAAATGTTTACCCCATTATTTCTTCACTTTGAGACATTGTGGGTTTTCTTTTTGTTTGTTTGTTGTTTTTTTTTTTTTTTTTAATAAAAAGAAAACTCCAGATGACTGGAATGCTGAATTTTTTCTCTGTAGATGGCAGAAATAACCTGAGCATTAATGAGGAAATATCAAAGAATGCAAGATGTGCATCACTTGCCTAAAATATATCAAAAGAATCTACAATTCTTTGAGACATGGGACTGTCAAGTCTGAAGGACAACTTTGAGATATATTAAAATGGAGAACGCATAATAAATAGGTATGGAATCCAGTAAGAACAGTACAGACCTTGAGAGACTGCCTACTGCACCACATAGAGCAAACTCCGGATCATAAAAATTCTTCAGTGCAGCCGTTTGGTGAGTCTCACCCAATCCATTGAAATGGGCCATTGTAAGGAATCTCACAATGGAGACTCATGGCACTATTTAGTCTAGGACTGGCCATCCTTTTTGAGAGGTTTGATTCCCTGTGTGAGTGCTAATCTGTGCAAAGACCTCATGTCTGAGTGCTTGAGCAGCAGCTGAAATGGAAGAAAAGAGAGGATTTAAAATCTTAATGTAAATACTTCTAGCAAAGTTGTTCTGCTCTTTAGATGAAGCTGATATTGCTAGTCCTTTGTTCTTTTTTTGCTATGAAAAATGAAATTATGGAATCACAGAATCATAGAATGGATTGGGTTGGAAGGGACCTACTATGAGAAGGGACATCTTCAACAAGATAAGGTTGCTCAAACCCCCATCCAACCTGACCTTGAACACTTCCAGGGATGGGACATCCACAACTTCTCTGACCAACTTGTTCCAGTCTCTCACCACCCTCATTGTAAGGAATTTATTCCTTATATCCAATCTAAATCTACCCTATTTCAGTTTAGAACTTTTTCCCCTTGTACTGTCACTACAGGAGCTGGTGAAAAGTCTTTCTCCATCTTTCTTATAAGTCCCCTTTAAATATTGAAAGGCCACATTGTGGTCTCCCCAGAGTCTTTTCTTCAGGCTAAATGTGGAGGCTAAAATGCCCTCTAGAAACTTCAGAAAAGTTCTACTATGTTTCAATAAGAAATAATAGAAAAACTTGGCTTGCTGCAATGCACAGAACAATGGGATGAACTTCCTAGAAATCAGAGACATACATAGAATCGTTTAGGTTGGAAGATACCCTTGGGATCATTGAGTCCAACCATCAGCCCTACTCTACAAAGTTCTCCCCTATACCATATCCCTCAACACCACATCTAATTGACTCTTCATACTGAAGTGCAGTTTTCCTCAGAAAGTCAAGATGCTCTCTTTGCAAATTGACTTGAACCATTAAGACCTACCTGACCAAGGACAGCAGATTTGAGTAACTTTAACCTTCCTCACAGAACGACTCATTCAAGGTTACACAACTTAGAGGAGCAATTCAAGTGGGGAATACATGTAGAAAAACATGCATAAAGAAAATTGCAATGCCATAGCCCGACAAGTCCAATGATTTCAGTCCATAAGAAAATTAGTATTTCTACAATATCAGAGTTTTTTATTAAGAATGTAGAGTTTAATAATTCCTAACCCTGATCTCTCGTTCTGAGTCCTCACATTCTTTGGCTAGCTAGGTGGACAGAGTTGTGTTTTACCACTTCTAGCACTTTTGAAAACAGGCTTTTAAAAATGCTAACTGACCTGCTAAGGAGTAGTTAGTAGGTCATATTGTTCTTTGTATGCCTTTGTAAGTAATGCACAATGAAAGCTCTCTTTCTGAGGTTGTGAGTAGCAGCTGGATAGAAGATGAGAACTGCTGCTGGAGCAATGCCATCCATACAGTGTGAGCAAGTAGAGTTGGCAAAGGACTCTGGCTGTACCAAGTGGGTCCCACTGGCAGATGAAATTTTAGCGAGATGTCTGAGTTACCTTATTATGCGTCTGTTCTCCTTGTAGTTTATCAAAGCAGTCAGGGCATTGGTTGGTCTGACAGAGCTGTGGGATTCAAGCTAAATTACACCCCATGCCAGCCTTGTATATGCAGAAATAATAGGAGTTCTTCTCCTATTATGAGATTAGTATGAGATTTAAATTTATGCATTATTAGAGTTTGCTTTTCAGATAATGTTGCTGTTTTTAATGGGTTCACCGAGTAGCTTTCATTTACTTTTCTAGTCTTAAACATAATTATACAGCATAAACAATAAGAATGGCCCTGATAATGAAAGCTTTGCAGTACTTACTGTCCAAAAATTTTTACATTTTGAGAAAGTACTGCTTCTAATGACATTTTTACAGTAATTTTGTCTTTTTTTTTTTTCCTTTTTAATGTCCTTGCTGCATTATAAAGCTTAATAACTTCATTTTCTGAGTCAATAATCCTCTTTTGCACTTCTTTTAAGCTTGTGTACTAAGTAAACCTATTTGCATTAAAGATGATGACATTTTAACAAAGATTGGTTGCAAGATTTTTTCTGTATTTTTTCGAAGGAGGAGAGTGCACAGGAGTTTTTAAGACTTCTTGAAAACACCTTATAAATGTTTTTTTTTTTTTGGTGCCATGGGCACCACTCCAGCTGTTCTTTCTGCTGTTCTCTTTCAGAGTAAAGCAACTCTACTGGTTTGTAGCCTAGTCTAATTTATTTGGAGAAGTCAAAATATCTTTGTAGATATAGAATGACTGTAGAGGAGAAATGTTCAAGTCTGGCCACTGCTACTCACCTGCCAGCCTAATTCTTCATCACAGCAGTGGTATGCCTCTACACCAGTTATGGAGCACTGAAACCCACTCAGTCCATCTAAACATCCGTCTTTGCTGTGGCCCCTTAGCCCTTGATGCTGATCCCTCTTAAATGAGTGGTTCCAGTCACTCTGATGCCCCTCACCATATGGCCCAATATGCAATCCATTTTCAAAGCATCAACTTGTGAGCATTGCATGGTATTTGAAACAACCAAAGGTCAATTCACTCTTGGCTGCTCTGAATTTTGTTTTGGCTGTGGCCAGGATTATTTCTGGCCTCACTGTTTTCCTGGGAGTGAGACAGATTCAGCAATATGCAAGTCAGCATGAGCTACCAAAAGAATGTTCACTGGTGTTGAAGTGGTGCCCAGGCATCATGGAAATCAAACCAAGGGGTCAGCTGGACCCTCCATGTACAAAGTATAAAGATTTCTGTGTGCTCTGCAAAGTGAATGGGAAGAGGTGAAAGAAAGAGTCATCAAACCAAGAACAGGCAACAGTGCTCAGGGAAAATGGCATCAACAAAAAGGAGCAGTGCTCACTAGACTTAATTTTTTTTTTGTCACAAAGGTCAGGAAACAGCTGCTGGCTGAAAAGAAATTAGTCATCTCCAGCAGAACCCTGATGCATGGCAGGGTGTGCATGCAAAGTAGTCATAGTGTGATGGTTATCCAAGGGTGGTTAAGTATGACCTCTTTCCCTAACATGACCTAAATTAATATGACCTATTACTTATTTCCTGGGGATTGTCAGGAAAATGGGTCAGCTGTTTGTGGGCATGATGAATTGCCGCGGCCAGGAGCAGTCGAGCCTGACGCAATCAATCAGGAAGCCATTCCAGCAAGCACCCGAATCAGGAAGCGCACCCCAGGAAGCACACCCCAGGCAGCACCAGGGAACACTCCCCGGAAGCAAACAACCGGGAAGCGCACATAGTCGGGAAGCACCCCCCAGGAAGCACACACCCAATCGTTCTACAGTTACAGGTCCTCATTCGCTAAGCACTACATTTCGGATAGGGAGAGGGGTATTGTCCACGAGCTTTCCACAGGCTTAAAGTTGCCCCATGATTGGCTACAACATTTGTGTCATTTGCTGTTTCCCACACTTTGTTTCACCTTCACTATACTTCGTTTCGCTTACTTCCACTTATTTGCATATGTGCCCTTTCAGTAACTCCCTCTTAAAGGGCCTGCTCTCAACAATGAATTGTCCTCTTTGGCTGCGGATAGGATATATGGATAGAAAGAGCTCTGTTTAATGACAAGAATGAATAATTAAAATGTATGTTTTTTGACAGGACAGTGACATTATAGATACCATGAATCTGATACTTTAAAGACCAAATATCATAGAATAGAAGAGTTCCAATTTTTGTTAAGCACAAGGGGAGGTATTATATGTGAATTTCTTATGAATCTTAGAGAAGATTAATAAATGAGTATACAACAGACTTCAGTTATGTGTCCGTGGATCCTTCTTTGAACAGTGACAGGCAGTCATTTATAGGACATGTCCAAAACTAGGAAAGAGACCAGGCTAAATGGGGTGAATATTATTAGGTGGGTCAGCTAAGACTAGGGCAAATGAGTAATGCGAAGAAGCTGATAGTGGAAGACAAGCTGTCTGGTAGGCTGGTGCATGCATTTTTTAGAAGTAATATGTCTCTCTATTACTTGTGTGGCCAGAAGTTGTTTTTCAACTGCTGAGAAAATATGGCATCTGGCATCTGGAGTGTGAAGGAGCATGGTAAGACCTGTGAAGTCAGTTGCATTGAAAGGATCAAAGTGTAACAACTGAAGGCTTGAAATCTTATTGAGTAAAAAGGACAAAAAGATTGTGTGGAATTTATATTCTGAACTCTTTTAAAGTAAATTTTAGGATAGGGCTCCGGATCTCACTGGATGAATAAAAACCACAAAGCAAATCACAGGAGTAAGCAGACACCCTACCAGTAAGAGGAAAAAGTCCCACTCAGCAATGCAATTATGTTTAGGAAATCAAGAAGTATGGGGATAATATGAGACGTCAAAAATCAGTCTAAGCCAAACTTTGAAAAGGAAATTAAACAAACAGCAAAAGGTTATTCAGCTGTATAAATAAAAAGAACACAGGAAAGCACGAGTGAGTCCACTACACAATAATGACAAAGCAGAGATTAAAGATAATCTAGCTGTGTCCCCAAAAGTAAATGAGTGCAAAATACGAACTGATGCTCTTGGAGCCTAACGAGGAACTTCTCCTGTAGGCTGGAGTTCATTAGCTGGCATTGGTAGAAGAGTCAAAAACCTGATGTTTTTGTCCATTGTAATTTGTTACCAGCACTCATGTAGAGCTGAGTAATATTGATATATAAAGCCATCAGCAGCTCTACAGATAAATGATTCAATCACAATTGTGTGAGAAGAAGATAAAGCATGGAATTGAGGGATATTGACTACATGTGCATTGTAGCTTTGATAAAATCATGCAAACTACAGCTATTTAGGCAGTGGATGAATAAATAGCCACTAACAATGTAGAAAATAGGTACATTCTGGACTTGGATCTCTACTTTCACCTCTGGTTGCCTTTATCTGGCAATGTTGTTACATGGCAGATAGAGGTGTGATGCTAGACAAAGTATTCTTCACTGAGTTTGTAATATTTTACAAGGGATGGCAGAAGTGACTTTTCTAATATCCAGAATCAAAGAGGTCTAAAGTATTATCTACTTCACTTAGGCAGTGCTTGCTAACTCCCTCCTGTAATATTTTGATGGCATAGATACTGAACTGACACAACCAAGCTTGGTCTCTTGTAGCGTGCTTTATAGCAGCAGTTTTCAATCAAATCCTGTTCATGTAGACAGTTTGAACCAAGAATTGCTAAAACTAACACAGTGGTTCCTCTCTCCTGGACACAGGGAAACAGCCATATTGTTATAGGGAAGAAAGGTAAAGAAAATGTTTTTTTGTACCTCTTCATGAAGATGATTTACTATCTTCAATACGTAAGCTCTTACACATTGAATCAATAGACAGGTCCCAATGCACTGGATTGTTTTCCCACACAGAAGAGCCCTTGTCTCAAAACTTGATCTAAAATCGAAATGAATTAGAAATTTATTCTGTTTACAGCAGCTGATTTTTTTGTCTTACAAGAGCTTGGAACAGATCAGGCATATAAAGTGTGGGGAAGAAAAGCTATAATTTCCCATTCTCGCAGGAGTTATTGGGATATAAAGGGGTTAAATAATTGCCTGAGTCTGAAATAGTAGGTTTGGTCCACTGAGAAGAGTTTGCGTCCAGTCCAAGATCCTATGGTCACAAGTATATCCCCTCCCTCAGATAAAATGGTGTTTTAAACTCAAAATAGTTGACTCCCCGGTAGTATAGGCTAATCATAAATGAAGAACTAACACAAGCAATGAAATGTCACTTTAATGCCTGTATTATTCTGTTAGCATCCAGCAGTTCCAACAGGGATTTATAGGAAGAACAACAAAAGACTCTCATGATTGTTTGGAAAACAATTCCTGGAGTACTTCAGCTTAATATTGTGTGAAGGTACTCC
The DNA here is from genome assembly GCA_013400555.1 of Jacana jacana. Taxonomy (NCBI): domain Eukaryota; kingdom Metazoa; phylum Chordata; class Aves; order Charadriiformes; family Jacanidae; genus Jacana; species Jacana jacana. Next base: position 1,478 of record VZTM01010296.1, on the reverse strand, counting down.
CTCAGTTGTCTCAGTGCAGTGGAAATGAAATGATATAAATAAGGTCATAGCATCATGAATGTAATTCCAAATCCTGCAATTTGAGGAAGTCAAACTTGAAACAGGTAAACAACATTAACTCTGATAAGTCTTCAGTACAGATTTACGCACCTGAGAATCTGAAAATTGAGCTCAGATACTGAGAGATTCAACTGCAATATTTTATCCACAAGAAATATCTCTTTCTTTCCCACATTGGAAAATTCTACTCTTGGGTAGGAAGGGACTTACATGATAAGATGTCTAGCTGAGTGTTCACAGTTTACACGTCTAACATTGACTAATTTATTAAACTGTTTATCTAATATCATAACTGCATTATACACAAAATGCTGAGTCCTAAGAGCTATTGATAGAGAAATTGATATATGAAGAGATATTGATAAGAGAAATAGAACCGAAAATGGTATTAGAATGTAAGTTCATTTCAAGAATGTCTTTTAATGGGCAGTTTATGTTTTTGTGAATTTATTTAGTGTTTGGTTAGTTTTGGTTTGTGGGGTTGATTTTTCTTTGGTTGTTTGGTTGCTTTTTTTGTTAGACACCTTGTCACTTCGGTTCTCTGAATCTTGAAAGTTTCTGGCAATAGTGACAAAATCAAAGGCTTTGGTAAAGTTAGGGATTATCAGTGAAGGTCATTATGGTGCAGGCTGTTTGTCCTAAAATATGATCTAATATTACAGCTGTGAACAATTTTATTCAGAAAAATTGCTATTGTTAACTTGAATGAAAAGCTTGNTATATTTCACTTTGGGAAAAAAAGGCTTAATGGCCTAGCTGAAACCACATATACAAAGTCCTCCACCACCATAAAATGCTCTTCTACTTACTATAGCCCTCCTTGGTTCTTTGATCTGTTAACTCTCTTGTATTGTTTTTATTTAAAAGTTGAGAGCAGTGCAGAGACAAATATTTATAAAATAAAATCAATGCTAGGGTTGGTTAAAAAGTGTTATTGCTATTTCATTTGTAGAGGAATAGGACTGTTAAAAGCCGCAGCAGTGCATGATAATGTCTGCATTTCATCTCATGTTTTTGGTGCAGAGCCAGTGACAAAGGTAGGTTTGTCTCTGCTCTCTTTCACAGAAAACCTCATTTATGCCTGTGTTTTCAGACTGTGAGTCACCCCTGGCCACGTGAAACCAAAACCTTCATTCTTTCTCTTGAATGGTACCTGTCCACATTGTGGGAGATGTGGACCTCATAGCTTGTATACTACCTCATAGCTTGTATAACTTTCTGTCTGATTTTGTTTTGCTTCAATAACTGCTGCACCTGTGCTTCTGTGTTGTACTTTCTAGTCTGACATATGCTGTATGTAATAGAACTGCAACAGGGACTTAAACTGTGAGAAGTTTCCAGGGAGTGGGGAATATCAAATTTTCCATTCCTCAGCAATGAATGGGAAGAGGCTGAACACAAATAATGGTTTATAGTAT
>VZTM01010295.1:186244-199472 GCA_013400555.1 Jacana jacana | reverse complement strand
TTTTCATTCTAGACCCTTCGATATTCTTGTTCTAAATTCATAGAAAGGGAAACTGAAATAGCTGAGGTGCCAAGGTGTTCTTTCCATCTCAATAAAGACAGACACTGTATTACAACATTATAGGCAGACTACATCATCTTAGTTGGCAAAAATACATGATTATTTTTTTTTTTCCAATTATTGCTACCAGATACAACAGTACACATTATGGGACGTTACTGTTGGGTGGTTTTTTTCAATTGAAAGGGGATACACCAAAGCCTACAAACTGTAGCAGTCTAGTTTTGATATTTTAGTGATTACATTGTAATATTTCTTCCTTTTATGAAAAGTTACCACATTGTAGGCACGTCAATTAGGTCTGTTTTCTTATGTAGTCTGAAATCATAACATTAAGTGCCACAGGTGGAAACAACACATTCTGTGTGACAAAGCAAAGCTATCAGATTCAGAGAAGTACTACCCTGCTTAAGCACAGAACTTCTTACCCAAAAAAGGGTCCCTAAGCTTTGATCTTTTGGGCTAACAAATCAAAGGGAAGGGAAGAGGAGAGAGAAGCCTATGATTGCTCCTTGTCAACACCATTCATTAAGCTAATCACTGTTGGCCTCAACTCTTAAATACTTGCAATGATGGGCTGTCCAAAAGAGCAATAGGCTGACAGAGGGTCCCAAGTGCTTTGCTGAGCACCACTAGCACCTTATCAACAGTCCATTAAACAGCCATCATTTGAGCCTCAAGAAGAATCTACCAAGACAAAATTGCTCTGCTCAAGCCGGAGCTGGCACAGAGGCTTCCTTCAGGCTGAGGGAAGAGCAGCACACACAGCAGTCTCATGGAAACTAATCCTTTCGGGCCAGCTCCTTTTGTTTTCTACTTACATATATTAATGAGCTTATAGAAATTTACATAGAAAACACAAGATAAAAAAATCAGCTCTAAGACATTACAAAACAAACAGTACTTCCATAGCGCAGTATTTTTTCCCTCATCCTAATCTGGCAGAATCAGCTACTAACAGTTAACAAGTGAACCTCCTAGCAGCTTTATAAATGTTTCTATGCCCCATAACCCACTCAGTCTATGTGCAGTGTTAGACGCCCCCTTTCAGGACTGTTTATAAAGTTATTTCTATGTGCTAGAGTATTTCTATAGAGCTAGAGTATATTCTACAGCTAAGAATTGTATTAAGAGCTAAATAATAAGTGGACACAAAAGCCTAGCACTTTTGGTGTAGCAAGATAGGAAGTGATAAAACATTAACGGGGAAGAGGTACAAGGAGATAAAATTTATAAACAAGGACAAAAGATTAAAAATGTGGTGTGATAGCACACAGAAGGGAGGCAGAGGAATGATAAAGAGATTAACAGGTGTGTGATAGGTGTTATCTAAGTGTATGCTGGATTTTCTATAGGAAAAGAGGAACTACACCACAAGGTCTAGGGAGAATAAGAACACAGAAAAGAATTTAGCACTGAAGTCAGAAGAGAAAGGCAAAAGAAAAAGAAGTCAAACCTATGGTTTTGTTCTCTAAAACTAAACAGGTTATTTCCACTCAGTCAAGTTAACTGTGTGCCTGGGATATTTACATAGTTCATCACTCTCACATCCAGATTCTGCATTTTCATCTCCCACCAAGTCACAGCCACTACTACCAAGCATGTGGTACCAATGCCTATAATGCATCAAAAACAATTTCCCACCTTCCTCATTGTAATATAACCCCAGGACTTGTATCACCATCTACAGAGTGAGCAGCTTCCTGTTCTGCATTCCTTTAAGTCCGTGAGGCACCAACGGAAGCTTCAGATCACAGAGCAGTGAGACAAGTAAAAACTGTAACTGCTCCAAGTGTGTGGAGGAAGAACTACTCTGGATATTTGCTACACACAGCTTACCAACAAGGTGTCACACCAGTCCTCAGTCCAGGTCCGAACTCTGCTCCAACCAGCATTAAGGACACACAGTTTCTCCTCCAGAGAAATCTCACTTCCTTCTATCAGAGCCTGGAGCGCAGTGCAGCTTTCAGTGATGCTCTTCAGATCAGCTTTCCTCCTCTCCAGCTCTCTCAGCACATTCTGAAACAAGAGGAGCCATTAACACTATGCACTGTTCCCAAGGACAAGGGAGCAGATTTTTACCTCCTCAGGAAACAAGTAGTATCATAGATGATCTTCACCTGAGAAAAATCAAAACAAGTAGAATCATCTGTTTACACTCATTCTCTTCAGATAGCGATTTTTTTTGAGCACAGAGTAAGGGAGAACACAATGTATGTAAGTGTCTTAGCTTGAGACCTTCTTTGTTGTTCTATAACATCTTCAACAGTTCTCTTTCATTAAATACATAAAGCAGATGGATCAACATCATATTAGAGGTGCAATGTTCAGAGGTTTTCTGCACTGTCAAGCACCACAGGGAATACAGAGAAATCCAAAGTGTCTCTTGAAAAGTGTATGTTTACCTATAAAAAGTACTTCACAGTGAACAGCAATGAGAAAAGTGGTAGGGCCGAGGCTAAATTTTCTTCTTTTTTGAGAACCACCACCACTCATTATTGTATATGTTCAATTCACTTACTAAATATTACAGAAGCCCTACTGTTATGTTACTTATATGTAGATAAGTGAATATCTTAAATAAAGAGTGAATAAAGCATCTTTAGCTTTAATATTTTTCCAAGTAATCTCTGATTTTAAATAGTGGGTTTTTTTTAATTTAAAAAAATTAATCATCTCTGAAAGACAGCATACTGATGTACAAATTAAGCAATATGTCATTTATTTAATATCACTATATGGTTTCCATATGGAAACAGTACTTCTTGCCACATAAGATCACTGATTATTATTGGTAACATCTGGCTATTTAGAAAGCACTTTCACATCAGTGTGCAGTGGGTGGAGGAATGCAGTTAATCACAAGTGTCTGGAGCTCCTTGAACATACTCTCTGTGAAGTAAATAATTACATACTCATAACTCACTGTCTTAGAGACAGAAACAAATACTCAAGTTATTACATTTTAAAATTGCCTCTAAAAACCCTTTAACTGGGAAGGACAACTTCACATGCAACAAAGTGAGGGCTCATCCTCACAGTGGTGCCTGTTAAGAGGTCATGAACTATTTGCATTGCACACTTGGAAAGAAATCTTAGGGATACTGCCACAGCAGAAATATAACTAAGCTAATAACTGCTAATCCTCACTGAAATGAGTTCAAACAGGTTATAATTAGATGGTTTTCTAATTCTGAAGGCTTTCAAGTTTTAAGACTACACAGACCTATTCCAAATGTAAATGGTAACAGAAAACAATGCCTGGATAGACCAGTATTGCTGAACTGTATCAACTGACAATTGTTGCTAACTCCAACTATGACATATACAAGTTTCTAACAGTATGAGAAAAATACTTTGCCTCAGAATGATTAGAACACATTTGCCTGCTTCTGTGAAAAGTTATGATTTATAGATGGAAGAAAATAAGACATTATGGGAGCTTTTTGTTTTACAACGTCACAATTTTGAAGACAAACCTGTTTCAATCAGAAGTTACAAACTCAACTTTTCATTAAAAATGTCAATGAACTTTGTTTGCTCTACTAGTAAAATATTTGACCCAGCCCAAAATTATATTTATTCTTAATTATCAACAAATATCTTCTAACAGTTCATTACTTATAAACTGTGTTAGGAATACAGTAAGCCACTTAAATACCTATTAATACCAAATATGCAAGAATATCTTCAATGTTTACTGGCAATTTAAGTTTGAGGCAAGATGCCCAAGATGCAACAAGATGGGACCAAACATTTCCTAATATTACTGAATATCAGTAAGGTACTGAATATTATCTACTGAATCTACTAAAAATTCATTATGTAAGAGATTTTGGAACAAGTTACAGGGAGCTCAATTCACAGCCACTTCTACACAGTATTGCCATAATATCAAAAATTTATTCTACAGATATTTAGAGAGTGCCTACTTTGGCCCAGGCGATTTCAGAATCCAGATCCAAAAGCAAGCTCTCTGCAGTGGACTTCTGCACGAGCTCAGCCTCGGTGGCAGATAGCCACTCCGACAAAGATGTTGCCTCCTTCTTCATTTTGCGGGCCAGCTGGGATGCTCTTTCGAGGTCTTGCTTTCCTTCCGTCACCTACCCAAGAAAAAGGGGGAAAAAAAAAAAACCAAACAACAAAATTAGATTTTAAAAGACTGCAAAAATGAAAGTGTTAGCCAGCTAAAATATCCACATCAATATATAAAACCCTTCCTTCTGAAGACTGAAGTACACTGTAAAGAAAAATAGTCTCTAGACATCTGCATCTTGCTGCTATACAAAGCAGTATAATAAAACTAGAATAATTTTAAATTAACATACACATAAAGGAGATACAGAAACCTGCATATCAACCTATTTATAGCTAGTAATCAAACTGATGTTTAAACTTTGTTTAATTATGATCTTTTAACTGAAACTCAGGGGGATAGAGAATCCAGTTAGTCACTCACACAGGTGAAATTCAGTGACTTTTTGTGGCTTGGTAGACCTGCTAGCTGTAAAGAAAAATTTGACTGAATAAGAAATTTTCAAATCTGCCTTTGAAAACATCTCAGTAAAGTGAAAATGAAATTTGTTGTTTGCTACAGTATAATCAATTCTCAGACTGGCTACACAATTAATCTGGCCAAACTTTAACACAGACTTGAGAATAAATCCGACCAAAGCAGTCAGAATCAATTGACATTTCAAAAACCTGCCCTCTGTCTCAGCTCAGTGTTTGTATGTATTTATTTCAAATAATGCACCCTTTGAAGACCTAAAAAAAATAAATTCAGACACAAATTCATAACATTTTGCTGCAAATAACTCTGTCTTTCTGTCCTTTGCCAATTTTCTCATCCACATGCTTTCCGAGTTACAGACGTACAGGTTCCACTAGAATCCATATCTTAATGCATTCATGAAAAACACAGGGTTGCCTGCATTTTCTATTTCATACTGGATGGATTATGATTAAAAACCAAGCTGGCTTACATAGAAGAGAATGTACAACAGTGCTCAAAGACTTTAACAAACAGCAGGCCAGCTTTGCCAGAATGATGAAAGCTCTATGAACATAGAGCTTCAAGACTTCCTCCCCTTCAGGAACACTCTGAACACAGGGGTCTTGCACAATTACACGATTGTTATGTGTAATTTTTAGTCTCTCAACTGATTGTTCCTGTATGTTGGAAATAGCCTATACAGTATCAGCTTCAGAATGAAGTTTGACACACCATCTGACATCAAAACAAGAAAGAAGGGAATTAATATGCAGACAAATGTTCACATGTCCAGATTTGGGTTTCTTACCTGTGCCCCCAAGTCATTGTAAAGAAATTTCAATGCTGTCAGTTGTTCATCCATCGCTTTGGGATTATCTGTCTGTTGTTTCTGTACGATTTGCCTTCCTGTCTTGATGACAGTCTCAATCTCCAATTTCACCTCACTGAGGGTCTTATAGAGTTTCTAAAGAAAAAATTAATACACATAGTGGTGTCAATTTGCAGTGTGGATTTTCAGACTTTGTTTCATTTGGGGACCTTAGCATGAGATTGCATTTAACCTCTGAGCTATGGATTAAGAGCAACGTCTGCCAATAAGACTTTAAACTCCTGATGTTCTGTATTTTATTCTAGTTTCTATTTTCACCCAAGGAAAGAGTTAATCCAGTAATTTAGCAGTGTTTATTCCATAATATCACCACATGTTGCAAATCTAACATTGTAATCTGTACTTGATCTTATGTGGAGTATTTCTTTTGTTCAAATACTAAGAACCAAGCAAATCTGCCCCTGGTGCGATGCTTCTCCATAACACAAGAATGAGCCAGGGAATGGAGTTGATAAAAACTCAGCTGTTGTACCACATTTGTGATCAATAATCAGCTACTTTTATATCCACATTCTCATCCAGGGGAATTAGAGGCTTTTAGTTATCAATCATTCTGCTGGTGTTTGGCAAAAAGTTATAAAAGTTCCATTATGACTTAAAGCAAAAATTTCCTGAGGAGAGACTTCAGGCAAGAAAAATCACACAAGAAGCAAGCATGAGTTTAGAACTTTGCACTCTTACCATGCAGCTGTCCAGATGATCTTGGATTACATCTGGGTCAGTATCCTTCACATCCAAGACGTGAAGTTCTGCTTTTACACCATCCAACACTCGTTTGCAATCCAACATGCGCTGTTCAAAATTGGCTGGTTTCTGGAAAAGCTGATACTTTGTAGACACTTCACGGAGTTTTCTCTGTTTAACAAATATGTTAAAAGATTGTTTTAAATTAATACCCACACTTCAAAAAAACAAAACGAACTTTTCAAGCTACAGCATCCCCTCCCACAGATCCTAACTCACCTCTCCTATCACCACAAATCAGTATGCACGGCAATACTACTTGCCAAGCCAAATTCAATCACCTCTTCCTAATCTCCATCTGAGGTGCAAGAGAGCTATAATTCTGTATCATATGGAATGACGCAATTGTGACACTTTCAAAATACCCATTCTACTATAAAATAGAGACTGACTTCCAGCATTTAACCCATGATACGAAATTTAAACTTCCGTATGCATCTAATGCTGCTTGTTTCCTAATGAAAGCATGTAAAAGCATATGCTATTTACTTCTGAGGTTTGATTGACCACACCAAGCAATTTACAGGCTGACAACAGCAATGTGTAAATGAAAACCAAAAATTTCTGAGTGCAGCTCTCATTTTTACCTGCAAAGCATCCAGCTGAGTTCCACCACGGGGAGACCTGCATTCAGGAGAAGCAGGAGGAAAAGTACGAGCACTTTTCTTGAGCTCCTCTAAGGTGGATTCATGAGCTGCTATCTCAGCTTGAATTTTCTGCCACATCATAGAAACAGAAAAAAATGTTACAAAATTGCTTGCAGAAAGGGGAAGAGGAATTTTCTTACCACCTACTACCGAACAGAAGTAAATTCACTTTGTAAAAGTTAACCACTACTAGGATTACTTTAAATATTCTGGCACTGGTGACAGCTGGCTGAATTGAAAGCCATTAGCATTGTTATTCAATACAACCTGCTTAAGACAGGAAAACAATTCAGATTATAAAAGATATCACCTAGTACACAGGACTGAAATGAAGCCTTTGTGAATTATTAAGTCTAGGCTGAGAACCATCACTATATATTTCAAAATGTTTTATAGTGAAAAGATATACCGGAATACCTGGGCCTCCTGAGGCATCTGAAAGGCATCTACCCTATCAGTCAGATAGGATGTCAGCTGTCTATCCAGCTCCACTAAGTTTTCTTGCAAAACCTGCAACATGTGCTCAGTTTCTCGCATGGTCTGAAGCTGCTGTTCCAAGGCTATCTGCCGGCTCACCGCCTGAGTAGGACAGAAAGGTAAGACAAGATGGAGCAGTAACTCAATACAAATTATATTAAACTCTCTCAAAACAAGGTGAGAGAGCCCCAAAAAATCCTACACCAGGGGGACTGTCTAAAAGAGCAAAAGCAAGCCCCCAGCAGGCCCCCCTTTTTGAAGCCTGCTGTGATTTATACTGGTAACTGACAAACAATGGCATAGGAGAGTTCTGCTGCTAGATATATAGGATAGTAAAAACAGGTCTCCTATCAGCTCAGGAAGTATTGTTAAAAACATACCCATTTCAAAAAGTAGCTAGTCAATTGGAATCAGGGACTTTGTAATACACTACAGCACAACATTGCTTGACATGTAAATTTGCACATTTTCTTTCAGAACAAACTGTCTTTCTGTTACAGTGTGAAAATAGAGGTTCACAGCTTCTTTCCTCCATTGCCTCTCCCTTCAACAGCAAAACTTTTAAGTTCATCTCAAACATCACTACTTCCATGGAAACACAAATTCCCCACTAGATGTGGGAAGTTCTCAACAGCAAAGCATGTCAGCACTGCAGCTGCCAAAGCAGATAGTACTTTATTGCCACATAAAGACTGTTATAACAGGAAAAAATAATTATAAATGCTAACAAATGACAACCCATAGCCCCCACCTGAGGGCACTGCATTCCTGTTGCTCACTGCAATGAGGATGAACTGAAATTCCCTCTACAACTACAATTAGGCAGTGACAGAAAAAAACCCTCCCATCCTACAATTTGGCAGGAATCTGTATTACCAGGATACAGAACAAGTTACAAATGTATGCAACCCAAAATACAGCCAGTCTTCCTCTATTTATTAAATCTACAAATGGTTAAAGTATGAGGAAGGGGACAACATAACAGATGGAGAATGAGAAGAATGCTTTCCTTCTGTTCCTTATTTCAGTGCGACTTCTTTCTAGCCATTTCAAAGAGTGAAAACATCAGGTATTCATGTACCTGATTCTTACAGCTAGTGACCAGCTTGCAGTATTTATGGCACAAGGACAGGAATATTAATCTCAGTTATTGAGCCATCCACTTTGAGACTGGAATTGCCTTTTTTGCCAAATTACCCAGGAAAATACCATGGGGTCCCCACAACGCAAGGGTGTGCAAGCAAGTATGCAAAACAAAACCATAATTCAAGGCAGGAATAAAAACCATATCTTACTCTTAGGGCATTATTCCAAATTGAAAACAGCTGACAACACTGTGAAGGTTTTCCCCTTTTTCCTGTATCGCAGTCCTGCATCTATGAATTCAGCTGTCTAACAGGAATCATTTCAGACCACTGAGCTGAAAAACCCAGTCTACTTCAACCCTGCCCCCAAATTCTTACCAAGTGACTCAATTCCTCATAGCGGGCATTGAAAGCCTCCAATTTTTCACTGATGATATCATCAAGAATCCCTCCATCAATCAACGTCTGCCCAAGTTCACGAATCTGGGTTCGATTATCAGCTGGATGACGTAGAACTGATTCCAGGGACTAATTAGAAGAGAGTTTTAAAGGTCAAGACACTGAACAATGCTGCATTTTCAGAGGTAGAAATCTGGCTGCATGCGCAGAAGTTTTACACTTCAAATATCTTGAGAGTGCTATAAAAGAATGAATTAGTTATGGCTTAAATCTATGATGGCAAAAGGCAAATACAGGGGTCATTTTGCTTTAGATAATTGAACTTCACAGCACTTTTTGCCCATTCACATAATTTCGTACTATAGTGCTACATAGAAAGGAGTTAATTTACGCAGGACAGGAGACAGCACACAATTTTATCATGGTACCAAGTACAGCACAATTATGTAAAGCAAAATTCAACATTTAGTGCAGGATCTTACAAATATCCATGCCAAATCCAGAGTAATAAGTTGATGTAACCTGCAGTATCAGAATATTCAACACATATTTTACTATTCTACTGAAGTGTAGAACTTATGTTTTCTTATCTGAAAAGTTACCCATCTGACAGCATGACTACAATACCTCAAGAGCATCATTGACAGCATCCAACCTATCAGGCAGATTTTCTGTCATTTGAACCCTTTCTTCCAGATTGTTTAACCAAGCTGTTTCTAAATCAAGATACTGGAGCAGCTCAATCCAACAGGACCACACCTCCTAGGAGCAGCAGAAAAAACATAAATTAGTCTAGAATGCCAGGGAGAGCTCATATAACCTAAGAACAGTTTAAAGAATTTATGTTTCTGAGACATCCACGTAAAATAGGTGGTAAGTAGTAAACATTCAAAACCCGGCCATGGCACAGGAAGTTGTAGACAGAAAAACCTGCAACTATAGCAGCAAGAAAAAAAAAATAATACACAAAATACACATAGAAGTCTCTAAATTCATGCTAAAATTATCACTGACATCCAGATCCTTACAACAATTTATGAATGCAACAAATGCATCACTCTTTTGAAAGACAGGACATAAACAACCTAGCCAAACTATAATTGGCTGGCTCTAGTTATTGTCATATTTCAACCTTTAATCTCCTAGAAGTTTTTTTGTCATTTCAGAAGAAACACGGACGCGTAAGAGAGATGTGAGACAAAGTTACTTATTTGCATAAGTGTTGACTACAATAAGAAAGCAAAGTTAGATAGTGTCTCATGGATTCCAAGGGCATCATCTCAAGCAAAAGAAATCTTGGAAAGGAGCCACAGCAAACTACTGGATTTAGTGGAAAAAAATGGACATTTTCAGTGCCCTTCATTCCTCTTCTGCCACCTGCCTCTTTTTCAGTAAGCTGAGAGCTATAGTTCTTACCTCCAGAGTGTGGCATTTCCCCCGGATCCGATTGCACAGTAGCTGGTAGTTTTCCAGCACAACATTCAGCTCGGTCGCCAGGTCCTGACCGCTAGATGGCACTTTGGTGGCCAACATCTTGATGTTGTCTTTGAGAATCTTCACCCTCACCTCCTTCTGCAACACATCCTCCTTCGCTCTCTGCCCAAGGAAACGATTACACTATCAGCCCTCAATTGCCATATGGTGAGCTACTCACCACTCAAACCAAAGATCAGCTGTTTAACCTTGGAAGTCGTGCTGCCAAAGTAATCTTGGGTCCAAGCACAACAAAATATGCCACTAACTTGCATGGAATTCAAATTATGCTAGTAAGCACTGAAAAACCCTATTTTATTAAACATACAGACATATATTCTATTTATGGTTTGTCATTAAAAATTCATGACTTAAAGCAAGAAAGATTAAGTTCAGTGTTATTTATATACACCAACACACTGATAGGAAGGAAACACGTAAAAAAAAAAAATAAATAGAGATTTGGTGAAAATAAGCATGGCAGGGAGATAAAGGCACGGTGAATTTACAGATGTTCTGAGACAGAGCTCAGTAGCCATCTCCCAAAGTTATCCAGGAAAGATGACAATTGTCCAGGACACATGCAGCAACAATGTTGGGACCCCTCCCACAGCTGTTGGGTGTGTTAGAGGAACATGTGAAAGACAACCAGAAGAATTCCTTCAACACTGCTCCACTGAGAGGAACTTGGTACCATATACACAGGATAAGCACAGTACAAGTCCCACCACACAGGCCTAGAGAAATCACATTGAGTTATTGAATTTTGCCCTGCCCAGGTTTCAGGACAGCAGGATAACTGGAAGACAAATCATAAAGACTAGTCCAAGCCCATCTGTTGAGACAACTACAGACAGTTCTTCCAGAAACAGACCCTCCCTCACTATTCAGGTTTCAAGGGCAGTTTTATGAAGCTGAAGTACCTCTGATATATAAAGGCACTGTACTTTATGGTAGAATTTTGTACATGACAGCATTATTATTGTACATATTGTTCAAGATGTCTTCTAAATGTAAGGCAATAAACAAAAGCTCCAGTTAATGGAAGGGCAAAAAATGGAAAAAAATCTGGGAAATGTATTTTATGGCACGATTATCAAAGACCACCTAGCCTCATCTTAAATCTATTCCTTCAAATGTAGCAGGACTTCCACCCTTTGTTCAAATGAGGGCAGAATTAGGCAAACTCGAAAGATTTTCCAAAACCTTAAGCAAAAATGCTTCTGGTCAAATATACAGTGTTCTTTCCCAGTCCTAAAAGTAGTCCCAGCATAACATTCCCAGCAAATGCAAGAGGATATGAAAATGCTACAATAAACTTCATGTCTCACTGACATATCTGCCAAATTTAAAAACTACAGAATATAATCTGGATTTGAAAAGGTAAATGTGCTCAAAGTCTCAGATTTGCCAATGAAAAGACGGTTCTTCCTTTCCTTGGCTTGTGTTCAGCAGGCTGTCAGAATATGTGATCTCAAATGGTTTCAAAGGACATGAATATATTAAAACACTTGTTAAAGACTGCTTCAGAAAGCCTCTTCAAAAAGAAATGAATTGAGCTTCAAATAGATCTGTCAAAGTACTTGTAGAAAAGAAAAAAATCCTCTTTTTTATATTCCAAGTAACTGTGTAGGCCATCCTCATTTAAATAACATGTGTATAAGTCAAAACATTTGTGAAGATATGCCTGAACTCTCAGGTTTAAAAGCAGAGAGAAGTATTTACTCCGTACATACATCCAAGAAAATTATCTATTCAATAAGTAATTTATAATGAGACAAAAATAGCTCCTCCTCCTTTCTCCATATTTTTGTTCACCAGTCTCAAAATTAGAGAAGCAGAGACCCAGCATCACTGTTTTGCAACAGATGAGGAACACAGGCTAAGATTACAACAGAACTGTTTTAAACTGCTTTTCTAAATGTGGAGTTACTGTATCTCGGGGCTAAGAACCTGAAGCCCAGCAGTTAGAGGCAAAAGAATATGCTTTCACTACCACTAATTTAGAGAGGTATAACATCACCTTTTCTTTCTTTCTCAAGTTTTGTCTCGTGAGGTAAGTTTCCATATTCTTACTGTTTAATATGCTATACATAGCAAGCCTGGCCCAACAACTGGGCAAGCTGCTAATCATTATGAAATCTCTACCTCTTGTGGCCAAACAGAACATCTGTTTTTATAGTTTGTGCTTTAAAAACAAAAATTCCACAAAGGAAAGCTGAAAAATACCACTAATCTTGTCATGACCTGAGCTCCTTCTCACATAGATAATAATTCCACAAAAGGTCAAACCCCAAAGCCACTAAATTTTCTCTTTAATCAGGTCTCTACAGTGACCTGGTATTCCTGACCTTCATTTCTTCCACTGCATTCTCCAGCTCTTCAGGGGACTTGTATTCAAAATCTTTCTCCAAATATTCTTCTTCAGCTTGGGTCATCCATTCTTGCATCTCTGCCAAATCCTTCTTCAGATTTACAGCCTTTTCCTGACTTTCAGACAGGCGATTTTTCTGACTAATGATCTAGAGTCCAAGGTGGAGAAAGAAACAGCAGTTCTGTTACTTACATGTCCTTGTATGTGAAAAAGCGTAAGTCTTTGTTAAAATCGTTTACTATCATTTTGAAGCCTTTTTAATTAACGAAGCTCTTTTACACACACACACATAAACTCATGATCTCTTTTTATCAGATCAACAAAGCCTATAGGTGAGGGAAGGAGAAAAATTACCTTCTCCCACACACACACTATTGCACGTAAACTGGTAAGAAACCCTGGAAAGGCACGTTAAAAAAATCCCTGGGAAAAGTCTGATTACAAGTATCATATAGTTAGATAAATCTTTATTCAGAGCACTAAACCCTCACTTCTTTCCACAGCCCAGGCAATCTGGATTCTGTATCAACAGCAAGGCTCTCCAACACAGATCCTCACCAGGCACTGCAACTACAGAAGTATGAT
>VZTM01010295.1:163574-186086 GCA_013400555.1 Jacana jacana | reverse complement strand
TCCCACTGAGTCTGGCAGTCTACTAGCCGAGACTTTGCCCAAGTATTTATGCCTGTGATAGGCTGAGCTCTTAAAGCAGACTCGATTTCTTTCATCTCTTTCAGTGACGGTTCAACCTTCTCCATTTCATTGACAAACATCTGAGCACACATCAGAGAAAGTGAATGTTTTTCTTCATCAAGACGTAACATAATTTATAGGATACCAGTAAGTTTTTAATTTTTAATTATTTGAGAAAAACTTTAATAAAAAAAAGCAGAGTGATGCTGTATTCAATACCAGACTGTTTAAAACAACCCCTCAGTGGCCCAAAACACCAGAACTATGCAACAAAAAACCAAAATACAGCTTGCCATAAACAGTGTGAACATTCTCACATGCCACATGTCCCCACTGGAACAATGCAAGTTTGAAGATTACATACACTACTTATCCTGCTGTTTCTGACATACCTCAGACTCTTATTCTTCTCACAGAAACAAATATTAGAAGGTACACTGCAACTACTTCCTATAAGATTAATTTCTACCTATTTGTGATCACTACGTGCCACTAGTTATGAAGGAGTCTTACTTGTAAGGTACATACAAGCCCTAATCCCTAAGAGTTTCATCAGTTATTTGCTTATTTTTATTGCCCTTGGAAGTTTGATGCAGAAAGCACTTTTCACTCACAGGTTCAATTCCCTAATCACAAAATTAGGAGAAATATATAAACATATTCAGAGGAACTAACGTCAACTTGTAGATGAGTACTTGTAAATATGGTGAGGAGCTCTGAAAAGTACATAATGCACTCTGAAGTTAAGAATGTTCCTGGGCAGCTTTATAGAATATGCCATAGACAGTATTTAATAATAGGAGCAAAATAATAAAGAGATGCTAGTCATTAGTCATTTCAAAAGATTCCTTGAAAGAACAAAACTCACTGTGCACTGGTCAAGCTGTCTTTGAAGCCCTTCAGCATCTCCTTGAACAGCCTTTTCTGTCATTAACAAGTCTTTCACACCATCCATCCACTTCTGAACAACTTTTGAATCAGTCTAAATCAAACAAAACAAAGAAGAGCTGATACAATGCAGTGATGAAGAGTGTACGATTGTTGCATTTCAACAACTTCTACCAGTGTCAAAAGAATATTCTACAAGCCATTAGCAATGCCTTGATTTTGAATCAGATGATCTTTGTCTTCATTTTTGGTTTGGAGTTGGGGTTTTTCCTCCCAATTTCTCTGTTCTCAAATTTGTATGAAAATTAAGTTCACAACATCCATCCACAGTGTGATTTCATTGTCACTGCACTGCTACGGCCTATCACTCAGAAACACAGGATCAAGTAAGGAGACAAGCACAGCCTTGAGAAGTACGTGGTCACTCTTCACATGGGAAGGCTGAGGGATCTGGCTGAAGGCTAGGGATAGCCTTTTCCTGACAAAAGAATCCATGTATGGCTGCTTCCACCACATTTGTTCAAAAGACACATTGCACTCCAAGGAAAAAAGAGGACCCTATAGGAATTAATGTGGGGAGAAGAGGAGGAGGCAATGTTAAACATACTTGACAAGTAGAAGCTGTGCTGGGAAACCATTCACCTTACAGAGAAACACAGACATAAAAGGAAAATACCACAGAGAATTAGAATAGCCACTAAAAAATATCTAGGTGTTTGAGGCCAATAGCAGCTACTGTATCACAGAATCACAGAATATCAGAGATTGGAAGGGACCTTGAAAGATCATCTAGTCCATTCCCCCTGCCGGAGCAGGAACACCTAGATCAGATCACTCAGGAACACGTGCAGGCCAATAGCAGCTACTGTACTCACTAGAGCAACATACAAGGTGGAAAAAAAAGTAAATACATACACAATTTCAGTTATCTGACCGAACGTTTGGCAGTTGCCTTATATCCTGCAATAAGGTAAGTGGGAAGGGAGACAGGAGGGTTGTCACCTCCTTCCCATGCAAATCGTGGATGTTCCAGTCACCCTTACAAACAAAACCACTGCAAACAAAGTAGGGAGAAACATTTTCCTTGTCCTGGTTTAACAGTTATGTAATGGGTATATTTTAATAATATAGCTGGACATTTTTTTAATCAATATTTTTGGACTGTTTGGTTGGGTTTTTTAATTGATGGCACCTTTTTATCTTGACACAATCATCACCACAGAGCACTGTTAATGGGAAGCCGAATCAAAGATCATTAGCTTCACCTTCTACTCTGCATGTCACTGAGGAAGAAAGGAAACACTTTGATTCCTCAAGAGCCTTTCAATGACAATTCTTTCAAGATCAATACATTATATACTGCTTCTCAAAAAAAAAAAGGTCTGCACTACCGAAAACCTATTATACTAAGACCATAATTATTTTTAGGCCAATGCTATCATTAGAGGTCAAAGTCGTGACATTTTCTAAATTTCTTTTCCATTTTGAGGGAATTTCCTGCAGTTGACTAGCCTAAAAATCATTTTCCAAAGAACAGACCCCAGAAGGCTTAACAATGAACCATGGCTTAATGTAAAAAAACCCCAAAACACACAACCGTATTTATAAAAGCTGCCATCTGACAAAGCATTTTCTCATATACCTAATTTAGCTTGCTTACACTAAGCTACTTACATAAGTATCTGAAGTGAATTAAATGGGATTACTCACAAAGTTAGGCACACATTTAAATAATTTGCTGAATCACAAGCCAAGTCTACGGAAGTTTAATGAAGTAAACACTCCCTCACTGCACAGGAAAATAATTACCAATGGCCAAATACCCAGCGTACTTTGTTGATGTACAAGAGCTCACAATTTTCAGACATGAACTAAAACATGTTCTAAACATGTTCTAAACATGCCTAAAACTTATATATGATCAGTTTCTAAAATTTATTCCAGGCAGAAACAGGATCAAATGGGCTGAATTTTAACTTGTTCACTCCTAGAAAAACCTCATGATGTACAGCTAGGCGGCAGACGTAAGAGAACTGAAGGCGATGTGTAATCAAAGACACAGCAAGGCGCGTGTTTAGAGGTATAACAGCAGAGAACACAAGATACAGAAATTTCCTTCTAGAAAACACAAGATGCAAAAGGGATAAAATTATTCTTGTCTACTTTTCCCTTCACATAACTAGTACAGACAGTCTCACAGTAAAACATGTCGTGTCACTAATGCATGTGTCAGCTTGGGGGAGCCTCTGTCACATCACAAATCACATAAGGGCCACCTGAGCAGCAGGACCCACTGGCAGATCTGCCACTTGCTCATCAGACTAACAAAGACATTTTAAGCACTGCTCACCTGTCTGCTGACTATTAAAATGAGAAAACTCAAGTTCAGTTTCTTTTCAAAAACTTAAATGTGAGGAATGTTGTTTTGGGAAACAATATTTTTTAAGGGTGAATTAGGAAAAAAAAAGAAACATTATAAATACACCAAGGCTTGTGTATAGTTGCACACGCCCATATGTTCTCCAAGGGTTCATATTCACTTACTCTTTTTTTCCTTCCCCACTTAATATTTTTTTCCCTTTAATAGAATCATAGAATCATTTAGGTTGGAAGAGACCCTTGGGATCAAGTCCAACCATCAGCCCTACTCTACAAGTTCTCCTCTACACCATATCCCTCAACACCACATCTAATCTACTCTTAAACACAGTCAGGGAGGGTGACTCCTCCACCTCCCTGGGCAGCTGATTCCGCCGACTGACCACTCTCTCCGTGAAAAATTTTTTCCTAATGTCTAGCCTAAACCTACCCTGCTGCAGCTTGCAGCCATTCCCTCTTGTCCTGTCGCTCATTGCCCGTGAGAAGAGTCCAGCACCAATCTCCCTACAATGCCCTTTCAAGCAGTTGTAGGGAGTGATGAGGTCTCCCCTCAGCCTCCTCTTCCTCAAACTAAACAGTATAGTCAGATGCTTCATCTCTTCTCTTAACCGAGAAGATACTGCCCAGCCATTCAAACCAATCCTATGTCTCTGGTATCACATCTCCAAGTACTGACTCATTCAGTGCCTGCACCAAGACCATACACACAGTTCTCCCTGAGCAGTCTTTCTTGCAGCGCAAGTTCCATCCTCATCCGTCCAATGCCATCCATAACAACTTTATTCAATTTGCTTCATATTCTCATTTTTATTAATACAGTGCTAAACTACAAAAATTAGTACCACTCCTTCAAAAGGAAAAATCAGAGAATATAAACAGATGACTGTTCATCCACTGACAGCTTTATGAAACATTTAGAAAACACAGGAACTGGGTACTTCAACGGCTGGCTCATGAGAAAACACCCCTATTGTAAACCCCATATTTCTACAGATAGGACAACTACATATTTCTTCCATTTTCCATTTTATAGGAATTACTTCTATTGTTTCGTCTGCTTTAATTTCCTTTTCAGATTCTGTATTTCATTTTAAGGTAACAAGAAAGTTTTTAACATATCAGTCAGGATAAAATTCTTCTCAGATTTATACAATCTCTGATTAGGATCAAGACCACCTCAGGAACCTGAAGGTGCATAATAAGTTCACAGGACCTGACAATATCCATCCACAGGTTCTGAGGGAGCTGGTAGATGAAGTTGCTAAGCCACCTTCCATCATATTTGAGAAATTGTGGCAATCTGGCGAGGTTTCCACTGACTGAAAAAGGGGAACATAACCCCAATTTTCAAAAAAAAGGAAAAAAAGACAACCCAGGAAACTATAGGCCGGTCAGCCTCACCTCTGTGCCTGGCAAGATCATGGAGTAGGTCCTCCTAGAATCTCTGCTAAGGCACATGGAAAACAAGGAGGTGATTGGAGACAGCCAACATGGCTTCACCAAGGGCAAATCATGCCTGACAAATTTGGTGGCCTTAATAGGATGCCTTTTGGCTCCCATTTACAAGTTCACCAACCTAGACTGGACCACCACACCTGTGTTATTCATAGACACATATCACACACACACACTGCTAGGAGCAGCTTAAGTCCTGAAACAAATAATTAGTGAATAACACTTTACCAGCAAGTTTTTCCCTCCAGGCTTTTTCCCCTGAGTAAAACTTTTCATGGAAGCACAGCTGTACACTTTGCTCTTAATTTAGTTACAATCTGTTTTACTCTGACTATGACTACTCCTCTATTCCTACCATAACTTCTTCCAGATTTGAGGTTTTTAATAAAATAATGAAAAAAAAAAAAAACAGTTAAAAAAAAGGACTTGAGGCTTTTACTATTTCTGAACCATAATCAGCAACAGCTTTGTCCAACTTTCACTGCAACATCATGCAAGTCAGTTACCTGATGCTACTCATGTAAGTTTCAGTTTAAACATAGGTGTCTATATTTAAGTAGTCATTAAAGACCCTATCTGTCTTGAAATAAATTAAAAAAAAAAAACAAATCGAAACACACTTAGTTTGAAGTTTGCATCCATTATCAAATAAAAGAACAGTTTTCTTCTTTGGAGGGATGAGAGAGCAAGATGGAAAGAAACTTTTGGGGAAAACTGACAGCACACATACACAACACCAGTGATCTCAAGAGGGTGCATGCTTGGGGAATTGCATGAATACACAGGCTGTTAAATGGAAGCAATTTTTTTAAATTCCACACATTAAAATATGTTTAATGCATGTGAAAACACAGATTTCTGTTAGAAAATGCACATGTGCCTTTATACTAAGACAGGAATCTCTCAAGGCACCTTCTTGCTTTTTGAAGTTTAAAATATAATATGAAAACAAAAATGATATGAGACTTAAAGTGTAGTTAAGCATTACTCTAGGGGAAAAAATGGCACTATATCTGGGCTTTTATACTGCTCACATCAGCTTATACTTTCAAGCTGATACTGAAGAATAGTTAGTACCTATTTAACTTTTAGGTCACAAAAATATTGCCATGGGCTAAATGATGATATATTTAGTTTTCATTATTTTTTTTCTCTCCCCCTAAGGAGTATAAATAGTCTAGAAAAGGGACTTGAAACACAAAGAAACCCATCTAACCAGTATATACTGAGTCAACCTTTTCTAAATTACTTAAGCACTTATTTAACCCTTTGATAAAGACAGGAGAGATATCTAAATTTCCTTTAAATAACCCTTGCCTTTAGTTCCTTTGTTTTGAAAGCATTGGGATTTTGTGTCATGCAGGATTTCATCCGTGTATATGCATGTGTATCATACATATATTTAAAAAATATGAGTGCTGATTAATCTTAATTCTTTAACTCTCCTTCCTGACACTTCAGCAGCCATCTGTTGGAACTGGAAAACTCCCTATACCTAAAATAGGAACTAAAGAAAATGCTTAACAATCTGCAATATTTCTTTATTACTGTTGACAGAAGTCCCATGTGAAGGAGCAAGTTTTCTGCGTAGCCGATATAGAATTTCAATTTTAGATGTCAGATTAGTACAGCATTGGGTATTTGACACCAACTGCAAGAGAGAGCACTTGGCCCCTGGTGAGATCAAGCCTTCAACAGCACAGCTGACATACTCTTCGCTTTGGCATAACCTTTGCCTCTGGTATTGAAAGAAGAATGGTGATTTTAAGTGAAAAGTAATTCTAACAAAAGATAAAATACTATCCTGGCATGTTAAGAGTCCTCTGCTACCCTGCTTCAAAAACTTTATATATGCTTTCAGCCTCTGCCAGATTAGTGGCCCATCAACACTTCCCTTCTCAAACAGTATCATCTAGTCTACTGCAGGAACACAGAGAAATAAAGGGCTTTATAACAACTGATGTAACAAAAAAAATCCTTTTGTTTTACCTCAAATACTTTCAACTTGCATGTAATTTCCTCCAGTAGTTTAACTTCTTTGGAAATCTTGAGCTTTAACTTGTCCCAGTGTCCCTGCACATGCTTGAACTCTTGCGTGTAGACCTGTTTTATTTCAGGAGAAGCATGTTTCCCCAAAGCCTTTGTTTCTTCTGCAAGTTTATCTATCCTGGGCTTCTGGGCTTCCAATGTCTCGCAAACTGCCTACAAGGTGATAAAAAGGAGAAAAAAAAAGTCTGCTTCAAGCGCTGGATATACAAGTCCACGCTTACATACAAGTGCAACTATGTCAAAAGTTTGGCTGTGCAAATCACATATTCAGTGGTTACTGTGGTTACTGCAGCAGAGATGTCCAAATAATCTTTTGAGGCAGAAAACCTTCAGCTGTTTTACTGATGCAGTAGCAAAGATTACAGAATGGGCTGAAAAGCTTGACCACATCACTAAACACAACCCAGGCACCTACACCTCTCCTGTGCTGTACTGGCACTCAAGTTAGCACTCACAAAAGAAACTGCAATGCAGACATAACCAGGACCTCAGTTTTTAAAGTGGAAACAAATTTATTGTGTGTGTTAAATAAAACAGTTAATAAAACAAAGCCCACACAAACAGGCGCAGTGTGTCCTTCTGAGTTTTGTAAGGTAAAATTCTTATAAGATCAGAGCTTTCATTGCAGCTAAGATACCTGAGTTTTGAAAAGTACTCTTGGAATACAGGGAGGATACAATCTGAAAAGATTCACTGTGGCATTGCTGGTATGAAGGGTCACTTGAGCTGAAACAGCTGATTTCCTAATATTAAGGAAAAGTAACAACTGAAAGTATAAGCCAAGGCATGAAAAATGCTGCCACTTCATTAAACTGGTCATTTTGGTTGTCCTGATTAAAATTTGCTTAAGAGACCAATTTGGAATGAATACATTAAACCACTACTGATTTCATGAATTTAACTTTATTAGTATATGCATTCAATGTGCACACATGGGATGTGAGAGCATATATTCTGCTATGTTTTACTGAGCAAGAATCTTCTTTTTGATATGTTTGTGTTCTCAATTTTTCTTTTTATGTACAGGAAAGAAAACAGATAAAGTGCACCATTTCCTCTAAAAAGATAGGTCTTGAGATTGCAATAAAACTGGGAAGATGGATGTTTGTTTCTGCAAACAAGAGTTTTCTGTGCAGGGGGGCCACAAACTGAGTCAGTCCCCAGCTTGGGTCTATGCCTGACGCACTTATCAGTGCCTGCTACAGTGCAGGAGGAAGAGCTGGACGATCTGAGGTCCACAAGCAGCTCATCATTTGCTGTTCCCCTCACCCATCACACTTTTTAAAGCTCCCACACTGGCATGGTACATCCTTTCAGGTTAATTAGTCTCTGAAGAAAAGGAGGAGGAAGGATTTGGGCAGAAATAGGAAGCCTCCAAAGATTAAATACCCCTGAACTTTAGTTGGCATAAGGACCTGAAAATCTCTGCGAACTTTAAACAATACAGAATCAACATTAAAAGAAAAATCAAAAAACTCAGAACTCTTTTTTTTAATCTGCTCGTTCAAAAAAAAAAAAAAAAGCCAAAGCACTAGCACCCCTGTTTATTGGGCTTTTAAAAATACTTATTTGATCACTCCCTGCTGAATAGAAAAGTATACAGGGACAGACTTGGCCTCTTCTCCACCCCTCTTGCCAGCAACTGAAGTTCAAGAGCTCCTCCAGAGTCATCTGCAGCCCTCTTATGCCACCACACAGGGAAAATTGACTTTTCTGAACAAAGCATGATTCCACAAAAGCAGTAGAAAACAGCAGAGAGGGAAAGGAAGTATTTGCCTATGCTTTTTTAAAAGAGAACACAGGTTCTGGAGATGCACAATTCTCTCCCATCACTCCAGCTGATATTTACCCCAGTAACTGATATTTACAAAGCAAGTGTCATCCGTAGATTTTCCCCTACTTCATAGGCTAATAGTAGAAAAAAAAATACTGTTTCGTTCATGTGCAGCATTGTGCAGCATTGTGCAGCAAGTACCTTTATGGCTTGCAAGCACTATTTCCCTTAAAGGCAAATAGAAGCCAGAGGAGTACAGTTACCCTTTCATAACAGCAAGAGATTGAAATGGGATGGGTTTCTTAACCAGCTGAGCCTGAGAAGCACCATGTGTCTCAGTAGGCTATGCCCAGTGCTTGGAGAGGACTACAAGCCTGCATCCATGGCCTCACTGGAAGGACCGTAGCAGGGTCAGGAAGCCTGCATGGCCATAGGGGAGGGATGTGGCCTCCCCAGGAAAGCAAGCCTGCCTGAGCAAGCCAGGCACAGGCATGGTTGCCAGGTGGCTGCGGTGCAGCTCAGGCAGAGAGAGCTGAAAAGCAGCTCCCAGGAGAGGGAAGGGCAGACCAGGCTCTTGACTTTCTTCACCATCATGCTCAGCAGCAAAGGAGTGGATCTTGGATCAGGTCACCAGCCCCATCCAACCAAGCTCCTATGAGCATACTCCTCCTCTCAGAACCCTGACATTCATTCTGAGGCTCCTCAACACAGGTGAGACAGGGACACACTGAAGAGAGCCTGGGAGGCCATCAAGGTGGTCTGAAGCAGAGCAGCACTTGAGAGGAGATCCCTCAGAGCCTTCTCTTCCCTAGAAGCTGTGAAGCCTACGGGCTGGAAGATACCCAGCCGACCCAAAGCAACAAGCCACCCTTCCACACACCACTCCCCAATTGCCTTCCGTACGAGTCATCTTTTAGTTCTCCCACTGAAAACAAGACAGGAGAGCGGAGGATGATGAGAGCCAAATAAGCAACTTCTTCACTTCAGTGTGAAGGTAGGAGTCACCTTTGCCTGCTGCAGAGCCTTCTCCACCTTACTAGGGTCGCCCAGTCCGCTGGCGATGGACTGCTGCTTACTCTCCAGGTCACTTAGTGTGCCCTTCATCCGCTGCAGAGAGTCCACATAGTCCTGGCTTGGCTGGCTTTCTGTCTCTGGATTCGTTAAAAAGAGTAATGGAACAAAATACAAAGTAAGCAAATAGACACAAGTGCCAAATTATAAGAGAAATGAACACAATTAAAGTGATCAGAATCATTTAGAAACAAGAAATCAAGCGACATATACTTGTATATTGAATCCTGCTGAGAACTTCCAAGAGATAAACTCTTCTGCTGATGGCAGTGTTTCTTCCTTTAAAAGTATTAATTACGTATAATATATAAAGATTATGCAAAATATAATAATAAATACATGATGACAACCCAAATAAACCCAAATAAAAATATTTTAAAACTCAGTCCCATTTTCAGAATTTCCTTGTACACCTGAGCACCTAAATCTCTTGGGTCAGGCAGGATGGGAGAATCAATAAGTACTTGGGCTTTTGCATGCCTAAATCTCCACTGCAGCGTATTTTTCATACAAAAAATTTTTGTACTATTTCTACTATTTATATACAAACACATGCAGATATCCACTGCATATAAAATATAAAGTATAGCATACAAAATAGCCATTTATTATATATATACACACTACATATATCGACTATATAAGCTAGTGGGTTTACTCAAACACATATACATAAAATATTTTTGAGTGTAGTAACAGGGTTTAGGTTTTTTTACTTTTTCATATACATATGAAATCATAGAATCATACAGATTGGAAGAGACCCTTGGGATCATCAAGTCCAACCATCAGCCCTACTCTACAAGTTCTCCCCTNAGTACAGGGGGACAATCACCTCCCTACTTCTGCTGGTCACACTATTTCTTATACAAGCCAGGATGCCATTGGCCTTCTTGGCCACCTGGGCACACTGCTGGCTCATGTTCAGCCTCCTGTCGACCAGCACCCCCAGGTCCTTTTCTGCCAGTCAGCTCTCCAGCCACACTTCCCCAAGCCTGTAGCGATATACACACAGCCACACAAAAATGCAGTTTTCAGCCTGTTGTGAGAACAGACACACTATCTGCAAAGACTGAAAAGAGAAATAAAGTTTGGATGGAGTATCTGTTTGCAATCTTTTGACTGCATCTCAGATTTTCCTTGAGCCAGCCCTCCGTGGAATCCCAAAGCAGGAGGCAGCGTCTCACTCTGGCATTTCAGAAAGAAAATATCAGGTTTAGAAAACTGCAGTGAACAGGATTTTGGCTGTAAGACGCATACTGTGGTATGCATGTTCTCTGGCCTTGGATTCCTAAGCAATTTTATTACTGCCACAAGTGAGAATTAATCTAAGCCTTGCTCTGACTCACCAGGTAGCTTTTCAACAGCTTACTGTCAGAAATGCCATATCAGTTATAACTAAGAAATAAGTCAACATTTTTAGAGAGAATTTGTTATCTAGCTTCCTCTTCTTAAAAATCCATCATCAATTTAAAAGGGAAAAAAAAAAGAATTCAGTAAAATACTAATAAGTACAGTGTCAAACTACAGCAAATTCTGAAGGAGAAGAAAATAGGTAAAATAGCCTCCCATTGACAAAAAAAAAAAATGCATTAAAAAAAATGCATATAGTGGTGGGACAGTAGTACTCCATGCAGGAATTTTCAGAGGTTCAGTGACATGAAAGGAGCTGCACTTCTGCCAGTCAATACCTGCCAATTCACAAATGCCCCAGTGCCACCACCAGTTGTTTTTCCTAGTTATATGACTCTGGAAGTTCATTTACCTTACAGCTAATTCAAACTATGCTGTAAAGAAACAACTGATACCCTGAATTGATGTTTCCCTCTATTCTTTAGCAATACACAATCTGCAGAGAAGTGTAATTAAAAAAAAAATTAACATATGATTTGTAAAGTATATTTACCAAGTAATAATTGGTTCAAATATGCTAATAAACCCTCAAGTGATGTGTGGTATGAAAAGTTAAGGAGTATTTTTGTCATATCATGTAATAATTAGCAAAATACTCAATACCAATAAAGTTATTCAAAAGCACATGAACTCAGAACAGTCATAAGATAATCATTCCTCATAGTAAGACTGAAAAGCATACCCTGTAATTTGAGCATGACAGGCAGATACATTTATTCATACAGTTTTCTGCTTGGATACAATCAAAGAACACAGGCCTTGTGCAGCACATTATATAGATGCCCTAGCAATTTAGTAATTGAACCTATTTATACACACAAAGTGTTAATGTTTTTCCATTTTGGGTCACTAGCAAAATATTTCCTTGAATTCTTCAGAAACAAAATGAAAACTAAGGGAAAAAAAAAAATCTCCTAGTAGGTCTGTGCTCCTGCTATTCAGCTGTAAAATATTAACAGAGCTACATATTTTGCACACTACATTTAAAACCCTTTAGAAGCCAGCACGACTGGTTTGAGTACCCGTAATAAAATTTTTAACGCAACAAAAACCCAAGGAGAAAGTGCCTGAAAAGCAAGCCAGATTCCAGATCACTTCAAAGTGAAATTTCCAAAAGGAATTATGTATGACTAACGTGCTCAACAAAGCTATGAAAAAGAATTAATTTCACATACCCAGTTCAATTTTACAAGGTTCTTTTAAACTTCCATTTTTCATTTCTAGCATTACTATTTATATCTGTAAGTGCCAGAGCCACACGGCTTTTCAAACTATATTATCCACCTTAAATATGTTTTGTTAATTCATTAAATGTAATTTCAGGGATGTTGCATCCTTGCATAATAACTTTTAACACCATGGAACGATATATTTTGTAGTATGCACAGAGGAGGTCATACAAATATTCTTTCAGGTAAATAAAAAGATTTTCACAGCCTGACCCAAAGCCTCTCAGAATCGGTAGGAAAACTCTGCCAAAATCCAGTGAGCTTTCAATCTGCTCACAACAACAAGAAAATCAGAACATAAGTATCAAGAGGGCTTATGTTAAGATATATATAGAGATAGATAGAGATATATATATATATATTTACCTTTCTTCAGAAGCTGGTGACGTTCCTCTAATTTCTGACACGTCAACTTGAAGTGATAGAGAAAACCATTCAAGCTCTCCTGAATGAAGTTTGGAGGCATGGGCTGAGAGGTGAGTGCCTTGCAGGTGGCTTTCAGGTGTTCCAACCGTGGACTCAGACTTGCAAGAAGAGTTAATTCCTGCTGTAAATGATTAAAACCAAATATCAAATGTCACACTTGCCTTGGTAACAACAAAGATTTTAGAAAGCTACTGCAGCCCAGCTCCTCCACATTCCTTCTGTGACACAGGTACCAAAAATCTTCCAGTCAAATCAGGTTCCCAGGATGCTTCAGAATTTCTGAGTAACCTTACTGACTAGGCTAAGCTCCTATGGGGTATTTCTAACAGCTTCCAATCAAAATTGAAATGTTTTGTCAGACTTACCTGACATAAGTCTTTCAGGACTGCTGAGGGCTGGGATGATGAAGCAGCATCATTTTTCAGCCAGGCATCCTTCTCAATCACAATCTTCTCAAGCTCACTCATTTCTTTAAAATAAGCATTTATATCTTCCTGGTACTTTATCTTTCTGGCCACTTCTTCTAGATGCTGAACCACATCTTTCCACTCTGACAATATTTTCTCCATCACAGTTTTTACTTCCATTGCAGAAAGTCCCTCTAAAAGGATTATATAAATCGTTATATTAACTGCAACACATTTTGATTAATGGGCTTTTAACCTTTCTTCTCTACAGACACAGGTGTTACATTTGCATTAATATGCAAAAGGCTTTGATTCTAAGTCCACTATCTATAAAATCTGTACTTCTGGCTAACAATAGTTCCACATTAATAGTAAAATGAAGAGATATTCCACTTCCAGTCTTTCCATTTGATAATATTGAATTTATAACAATGAGATTGAATTTATAACAATTAGATGACTCTCAACTATCATGACTCTCTTCACCATGGTGATTGTGTCTAAACATAGATATGCAGATTTAAGTAAAATAAGATTTAAGTTGGCTTCCAGTGAAATTGTTTTTAGATGTTTCTAGGCTCCACAAAGAGGGAAGCAGCAAGTTGGAGGGCAGCAATAAATTAATTGAAAACCTAGTTGGAAATCCTGTTAGAAAGAGGGAGCAATGGCTATTGATGTCACACTGCATGCAGACACAATTAATAACTAGGTAATATGAATAGCTACAAATGCAACATGACAGAACATGAGGTTATTTCTTACTCACAGAGACTATGCGAAGCACTTGCAATGCCATCTGACAAATCAATGCATTACTTGAGGATACAGCAGAAGCAGTGAACAGACCTCCTACCCATTCATAGTTCTTTTATTTCCTCAAGCGCCAGAAGTCACTGACAATTCTGCTACATGTGAAGAAGTTTGAGTGCAATGGGCATACAATGGTACATTCCCGTCACTGGAAGTTACTTAGCAGTTCTGTCACATAGGCTGGAGCACAAGGAGAAGAGCCATGTGGAAGGGCCTGTTTGCTGCACCGTTTTAGCACAAGTTGTGCCCAGTGCTCCGGTCAGCACAGTCAGACAGCCGACTGCAAGGGCACGTGAAGGCTCTGCTCCATAGATCCTCCCAGTGCTGCACACACCAGCAGCTCCTGCAAACAGCTGTGTCAGGGCAGCATGCACACAGCCATCAGTCACGGCCACCATGGCTTTGTCCCAGGTAGAAATGGATGTATAGACCTACGTGCCAATGCTGTGCATTACTCCAAACCAATCTGGGCCTGGGTTTGAAGGGAAGGGCTATCGTTCTGAGCTGGACAAAATGTACAGGCAGATCCTGAGCCAGGGGCTGTGGACTGATTATTTTCTATAGCTCCCAAATTTTAAGATGGCAAACAATTAGGCAATTTCTGTATCTTATTTTTTGCTGATAAAAACCAGTTTTTGAACTATGCATTTCTCATTATCACCAACAGATACTGGTTTCATAGCCACAACTTCTCACAACTGGAAGGGTTTATAAGAGAGAGAAAGGGAGGATCTCTGTCCAGGCTTGAAGACAAGGAACAGCTACAAATTATTACAATCCAAATTCCAGGTCAAATCAGTGGCTTCCAGCCATCAGCTGCAGGACAATGGCACCCACTGTAAAAAAGCTGTAGTAGGGAAGGATGGGAGGGTTGGAGATGCTTAACAGATTGAGGTGTGCAGGCAAAGAGGATGGCTGCAATAGAAATCAACGCTTTCCAAAAGGTACTCTGGTCAGCATGCAGGGCAGTGACACCATCCTTTGACCTGTCTGAATGCTGTCTGAATGGTTATAGCCACTTCACCAGAAGGCAAGCACACAGCAAACCCAAGACTGTCTCTAGATGATATGAACAGCTTTTTTATGGAGAAAGTCACATTTTGCTGACAGAGTTTTGTCATATTGTGAAACAAGATTTTGGCAGGGTTTAAAGATTCAGCTTCCACCAATGTTAATTATAAGTTTCCAGGGATAAGTGTTTTAATTCACAATCAATCATTTTCTGAAGCACGTAGGCTTTTCCTCTTGCCTTTCAACCATGATTTGTGACTGTATCATCAAAACATACTGACAGTCTTTATAGAAATAGAGAAAATTACAAATAGAGATATACATACATTTACCAAGCCTAAATTTGGTTTCAAAATTTCCACTTCAAGGCAGTTATATTTTAATTTTTTATACTTAAAATCTTCACAAAATTTAAACTCCTTCTTCCAAAAGCTTGTTACTGCCATTCTAAGAAATTATTTCTATTTCTATAAAAATAACCCTTTAAAAGGTTGCAAATGAACACGCACACATTAAAGAATACTAATATTGCTTTTCTATAAGCTTTAATAGAAACAAATCACATATCAATAACAAGTAAGAGTGACCAGTGTCTCTAAAGGAAAGAAAATGGAGGGAGAGAGAAGGAATATATTGCAATGCTTAACTGGATATTTCAGTATTATTTCCCAGCAGCTCCTCCAATTAAATCGCAAAGCACAAAAAACTTCAAGTCTCTTACCCTTTCCCATTTGATCCAAAAGAATATGTCCAGTTCGTTTCAGTTCATCTAACTTTTGGCTTTTTTCAACCTTTTCTTTTTCAATCACCTACAAAGCAAACCCAAAAACAATACAGTTTCAGAGAGGGTAATTTTTCTTGATTCCCACTCCCCCAGCTTCCCTGCCAATAATATGTATTTTGCCACTACTATCCAAAATATATTCCAGTTTTCTTGGATACAGCACCTTTCAAGATGCACATTAGTTCTTTTTGTTCAAATAGCATACAAAAAGAGTTAGCTCTCACAAAACCCAGGCAAGCAACACCACCAGCAATTAAAAGAATCATTAAAAGCATCGATGATCTTGCTTTGTGAAATCAGATATTTTGACACCAGCTAAAATAAGTCACTTGTGATCAAAAATGGTGGAAAAAAGGAATATTTAAAATAGTCCCTTTGACCCTACAGTATCTACCAAGATATGCAGCAAAAGAACAATCATCTACTCCCTGGAAGTCCAGCTGGCAAGAATTATAGCACAATAGACCCAACTCTCATAAGCTCTTTGTGAAGAAGAGTGAAGCACTAGAAGTGGTGAGGGAATTCCTATGTGACCACCGAGATTTTCAGAGGGAGAAGTTCCTCCCTCAGGTCATACATATTGATGAATGTTCCTGTCTTGAGGCAGAATACATCCACAGAGGAAAGATGAGTTCCCTGGCCATAAGGCCACAACTTCAATATCCTTGGAGGTTACTACAGAGTATCTTCAAATTAAAATCTTTTTGAAATTAATGTCCAAGGTCATTACTCTGGTTTAGACTTGCCACAGTAAATTCAGAAACAGTGTGCATCTATTTGCACAGTTGGGAGGAACAAATACTGTCTATGCTCTTGGAACCCATCAATAAGTTAAAAACAGTGCTGTTCATGGGAACCTAGTGACTGTCTTGGAGTCTCTTTTATAAAGGCCTACAAACACTCAAAGATCTATAAATAAACTATTGGGAGGGTTGTTTTGGTTATTTCAAATGGTACTGCCATTCCAAACATTCTTACTGCCACCGTTATGCACTACAGCATTGAGAAGGAGTTTCCCTATAGACATTTTAAAGTATTTTTAAAGTATTGTCTTTGATTTCAAAAGAATCAAATTTAGCAGGTCCTGCTAAAGCTCCAGAAATCAAAGCATGCTCAAAGACCAAAAATAGCAAGAATACATTCCCAAACCAGAAGGATCCTGTAAATTTATTTATTCTCTCTTACAGGTTAGTAATACCGTACTATCAATTTTTCTCCAAAATTAATAGAGCAAACATGTCCAAACATTCTAATAATAGAGCACTTTGGACCCTGGGTAGTACAGTGTGTGCAGAGTGTCACAACATCATTTAAGGGGTCTCTGAGCAGCCTACTTGGCCTATCTCTACCAAAATTATAAAATTGGTATCAATCAAGACCATCTCCAACTGCAAAACATGAAGCCAAAATATGCTGCTTAGAGGTCTGTCTTCAGGATTAGTATCTTTTCCACTAAGCAGAACTTCAAAGGAGGCATCAGTAATGTAAATTTGTAAAATTTCCTGTGGATTGTGCCACCCAACAGACATTTAAGTCCAGCTGGTCAGAGATTTTTCATGTACATCCAAGTTCTGAAACTATTTAACTAAAGGACTTAATCCCCACGAGCATGTGGATCAGCCCACACCTCCAGCTGACAGCCAGCAGAGACAAAATATACTGTTCACTGGAACACTCTGTCTCCCCATCTTACCTTCAACTTTTCTTTCATGTTTGAAGTGTCTCTCATCTTCTTGTACTCTTTGATGTCTGTGGCCTGAATGGCAGATTTTGATTTTGAAATCCAGTTCAAGAGCTCAGCACTTTCAGCATCAAACCTGGTTTAAAAGGTCAGACAATTTTTTTTGTCATTTTTCCCTATTCAGTTGCTCTGCCTTAAAAATCAGAAGTCTTAAAGCACATTACTCATTCCAAAAACAGTCAGGTTGCAAGTAAGATTCATGTTTCTCATATTACTCCTCACAGGCGGTCAGAGAGACTTTCAAAGACCTGACACAGTAAAAATTATGTCTATGACATTAGACGTTTATTAGAGTTTAAATTATAAATGCACAACGCAATTTATTTCTCAATTTTTCAATAGATATCTTCATGCAAACTATTCCTGCTTCTTTAAATACGTCACAAAAAATATCTCTCAAAGCTGAGTATTTTTAAAGTAATAACTACACCTCAGGAATAAACCAAATAAGTATTACAGTTCCAGATTTTGCAAAAGTCTGCAACACTATTTAGTCTGAAGAGAAAACTAGCAGCTTAAGCACTCATGGCAGTGCCAGTAGACAAACCTTTTGGAACATTTGGCTGAAAAAAAGATTAGCTTATAACAATAATTTTGGACCTGTCTATACTAACATAACCTTATGCCTAAAAGCTGTAACCCATCACCACCAAAAATCAATAAACAAAAACCACCAACTCCCAAATTAAGCAGTACTGCACAGAACTTGAGAGAAGAGCAGACATACTATACAGACCACAAGTCAGGCCATGTTACAATTCTACCACTTAACACAGTATAAATCCTAATGCAGAATAACAGCCTTTTTCCTTTTTCATGGGAAAATGCATAAAATTCTAGTAACTGGCCATTTGTTGGTATCAACAGAAGTAACTGGGAACAGGCAAAAACATCAGAAAGCTTAACCTATTTTAACTGACTATCCTCAACACAGTTTGAACTCCAGGAAAAAAAATAAGAGATCAAATCACTTTTGCTTTCAAAGTTTAAAATAGTTTCTACAACTCATGACAGACAGAAAGGGAAGGAACAGATGGGCTGCTGACTGTATTAGTGCCCTGGGACACCCACACACCACCCACCAGCACTTGGAGGATCTGACCAGGGTCAGAAGGTTCCCCACCCTTTCAGACCTCCATTCCTCTCTCCAGAAAAATGAGAGGAACAACTCTTCTTCACTGTGTGAACACACATCACCTAGCACAGCAGCATCTGGCTCTTGATTCAGCACTCTATGCTCTCCCTGAATGACCTGCCAAAGGTTTAAACTAGTGACACCTCAAATAAAGCATGAAAAGCAAAATGCTGAGTATACAGAGTTTACTTTCTTAACTTATCTTTAAACAATTCTTTTAGCTTGAGATGTGGATGCCCCATCCCTGGAAGTGCTTAAGGCCAGGCTGGATGGGCTTTGAGCAGCCTGCTCTAGTGGGAGGTGTCCCTGCCAATGGCAGGGGTGTTGGAACTAGATGATCTTTAACCCAAAGATCATTTTCAGATTCCACACATGCAAATCAGTTGGCTACTCCAGATATATTTGTGAAAGGAAGCATCACTAATATTGTTGCTATTACTAAATACCGGATACGTGGAAGAGGTCTCAGCCTTTTTTGTGCAGTTTCTCCCATTTCTCCCATATATTTTACAGAGATTAGGAATAAACATATCAAAATGTTTGGCACTTTCACAACACTTTCTAACCAAAGATAGGAAGATGTTTTTCCAAAATCAATCTAATTTTATCTTTCAGCAAAGGAACTGAGGTACAACAGACTTTAAAAAAAAAACAAAACACTTTTTTGAGAAGCAACCCCCCTGTTTCCCTTTGAAATTAATGAAAGCTGCAGACTTTCTGTTGCTCTGAAAACAAGGCTGTACATTCCCTTCCCATTGCACAAATCCAACCTCACAACAGCAACTTAAGTATTCCTCAGCTGCATAAAAGAAAAATTAGAAGTCAAGACCAAGAGATATGAGTCTCTATAACATCTCGTGAGCAAGGGAAAATGGCAGTGATACTTACTTTTTCTTTGCTTCACTGTCCCCTGGAATTTGCCTTTTCTTTGGGGGGGGTGGTGGGGGCAACTCCTGTCTCGATTGTTTAACCACTACCTGTTCCTTCAATGGTGTCGTTTCTGCAGCAGTCTTCTGTGAAACCTGTGACATCCCTATGCTTCCTACAGCCTGAGTTACCTATACAAAATAATTTAGCAAAAGGGTTAAATGCCATATCTAACAAAAACCAAATTGCTTTTGCTTAGTTCCTTATTCATCCAAGCCCACTTTTTCACTCCTACAAATGACCACACCTAGCCATATCACAGATGCTGTCTAGATAAAAATATCGTTATTCTCATTTTAGAGATGAGAACCATACAGCAAAATTCTCCCTTCAACTAGAACTTCATGCCAGTCAAAGTGAACTCAAATCAACGAAATAAGCATTGCATCTATTTTCTTTCATAACTGCTTGGTTCACAGAAAAAAAAAAATCAAGGTCCTTTAGGTTTATTACCACAAAATTTTATCTTTTATACTCATACCCCATAAAAGCAAGCCTGGATACCAGAAAGAGCTGCGGATTTGACCTAAAAACTCACTCATCAATAGAAAGCTTTCACACTCTTTAGCGGGTTACAAAGTCAGTCCCATGGGAATCACCCTGGAAGTTTTAAGTATATGCCTGATACTTAGCAGGAGTAAAAAGATGAAGACAGAAATTGGCACTCTCCAGTGCTTTGACTCAAACACAAGAATAAAAGCCACATGGCTGAAATGGACCCTTACTCAGAATGCACAACTCATTCACTATGCACTAAATGAACCGTAAATCAGTGCCATAACAACATGTTAATATGAGAAAAAAGGGACATTAGTCATAAAACTGTCAAACGAAATTCTCACAGAAGCCAATGGGAGTTCTGTCTAAATAAAAACATTACCAAGCACTCAAAATACTAAAATAAAAACATTTAAAAAACCAGCTTGGTGATCGTGGCTACATATCAAACAAACAACTACTCTATTTTCAACAGATGAGAAATCATACTCACAGACTATAAATGCTTGTATGATTCCCACTTATTTATCTATTATGGGGTTTGGGGTTTGTCTTTGTTTTCTTTTAGTGTCAGATTTAATCCAGTCCCAGCACTCTTATAATGTTTAAAGGCACTTGCATTGATTGATTGATAATATATGGCAAGCCTGCTTTACTCATCAGAAAAATGAAGTTTAATCTGTGTGAGAAAGGAGTAATAGTACTAGTCAGGTTAACAACTTGGGGTTCTGAAGACTGAAAAATGCAGACAGCTTTGTCAGAAGGTAAAGTCAGCCCCACGTGAAAGTGAAAGAGCACTCACCTACCTACCTAGCCTGATGCCACAAACTCACACGGGCAATTTTGCTGACAGTGTCAATGAGGTTTGCATACATATAGATATCAAAACAGCTAAAAAGTAATAAAGCCTTGTTAAGTACCTGGTTAGAGCAATCCTCCAGCTTCTGAACCAAACCATCCCACCTCTGAGTTAACTCTTCTTGATCCTGATCGATTTTACTGGATGCTCTGCCATTCCCAAGGATTTGAGCCACATCCTGACCTAGCTCATTCAGCTGGTCTAGCGTTTGCCGTTTCATACCCATGTCCTCTTTCAAAATCTGAAGTTAAAAGAAAACATTGCAAGGCAACATCAAGTATTCTGCTACCCCCTAGTTTTTATTTCTGGAGGATGGGGGGAGTTGAAATTGTACTGAGCCAGAATGAGCCAGATGCATCATAGGTATCGAAATAGTTCTCCTGTGTAACAAATCACATCCCTGAAGAAGCTCCTAGAGCCAAAACCTAACAACACCGACCAAATCCACACTTTGGAAAACACAGCTGACCGGTGGCCTGCAACAAACTCCAAATCCTGTCAAAAACCCAGGGTAGCTGTTCCAAAGTCTGGCACACCACCCGGGAATGGCCCTGGAATAAGCTGTATACCCCTTTTTTTAATTCAAGTGAAAGAATCTGGTCAAGAGAGAATATTGTCCTGGGTTCCAAACTATCACGTAGGATACAGCTCCTACTGGGAGGCAATTTGCCACTCATTTAGTCTGTAAGGCTTGACAGGATAGAGCAGGACAGCAATACTCACTGCTAGTTTTCGAACATTCACGCTCAAGTCTGTTTGATCTTTGAAGTTGCTTGTCTGGACCTTACTCAAAGCCTCTTCTTTCTCAGTTAGCCAAGCTTTCAGTAAACACTGCAGATTACAGGAAAAATAGCAAAAGAAAACACCACATTTGTCAAATCAGTATTGGCCATTTCTTAAGATAATTGCATTCAGGGCACAGTTCTGCACAGTCTCTATATGCAGGAATTTCAGTTGGCATTGACAAAAACAGTACAGAAGAGGGGAGGAAAAAAAATATCTGATCAGATACCCAAGTAATGCTCTCCAGCAAAACAATTTCAACAAAACCTTTTCTCAGTATGTCAGAGCATACTTCTGCCCCTCTCCAAAGGTATTTGTAGTGACCAGATATCCACCATAAGGCTGTCACAGGATTTATAAACTAAGTTAAAACAGTGTGTATGCTTTCATTCATTCTCCACCATTCTTCTATGACTTAAAAAAAAAAAAAAAAGCCATTACAAACATTTTCTCACAGAAGCTAAACCACTGCTAACCCAGAGCTCTCAATCCAAGCAGTCATTCTTGTGAAGAACTGTGAAGGATCTGGTAGGAAATGGGTCCCACACGCACAAAGTAGTGTTGACACCAACAGCTCACCTGAAGTGCATCTATACCAATGCACGCAGTGTGAGCAACAAACGGGAGGAGCTTGAAGCCATGATGTGCAAGGAAAACTACGACATGGTGGCAATCACAGAAACATGGTGGGATGCCACTCATGACTGGAATACTGCAATCGATGGCTACAAGCTGTTCAGGAGGGATAGACGGGAAAGGAGAGGCGGCGGGGTGGCCCTGTATGTGAGAGAGTGCTTCGAGGCCTCGGAGATT
>VZTM01010295.1:145002-157485 GCA_013400555.1 Jacana jacana | reverse complement strand
AAAAAAAAAAAAAAAAAAAGCTGACCAGCTGACCACCTCAGAGAAAGAACTGGTTGTAATAAGACATCCCTTGAACAAACCTGCCAAGAAAATAAAACAGAAACTTACCAGTAGGCAACACAACTTAAAAGATCTGAAATGTACCACAGGAAAGCAAGCTATTAAAAAAACACATATTTACTATAAATCCAGACAATCTCTTCCTTTGGTTCATGGCTTTAAAACTGTAGCACAAGGTAAAAAAAAAAAAAAATTCTACACAGAAAGCTCACACAGGAGGAAATGTAAAACATTTAACCTGAAATTTGAAACTTTTAGCCACATTGCAACATTTGTNTAGCCACACTGCAACATTTGTTCACGATTGGAACAGCACAAAAAATAATTTGGAAGCAACAATACATGTTTCTGAAAAAAAAAAAAATTATAATCATGACAGGAAGACCAATGAATTAAGTTGACATTATTATCAATTTCAAATTTGCCCTCTTTAACAGGAAGTGACATAAGGCCGACCAGGCTTTTTAGTGGTTGCCAGCAGAGAAGCACCGATCAGCCTGGATCAGACTGTCTTTGTATTATAGACACCATTGAGCCAGCCACCATAAGTTTATTTAAAAAATACATTAAAGTTTCAAAGCATGTTCCAGTTTAAGTTATCCAAAGAGAGATCTATTTCACCTTCAAGAAGCTACCAAGTCAAAAACAAAAAAAAAAAAACAACCCAAACAAACCCCCCACCATACACATTACATTCATTTGGAGGTGCTTTTAATTGATCAAAGAACAAGACAAAAGAAACAATAGCAGGTTTTGGGTAAGGACTAGGAACAGAAGTTCTGCATCTCCCTCACACATGCAAAAAGCAACAAATGAATTTCCAAAAAAAAAAAAAAAAGCTTACTTCATGGGTAGAAAATTGCTCTTTGACTTCTTCAACATCACCAGATATTTCCTCCTGTTCCCGAAATGCATCTTCTGCTGACAGTAGCCATGTAAGAACGTCTTCCAGAGCAACTTGGTAGCTATCCAAGTCCATATCCACTTCTGTTACCGTGCTGGGAGTCTCTGCTCTCGAACTGCCCTGCTCCTCTTCAAGTGCTACAGTCTAGGCAGCCATGAGAAAAGTGATATCTTAGAATTGCACAGAAGATGCCTATCCAAATGATACTAAAACCAGAACCACTAAGATAACTTAATTCTTCATAAAATTTTACAAGCAATCACTGATACATTTTTAATGAGAAAGGCCACAGTCACCACTAATAAGCTTTCCTTTCAAAATAATGAACCTGGATAGACAACTTTAATTTTGTCTATATGATAGGCCAGTGGATCTCACACGCACCCAAACAAAAAAAGTTATCACTACCACCACAAGTTCTGCAGCAAAGTCAAATATTTTAGGGCACCCTCTCCAGCTGGCCAAGACAAATGAGAAAGAGAAACAGAAGAAAGCAGCGTAAGACAGATGGAACTTTATATCTCAACACACAGGATTTTGTAGATGAATGAGAAAAGAAGAAAAAGAGGAAGATAAAATTATGGAACTCAATAAGAAGATGCTTCATATTTTCCCCAATTTTGTTGCTCAAGACAGAAGACACATTGTGGAGACAACAGACAAGCCTGAAAATCAGCTACAATTACAACTCTTGAAAACCAGGCAGACTTCCATGATAAACACACCTGCTGCACATTGAACTCTCCAT
Source organism: Jacana jacana (assembly GCA_013400555.1). NCBI lineage: Eukaryota > Metazoa > Chordata > Aves > Charadriiformes > Jacanidae > Jacana > Jacana jacana. The sequence goes on along the minus strand of VZTM01010295.1, from coordinate 155,773 downwards.
CCTCACATTCCTGCTTGTATCTCCTTGGAAGGGTTTCTACCTCCCGGATGTCTTCCATAGTAACTTGCTTAGGAAGGACCTCAAACAAAGATGTTAAATACATAATAATAGACTTTTTGTCTGGAAGCTGCACAGCAACATCTGCATTAAAAAGAAATAAAATATGGGGAAAAATACATAAAAGAGCTGCTTTTCTAAATCATTACTTAGAATACAGTTAAGAGTTTACATGTAGTGTAAATCCCAAGTTTGCCTTGTTATGTAGCCTTTCGTAACTTTTAAATTAAAATGCCAGGTTTGAAATAAGTTGAAAGTAGTATGAAGGAGAAAAAAAAGAATACATTTCCTACCTGTGGAAATTAATTCACGTCAAAAGGCGTGATCCTTCTGAAGTAAAAGCCCAAACCTTACAACCCAAAGTTACTGAAGAATAAAAACTGTTTAAAAATTTTTCTGGAGCATCTCTCAAAACCAATGCAGTTCAGGCCCAGCATCCCACAAAAATGGACGCTTCCATTTAGGCCCTGTCCCCACTCCCAAAAGCGGTCAATTCATTTTCTTAATTTGGTATGGATAAGAGTTTCACTGACTCAGGTTTACTTATCTCTCAGTTTGAGAGCTACTCATTCAGTTAAGACTACTTTTTTTTTTTTGGTTAGTTGGTTTTGGGTTTTTGGTTTGTGTTTGGTTTTTTTTTTTAAAGAAATTGGCACTTGAGATCCCTAAAGTTTGAGAGTTTGTCTTACAGAATGAATCTTTGGAGGCTCACTTCAAAGCAGAACAGTAGCTCAGGGTTGTAAAAAGGGGCCATAACAGTTTCCTGGTAAGCACTCACAGCACCAGTAGCTACTGCTACTCGGTGTATGTATATAAAAAAAAAAATCATGAGCTCTTAGAGCTCTTAAGATATCCCAATATAAATAAGGGTCTAACTTCATCTGAAAAGCACAGACCCTTGTGGTAAAACTCTTGCCTACAACAAAACAAAGCCAAGGTACCAACTTTACCTTCTGTATCCTGTCTTTGAACACTAAGTTAATTTGAACCTTAACATTTAAGAAGTCAAAGCACATGCACGTACAGACATAACCTTACCCTACAATTTACATTCTTTTAAACCCAAATCTAAGGACTTGAAACAAAACATCACAGCACACAACTGCTGGAATTTGTGTTCATAGGAGATTTCAATAGAAGTTTCTTTCAAGAGATATCAAAAAAAGCTTCTAGTCAAAATAACTGTATCCCACCTTCAGGATCCAAGAGTTTCTCAATTCCCAAGTGGTTCTTGGCTATGCTGAAAGCATGTTCCAGTCTCTCAACTGGGGACATCATTATAACTTTGTCCCAGCTGAAAAGCTCAGGTCTAATAGTTAAGACAAAACAGGAAAGAAAGCAATAAATATTATCTGAAGAAAAAAAATCCATACCATACAGAATATGAAGGTAGCTACCCAAGTACTATAAACATGCACACAAAAATATAAACATCAGTACAGATACACAAACACAGAAATACAAAAATGTGCTTTTTCTTGTTATGAATAAGAATCTGGCAATCACAAATCAATTGACTGCATGTCCACAGCAACATCCACCTTCAGTTCTATGTATTCTCTACATATAATCATTGACTGCAACAGAAGGTTAAATACTGCTAACAAGAAAAAAAAAAATTAACTATGTGGTTAAAATTTATTTCAGAACCGGTTTTCTCCAAATATTTCTTCCACAGCATTGCTGAATCTTTCAGCATCAGGCTCTGCTGAGGAATCAAGAATCAACCTCATTCCTGGAGAGCCTCATTCCAAACTTGTGATGCGTCTCATTGACCACCATCACAGCCAGGAGCAGCAATGGTCTCCACCCCAGCTTGCTCACCATGCCCCATGGCAGTTTTNAAAAAAAAAAAAAAAAAGCTAAGCTGAGTACAAAAACCCCACCCCATCCCAAGTGCTCACAACAGTCATGACACAAATCAGACCAAGGGGATGATTAATAGTGTGTCCTGGTTTGAGGTAAAACAAACCAATATTCTGTTCAGTAATTTTACTTTTTAAGCTAGGCTTCTTCTAATGAACTAAATTACTAAACTAACAGCACATTGTTCAGAAACTGTTCACTGTCACAGTGATAAGACCTGATTATACCAAGGGACAGTGCAGAGAGGCCCTTGCTTATATTTATTGCTAGAACAACCAGGGTCAGGTAATTTTGTTATTTGCCACATCANTTTTAATTTTTCTTTTTATTGTTTATTTTATTATTTATATTTTCATTAGTTTGGTTTTTTTCTAAACTCCTGAATCTCTTTGATCCTTTCCTCTCCTCTCTTTTCCTTTGTGGGGAGAGGGCTCATCATCTGTCCGATTGGTCAAAACCACGACACAGTGCCAGCAGCATTCATCTCACATTAGCATTAACCAAACCAAATCTCCAGTCCAGCCACATATCCAAAACACACCAGCAGGTCTCAAGGGGAAAGAGCGGAGCACAGAGCAGGATACAGGGTCAGTACACAGGGCCCCTTCCTAGCGATATGTACCCAGACAGGGCTTCATCAGCCTAGTGCTGCAGCAGCACAGCTGTAAGACAACAAAAGCCATTAAAACACTTCCCATTCCTCTGTAACAAGTGGCTACTCATTAAAACACTGCTATTGATTCTTTAATTCTTTTAATACTTAGTTCAGTTGTAAATTGACCTGAGAGTACCCTTTTAACATGTGTCATGCATTACACTTCCTGAAACAAGGTGACTAAGTCCACAGGGTCTGAGGAGCAAAAATCCAGGACAGTGGGGTGAGCAGGGAACACAGATACACAAAGACCCTGACAGAAGCCAGTGGCATACTGTACCTCTATGCAAGAAGCAACAAGGATAACCACAAACTCAACAGAAAGCCTTAGCAGAGGCTCTCACTTTGAAGAACACATTGCAATAAGCATATTGTGCATGCACCACCTGCTCACTGTGATAACTCAAATTTTAATAAGATGCAATCTAGGCATTTACCTATAAGCAAGAAAATTGTACCAAAAAGCAGAATTCAATTCAAAGATAATATTAGGAAATGAAAAAGACCACCACAGTAAAATGTTAAACATCCTATTACTTCCTATAATTTTATTAAGCACTGCAAGTATTACAAAGCTACTAGATATTATAGCCAAGAGGTAGCACTGCTAACAATTCTTGAGATACACATAAAGAGAAAAGCAAGCTACTGAACCTCTTAATGGGATCCACAAAAATTCTCCTATATGAGGTGTCACATTAAGCTAAATTAAAAAAGCAATATTGAAAATGCCCCTTAGGCAGGTATCACAGTTTAAACCCAGCCAGGAACTGGGACCACTCAGCCTCACAGTCACCCTCTCCGTCCCTCAAGAAGCGTAGAGAGAAGAGGGAGAAAAGGAAGGGAAGGAGGGGAGGGGGATTCCTCATGGGTTGAGATAAAGACAGTATTAGAATAACAGAAAAGGAAAACAACAATAACAATGGTAAAAGAATATAAAAGACCCAGGTCATTCACTGCCTGGTGAATTGGTTGCCAAACCTGATCCAAGCAGAGATTGCAGATGACACACACACACCCCCCACCCCCAGCCAAGCCCTATTTATATACTAAGCATGATGTCCACAGTACCAAATATTCCATTGACCATTCTATTATTCTGCCTAGGCTCATTCTCAGCCTCTATGGGAAGCTGAAAACACTCCTCAACTAGCGTAAATATTCCTTAACAACCACCAAACCAATATGCATTACTGACATTTTCATACCAAATCTGAAAAGACAACAACCACTAGTAATAAAATTAACCATCTCAGCTGAAAGCAGGACAGATGGGAAGCAACTATTGCCTAGGTAGGCTAAATAAGCTTTCTTGTCCTACCACTTATGCAACCTGCCCCAATCCCCTTGTTCCTTGCAAGTGTCTTTTAAAGCTTCTCTTTCAAAGCCAACTTAAATTTAAACGCATCTCAAGATTTCAGAGAAGCATAGGGAAAATGGTGCTCCCCCTGCAAAAGGACTGGTGCCCAGGGACAGCAAAGCTGAATTCTGGTGCTTTGGCAGCTGCCAGGCTCTCAGGAATCATAGAACCATCCAGATTGGAAGGGACCTTTAAAATAATTAAGTCCAACCATCGCCCCAAAACTGACAAAACCCACTACTAAACCATGTTCCATACATTGGTTCCTGCTCCCTGAGAAGATACAACACAAACCCTACAGCAAAATTTCATCAGTATCAATGCCCAGCCCTAAATTGTGACATTATCAAGATCATAGGCAAAAACAAGAAGCAGACTGCTCTCCCCTTTTCGAGGCCAGAAGGTCTGGTTAAATTCTAGGTATTATCATACCATTACCATGTTAAAATGGTTATTTAGGGTTAAGATCAGTCAGCCCTTGCAAAGCAACAAACTGACTTCATTTAAAGTATGTTGGATTAGAATGGATTGCCCAGAAGCAGATCTCAAAAAAACTTTATTAACAAAAGAAACCCACCATACTGGTAAGTTTCACAGGAGTCTGTAATGATGATTTCTTTAGACTAAAATCAAAGAGTTCTCCAATAATCAGAAAGAACACAGAAGATCTGTGCAAAGAAGCTTTAACAGTATTCCTTATAAAGTATAATGAGCAAACTAATGAATACGCTACAGGCACCTGAAGTTTTCTATTACCCTTTGATTCTTCTGCTCAGCAGTTCTCCTGAAAGAACTGCATACATTGTCTTTCAAGCAACATTCCAAAACTAAGGAAAGTACAGGCTCTGTGTTTCTTATTCCTTTGTTTTGAAGCTTCTGTATCTTCCTATTGAAATGATACGGCAAGGTCTGACTGAAGAAATGTTTCCCTTTGCAGCAGAAGGGGGGCAGAAGGAAGGAAGAACAAATAGGGGCAGGAGATGGTCAACCCCCCTGCAGAGACCCATTCAGCATATTTACTTAATGATGCATATTAAGTGGGACATAAACCCACTTCAATTAGCAAGTGTGCATGCAAGTGCAGGAACTGAGTTACACTGCTGCTTTGGCTCCACCCTTTGCAAGGCTCTGGCCATATCCTTCCACTGTTATTGTTACCACAACAGAAAAAAAAAACCAAACAATGAATCACAGGAACAGTCTAGAAGCTTTTCAAATGCTCAAGTATGAAGACATGGAAAAAGGTGCTCACTTCACTACATCTAAGATAAGCTATTGGCCACTTACTTGTGTCTGTGCATGACAGCATTAAAGGCAAGCCCATCTGCCCAGCTTGTGGTGAAATTCAGAACATTGACCTGACTGTAAGGTCTCGTGGACTGCCGAACCCAGCTCAGCAGGATCTTCTCACTGTTTGTCTGCTGCAAATCTGACATGATGTTCTTCATGACATCCTTCACCTGCAAGACAGCAGCAACACCTTACAGACATGTTCTCTACTTTTCCTGCCTATAAATCCTTTGAACCAAACCGTTTCACAAATTGTGAAAGGGTCTTTCCATGAAAAGCTATGGATCAAACTAACTCCTCACATGAAAGTTGGCAATAGGAGTCTTCAGGCCATCTATCTACTGATTACAAGAACCAGTAATGCTTCAGGTAGTGACACATTACTCTTGCGCTATGATCCTCCCCCTTCTCCTCAGTGCTGCCCACGATAAACATGGGGTATAGTATTTCTCACTGCCTTGTGCTGCGGTTCCACCAGTAAGCAAACCCCACAAAATACAGCTTTCACAGGTTTTCTGCAAGGAGAGGATACCTGCTCAACCAACATAAGCAGTTTGTTGTATGGGTACATGCATAAGCATCCACCAAAGTCCCTCCAAGTGAATTCAATGATCTTCCCAGGCACCTGGATAAACCAGGAAAAATTCCATCTACAGGACTGAGAAACAAACCTACAAGAGCACTATAAAAGTTGCAAGCCCAACGCTGCTACCTAGATAGTAAAAACACACCTGCTAACACAAGTGCTGAAAGGCCTTGAGGAAGGAATCTAGAGTGCTTCAGCCTGAAAAGCCTCTCTGCAATTAACACCAGCAGGAACTAAAATGAGAGACCAAGTACAACTGAGCACATATGAGACTACGTGTCACAGGAGGCAGCCAATAGACAGAGATCAGAAACCAAACACTGGCCTGCCTTTATTTGCCAGCCCAAAATAGAAACAGTATTTCCCACCACCAAAACCCCAGGAAGGTTTGTAAGAATCCCAGTAGATCAAGGCACACAATTCCTGGAAAGGAAGAGCTCTCGCAGCAGCCTCTCACCTGCCAGTGCAAGATAATGCTCCACAGCAGCCCCAGCGTCAGCTTATGATTTCCATCAACAATGTCAGTTCCTCCAATATTCACCAACTCCACCTGGAGGGATTGAATCAACTCTGTATTAAACACTGTTACAACAGCTTCAAGTCACAACCCCAACCCCATACTTCTGGCTGTCCAGCCACGTATCATCAAGCACTCTGAAATCAAAAGTAGTTAGAAAGAGAGAACCAGAGACTGCCTATCTGAATTTGTCATGACAACTGCTTAGACAACACAACAAAAGATGGCTCCAAAGAGGATTCTCCATCAAAAGACTGATATCCCCACCTTTTATACAATTGCATTCCAGCAGTCAAAACTGACCAAAAGAAATGAAAACATGAAGGAAAACCAAAACCCAAACAGTTAAGCAGACCTGCTCTTAGATACACTCTGAGATATTACAGAACCACTGAAACTCTGTGATTAAAAACAGGTTTGTTCCTTGCATGAACCAACATTCAAAGGGGACAAGTTTATACAAGATGATCAAAAGCTCAAAGGAAAAGTCAAATTTTCAATTTTCCTATATGTGTAAGACTCCATATAGACGTGGTGATGGTCTAATCAGGATCATTAAAAAGATAAAAAAAAAAAAAAAACACAAGAAAAAAAAACAAAGGAATTATTTCAGTAAGCGAGGGGGCAGGAGAGGCTACCTGCTCCTGTATTCAGCCCTCAGAAGCAGCAAAGCTTAGAGCACACTAACAGATACTCACTCAGTGCTACTTTGGAGTCTGAACTGAAATTGGGCATCAACTCTCCATTCAGCCAATGCAAAGCAGCACTAACTCTGAACCACCTTTTGGAGGGAACTAACAGCAACACCCTGCATTAGTCACCACCATGCTGTGGAAATTGGGCTAAGAACAGCTGCCTACAGCAGAGAGAACAAATACCTCCCTGAGTGCATGGACACACATCAGATGCTGGAACGTGCTCCCACATGGTGCAGATTGGTGGGGTCTCTTTCTTGGCCCAGGAGCAAGCAGCACAGTGCATTTCACCACCATAGGGAAGCTTTGTTCTGCCTCTCAGCCTTGCTCCAAAATAGTATTATGCCACAGTGCCTTCCAGAAACACCTCCCAGCTTATACTGAGAACTGTATCTGGGCATTGGTTGAGATCAGAACTGGTTATAAAGAAAAATAGGGCACCAAGGAGCTGGCTAGCAATTAAACAACAGGGACAATCACAAGACAGTAACAGAGCCTATACTCTGGCTCTCAGTAGACATAGCCAACAACAACAGAATAGGCAAGACCAAAGTTTCATTCTGCTTTAGACAATATTGCTGACATGTAAGAATATAATAGTATTCCATGAATATTATTCCTCTTATCACACAATCATGAGTGGCTTCAGTTCTGCTTTCAGATATCATCTTGACAATTTTCCGTTCCCCATACATCTCTTGATTAGAAGAATCAAATTAAAACTGTGTTGCGAGATTAACATAGAACCACAAATTACACTTCAAAGTACTGAGGAAGCTCTTGGATTGTCTTCTCCCAGTTTTTACATCAGAAGGAACAGAATCATACAGCAATATTCATTGCAAATACCAGGCATGTATTTTAAGATAACTATACATTAAACAGGCAAAAATAAAGGAACCAGTGCAGATCATTAAGCAACGCACTGGAAAGTGCCCTAGAACACAAGGAGTAAAAAGACCAAAGGTCAAAGGCGCAAAAACCCCAATTGTACTGCAGGAGCTTTTTGCACCTCTAATAGAAGAAAAACACTCCTGAGAATGGGTAACAACATTAGATGTTTTTTAAACACAGGTTAATGATAATAGTAATAATAATGTATTCCTCTTGCTGGCCACATCAGACATAAGAGAAAATACTCCCCATGTCCATTTTTGTATTTTAATGCTTCTGAATTAAACCAAGACTTCCAGTATGCAGCTAGTGATCCACTAGGACAGTGAGTGGACTACTGAGACTTAAGCAAAGATAATCAATAAAAGAGAGCTGACAGGAGACAGTCAGTACTACTGACAGCAGACGGATAGTGGCTATATGGAATGACTTCCAGTGGATTCATATTAATATTATTTTAAAAAACTTGGTCCCCAAATCAAAACAGTTGAAATTCATTTCTGCTCGTCAGATGGTTGAGGTTCACAGGATCACTTTAACATCTACACCCTAGGCTTATCTGAACCTTGCAATATATATTTAAAGACTTTTATAAATTATTTCACAAGTTATGAATATTCTCTAGCCCACAAACTCTCAGGCAACAGATAACTGCTTCTTAGTGGATGACTTCCCTTCATCTTAAACACACACTTTCTAATGAGGTTAACCAGTAGGTATGAATCAGGTATGTGACCTCCACAACCTTCAGCTAACACCATCTGTTTACTTCTAGAAACCCAGCTCTCACCAGCTTAAGGAAGAGCTAATTAATTATTGTAATTCAGTATTATTTTATTTGTCTTCATAAAAATAAATCAATTTCAAGCTGGAAAGAGTCATTACTTATCCTAAGAAAAAAAGTTAATATTTACAGTACCTCAAAGAAACCAACAAAACAAAACAAAAAAGAAGACCAACCTACCCTAACTTCGGCTGCTTCCTGGAAATATGACACTAGTCCACCAACACAGAGAGGAAATTGCAGTATTATACAGCAGGCTCGTACCACTTCAATCAGCAGTTCACACAAACATGTCAGTGCCTTTTTGCATTAGATGTATTTTATTGCCAGAATATTCTTAAATTATTTTAGTGCCCTGACTTTCGCAAATAGAAATTCTAAGTATAGAGAGAATGCTTATCAGGAATTGTTCTTCAGGGGGGAAATAAAATCACTTTACTACAGCACTACCAGCTTCCAGGCAGTAAAAACATAAAAACAAAATAAAGCAAATAACTATTATTTCCATTTTTCTTAAAGAAGGATTGGGGTTTGTTTGCTCGCTGTCCTGATCAGTTACCAAGGGTCCAAATTAGAAACATTCAGTACAGATTTGACACAGAGCTGACAGACGTCATTGGAAAGATCCTCACAGATTTTGATAGCAAGACCCAGAAAACAGAGACACAAAACCTGTCATACCCTTATAGATATTTTTTTTCAGAAGTTATGCATAATCACTAGAAATCAGTTTGTCCTGATAGGTTCATGAGCTCCGCGTGGCAGAACTTCAAGTCACCTCTACTTTGGGAGATGAACACATCTCAACAAAACACAGTTTAGTTAACACCATGATTAAGCTAGCATTTTAAACTTTCAAAATATGGCCAGACACCGAATTCTGCATCAGAGTAGGAAAACAGAACAGTTTACTCATCTCACTGAATTTTCATTTTAGGTACCAAAACCAAAAAGCTTTATTCTCAGCATTTTGAACTCATTTACACACACGAATAAATTAAAGGGTCTATTAAAGTTGTGGGAAAAGATGCTTACATTGTTCTGATGCAAGACTTGCAGGACTCGGTTGACGTTATTTAAGGCGTGTACTCGTGTGGAACCTCGTTCTTTCGGCTGAAAATAAAAGTTACAATCTGTTCGCATCAGAATTAACTTGACAGACCAAACAAAATAAATGACAGCTCAAATAACAGCAAATTTGTCTTAATTTTCTCCAGATATTAATTTATTAAAGTAGGAACAAAACCCAGACAAGATCATCCACAGNACCACTCCTGATGCTACCTGCCACTCCATCTGCTCCATCACACTGAGAGCAGGGAGCTGAATTTGGAACACTCTAATCCACAGAATTAGAAATTTAAAAACTCCTATTGTCTTCCCTATATTTTAAACGAGACCATAAATCATTAGAAGTACTAGTGAAATGCATGTTTAAAAAAGCAAGGCAAGGCTGCAAGGCGCGATTTTTAATGGCTGAAGGTTTCCCATAAGGTCAATAAATTAGTTTGAGATAAATAACAAACTGAAGAATTTATCCCAAGTGATGGCACAGGATTCACTGTGCCCCTATGTGTCTTTCTGAAGAGGCATTAATGTTAGCAGAGGAAGAGTTTTCAACCACATGCATACTTTCCCAAGAAAGACTAGAGTAGTTTTCAGCCCTTTCCTACCTGTAGATCTCAAAGAATTTTTCAATGGAGATGCAGGTTTCTTCGTCTATTAGCAGTTGTCTCTAATTTTTTTTGCTTTAAGGGATCTTTCATGAGCCTATTAGAAAAAGCCCACAGGTATCCACCTAAAGGCTGCTCTTCCAAATCATCCAGAAGCAGACCTTTAGGAGCTCTCTATTAAAATGACACACTACCTGAATAACACCACTGCTTTTACATGGCTTGCTAAACAGTATGTTGATGCTCAAGAGAAGGTTACACAGCTAACTTCAGCCCATCCCTATATCCCATGAATGGTGTTCATGGGAATGTCACTGGAATTATAGTAAGCAAGTACACACTACAAGCAAAACAAGTTTTTAAATAAATTAAAATCTAATAAAAGAAATCACAT
>VZTM01010295.1:86225-144433 GCA_013400555.1 Jacana jacana | reverse complement strand
TTTTTTTTGCTTTAAGGGATCTTTCATGAGCCTATTAGAAAAAGCCCACAGGTATCCACCTAAAGGCTGCTCTTCCAAATCATCCAGAAGCAGACCTTTAGGAGCTCTCTATTAAAATGACACACTACCTGAATAACACCACTGCTTTTACATGGCTTGCTAAACAGTATGTTGATGCTCAAGAGAAGGTTACACAGCTAACTTCAGCCCATCCCTATATCCCATGAATGGTGTTCATGGGAATGTCACTGGAATTATAGTAAGCAAGTACACACTACAAGCAAAACAAGTTTTTAAATAAATTAAAATCTAATAAAAGAAATCACATCCCACAGATTTTTGTGCGTTTTACTTATTTACTGCTTTGGGGGTTTTTTTGTTAATAAATGGGAATATGACTAACACATTTCTCTTACCAGAGTTTTCCCTGTCAGACCCTCCAAAAGGTCCAAAAGCTTCCTTCCATCCTTCAGATCTGTGAACATGTCCTTAACTGGGGTTTTCCCACTCTGCAGAAAAAACAAAAGCAGTAATAAAAATAGTGTTTAGGCAGAACTTCCCTGGGAAGAAAGAAAAAACAAACCAAAACACCACACTTTTGCCTTTTTATCTTTCAATTAATTTATATTTGTTTCTGAATGCAGTAAATAAAAGCTAGGGGACCGTGACAGAGATCAGGAAGACATCTTTCCCTTCTTCAAGTGTGCATTTTTCTCCCCATCTCTTTGTGTGCATCAGCAGTCTGGTACTGAGAAACCAAATCACACATCCTGGCTCACATGAGGGTAGATGCATTAACACTCAAAGATGGAAAAGAAAAAAAGTCTTGGTGAGTTTGAACTGTCATTTGAGAACAAATGCTTTGGTCTCGCTGCATCTAAAAGAGGAAGAAACTGGGGCTTTTCAAAAACAAGCTATTGGGACAAATTCTCACAGATGTGAAAAACAAAACAAAAAAGGACCTGTAATTGAGCCCTGTGTAAGGAGCTGCCACTCTTTTACAGAGACTAGTAGATCAAAAGGTATAATATATATTGAAACAAGTTAAATCATTTTCCCTACCTTGGAAAAAGCAGCAAAATGTGGAACTCAGAGATACTCTAAATCATATGTTTCTAATATTAATTTTCTTTGGGGGTAGAAGGACCCTGTATAAGAATGGTGGTAGGTAACAGCTGAATCATGTTAACCTCTTCCATGCTCCCTTTTGATCTTATTTGTTCCTGGATGCTAAGAAAGTTAACATGGGAAAGTGTTACAGGGCAGGGGAAGAAGACAAGCAGCCAGCAACTGAGTGCATTTACTTTGTACTATCATGTGCTGAATGCCAGGAGATCAATTAAGTTACTGCTTTCAGCATCCCTTTGAAGTGCCAATTTAAGAAGAATATTTTCTAAAAAGTACCTAAAACTCCAGTACTGCCTTTTTTCTACCACCTTGGCTTTATAATACTGCTCTTCAGAAAGAAGGCTGTCCAAGGCCCATCTTACATGACATGAAATAGCAGACATATACCTCCTGTACCTTCACTTAGCTCCTCCTGCCCTGACAGCAAATGCTGGCTAACAAATCAGAAAGCTAGCACTGAAATGAGCAATGAAGCCCATTTTCTGACAAATACCTGTTTTTCCTCTAAATTCATAAGGGTTTTCACATAAATATCCACTTTAATTCCATTGGATACTACTAAAACTACTCATGAGACATCAGAGTTGAATAGCTGCAGAGCTGCATTTTAATTTCCTGTACAAAAACATACTAAGCTCAATCAGCTCAACAGTGGTGAGATTTCTCACGTAACTAAGGTCACTTCTTAAAACACACAGATGCTGGCCTCGGTGTCTGATATTAAATAAGTTTTGCAATTAATTTTTCTGACAAACATATTCCAATTGCTTTCACAAGTCATGCTTTAAAAAGCATATATACAAGGTTTCTTTATGTCAACTCATGTTGAGACACACGTAAAAAAGCTATTGAGCTGTCAGACCAACACCAAGCAGAAGCACTCATTAAATATCAATGTTTGATAACATCCTACCATTGTGTATTGCCATTATTTGAGCTCAATTATACCCTTTCTAGCACAGTATGGGACAAGGCTTTCCTCCTAGACCATGCACTTCTCACAGATGATTCAGATGGCTCCCTGCTGTGCAGTAACTTATCCAAACCTTTAAAGCATCAAATACCCAGGAGCAGATGCAGGGAAGCCCCTGGTACAGTTTATGGTGTATAACGGGAGAAGATGATCCACAGTGCAATTACCATGGAAGCCAACAAAATTTGGTTTAAATTTGGTTTGCATCACCACACAGAATATACTAGAAGTGGGTTGGTAATGGTATGAGGAAAATATTCAGCAGACAGAAGGAGCTAAACAGAGTCTCACTGTGTGCAATCTGACTGCTCAGTAAAGATTAGTCACTGAAGTGTGAGGTTTCATCAGAGTGGAGTAGAGGGACAGAATCGCCTCCCTCAACCTGCTGCCCATGCTTTTTTTATGTGGCCCAGGATACAGGTGGTTTTCTGGGCTATAAGCGTGCATTGGCACCTCATGTCCAATTTTTCATCCACCAGTAATCCCCAAGTCCTTCTCAACGGGCTGCTCTCGACTCATTTATCTCTCACCCTGTATTGATATACCAGGATTGCCCTGACGCAGGTGCAGAACCCCGCACTTGGCCTTGCTGAACTTCATGAAGTTCACATGGGCCCACTCCTCAAGCCTGTCAAGGTATTTCTGGATGGCATCCCTTCCCTCTTTGAACCAACCACACTGCTCAGCATGGCATCACCTGCCAACTTGCTGAGGGCGCACTCAAACCCACCATGTCATTGATGAAGATTTTGAACACTATGAGCCACAACATGGACCCCTGAAGGATACCACCTGCTACTGATCTCCATTTGGAGACTGAACAGTTGACTGCAACTCTCTGGATGCAACCATCCTGACAAATCCTTATCCATCTAACAGTCCTTTCATCAAACCCATATCTCTACAATTTAGTGACATGGATGTTGTGGGAGGCAGTGTCAAAGGCCTTACAGAAATAAGGACTTTACAATTATATCATTATTATAATTAAAGCAATGCACACACATTCAACAGACTGATAACACTCAAACTGAGAATGCTATCTCTATATACCCTCAGTAAGTTTTTTTGCCTTAGGTCCAAAAGTTAAACAACAACCAAAAAAAAGGTTTAGATCTGCTGATACAGCAGAAAAATGCCTCATTTAATAGAATGCCACAAGGTGTCAAGAGCATACAGCCTTCTTTGTTTCCCATCCCCTCACTTCACATACACATAAAACCAAACTGAATGACTTTATGCTTTCAGCCAATCATTGCAATAGGTTGCAGTATGTTCCAGCCCTATGTAATACACTCTGCTGGGATGGTGGAAATAATTCAGATTTGCTTTCTCAGGAGAATAGTTTTTCCATTTCACTGGCCATCAGAGCACCATATCTTGCTGTCAGCTTAAAAAGTCTGCAGTAGAGTATTAAATTATTTCTGCAGTCTAAGCTACTCCTTCCTGGTATATTAAAGTATCCGCTATCCTCAAAACAGAGACCCAGCAATATGCAAAGCCCCTGTATTTAGCAAAGTCTAAGAGAACACTATAGAAAAAAAGTCAGTGCACAGGAAGCTCTTCTACAAGTGCTGGGTGACTGAAGTTGGGCAAGAAAGAGCTGTAGCATCCACCCTGCCAAGCCCATCATCACTTTCACTGCAGCACACCCTCTCAGAAAGGCTGGAAACCTGCTCCTCCAGCTTCCCACACCCACCTGAGGGACACAAAGGCACCTGGTGGCAGCAGCCACCCAGGCAGCACCAGCTGTCCCATCAGGGCACAGAGCCTACCCACAGAGCTGCTGTTGCAATGGGAGAGAAGACTGTGCAATGCACTGAACCCTCCTCTTCTCACACTGCCTCCTCCCACCCTTGCATTTTCCTCACACCCAGACAAACATTTCCAGGCAAGATCTCTTGTCTGAGCCACATGGTCTGCAATCAGGAGCATCACCGGTCTGTTCAGTGCTCAGTGCAGCTGGGTGCTGCCCACCTTCCCTGGGATGCAGTTAGATAGCAATTCCACTGTGCTTCAGGAAGTCTTTTACTTTCCTTTTCCAGACAGGACAGCTGTGTCCCAGCTTCTGACAGGCGTATGACCTAAAGTTTATTAAGCTTAGAAAGGAGCTGGAAAATAATTGTCTAAAACAGCAGCCCAAGGGATGGTACCATACATCCATGTCCCAAGAGAAGACAAGGAAAACCTGTGGGGCAATGCTGGCAGAACAGCTGCCCTCCTGTGCCAGGCAAAGACAAGCCCAGAGCCAGGCCAGGCTGCTGCTATCACCACCACCTCCTTGTAAGAACACAAGTTCTTACATGCACCATCTCTTTGCATGTAGGACCCACCACTAGGCCTACCCAGGGAAGCTGCTGTGGTGATCTGGGAACCACAGTACATGACCACTAAAAGCTGAACCTGTGCTTCTAGTCAGGGAACCTAATCCAAAATGAGTTCCAGCAGGGCCAGGAATACTCCAAGGCCTGGATCTGACCCACTACCACATCTTCCACCATAGGGCACCTGATTGCCCCATGGAGACAGCACTGCCTCAAGCCATACTGGGGTGGAACAGGCAGCCCTGGAACCAGCTCTGTGCTGGGGCAGACTGGTGTGCTGCAGCAAGAGTGTGCTGCTCTGGGGGAGGGCAGAAGTCCTCTCCCACCCTACAGGGTAAGGCACAAGGCTCTACAGACTGCTTCCTCTGCCATCCCTGCCCACACCCATACCACCTGCCCACTCATAACCTCCAGAAAGCAATGTGGCCTTCAGAGAAAAAAAAAAACAAAAAAACCCATAGTCCATACCCACAGATATACTGCAGACATACATATTTGTGTGCATGTATAAAAAAAGCATATGTATCTCTCTCTGTAGAGTCCTACCCGGTATGCAGTATGCTAAAGCAATCTACGTTTCTCCTTTTCAGAACCAAAAATACTTTAATCTCTACATACTGAAAGACTACACAAGTACAACACAGTTCAACCTCCACTAGCTTCCCATAAGGGGCAGTTATCCATCCATCCCCCGGGCATCATGGATCAAGAAATTTTAGTATTTATCTTATGAAAAAGTGACTGTGCCAAATCACAGTGAGCCCTTTAACCAAGGGCAAATAGCTAGTCACGGTTGTGTTGGTAAGTACTTAAGGAGCAGCTTACATTGTGCCAAGCACTGCACAAACACAAGGCAGATAATGGGTCCTTTCTCAAAGACAAAATAGGGTCCAGTTCATACCACAAAGATAGCATAAAGGACAGGCAGGGACACACCACGTACCAGAACTGTGCTGGTTCAGGGTGTAAAACATTCACATCCCCCTTACTAAACACTTTTATCAGTTAACAGAAGGTAGTTTTTCTCAGCTTTATGTTTGCTGTGACAGCAAAAAAAAACCCAAAAACCAAAACCACACTGGCAGAAACCTCTTTCCCTCAGCCTGCTCAAGAGGGCTTTGCCAGCAGAGCTGCACACAGAGTTGCTGTAGTAGAAACAAGGGCTTGATAAGACAGACAAAAGACTTAACTTATAAAGAGGCTATGTTTTTTCCCCAATGCTTTAAACTGGCACTGACAGCAGGAAAGGAGGGGATTCACTTCAACAGGGGCTGGACCAGGGGAAAGAGGAAAGGAAGGCAGAGAGAACTAAAAGCTGGAGACAGTACATAAGGTGGGGGATGGGCCTGCTTGTGCTCTTATAAGCTTTGCATGGCGACACGTTTGTTATCCACCCCAGGGCTCATGCACAAGGGTTAGAACCAGATCCAACCCACCATGTTACATTTATTCCAACAAACTGTTTTGCGCCAGCGTTTGTGCTAACATGAGCAGGAGAGGGAAGAGACAGAGAGCTTCCACTTTTTATGCACAGCAGAATACACTTTTTCTGTTGATTAACCTCTCATGGAGCAGCAGCAGTTTCTGAATGACCTTTGAGCCGAAGACCGTACACGGCAAGACCAGTCACCATGGCCATCAGCTTTGCATGTTCCAGCAAGACACAGGCACCATTTGGGAAGCAGCGCCCACATGCAGTGACCTCCTCCTCTTCCTCTTTGCAGTAACACTCACACACATTGGCTCTCTTTCAGCCTCTCTACCTGGATCAGGTTTAAGAGGGTGACTCACACTTCCTCATGTGCATCTAGGATTACTTGCAAAGAAGGGTCATCCAGGCCAGCCAATATGACTGTGCAGAAGTCATTCCTGCTCTTTGCCAGCAAGCGTTCCCAGGAAATAGAAGAGGATACAAGCAAAATCCGGACCAGATTTTTTAAGCGTCATCTAATGCTACCAGACTGCAATCAACATTCACAGTTTCCCCTACTGAAGCCACACTCAGCTGCAAGGCAGCAGTCCTCCTTGAACAGATTTTACAGTAGAACATTCTTAACTGTCCTTTTATTACTAATGGGGATCTGTATCAAATTGAGCCACATTACAGAGAATTAAATGGAGTCACAAATACTCAGTAAGATAAAGCCTTATCTTTATCTTTTTTTTTTAAACACCAGCTATTATTTACCATTTTTTCACAGCTATTTATGCTTTTTGTATATTGTTCTTGAATGTTAAATTATATGCAAAATTAGACATTAAAACGCCTTTAATGGTTATCTATTTTAACTAGAAACATGCAGTTTTCCATTATGTCATCATAGTTACCTGCAGAGACTTTACCTGCTTTTTAACATACCTTCAATAATTATTGATTTATTAGACCTAACTCACTTCCAATAAATGAATACCAAAGCTATTTGGGAGTGAGAGATAAGTCACCTCTGTTTCACATCCTCCTCAGTGATTCAGCCCTCCTAGTGACGACATTAAAACCAGGATGAAAGATCCTCTCAGTTTCACAGTAATGCACGCGGGCTGTCACCAGGGAAGTAACGCATATTGTAAAAGCATACGCGTGACCTTTACCAGCCACCAAGGGAATGCAGCAGACAAGCAGCGCTCAGAGCAGCGCTGCGAAAAGCCCTGGTTGTCATTTAAGATCATCCGCCACCTCTGAAACACCAAAACACCCTGAACGGATCTAGGAAGCAGTACATCTTGATTTTTTCCATCAGATTCTTCTGGTCTTCCAATGTCACTTTCATGAAAGTCAGAGCTGTCTTCTGTCACAGATGACTATTTTTACCACCTAGTAAGATGCTCGGTAAATGGGCCAAAACAGCAGAGCTTCAAAGACCCCTTGCCCCTTTTCCTTGAGAAGCAGGAAATACTGAAAATGTTGCACACTTAAACTAGAACATGAGCCATTCATAATTGAAGTCCAAGTTCAACTGAAGTCCAAGGAAACTCATGGTAACCACCCACTCAGTTTAAATTCGATTACAAACAACACAAGGAGTAAGAACTACACTTTGTATTGGTCATGATAAAATAACAAACATATCAAGTGCTGCTGCATCACGAGGCTGGTACACGGGAACCGAATGTGGGAAAAAATTCAGAAAGCAAAAAAGGTCATTGCAAAAAGTAAACAACTACGTCAATAAATAATCTTGCCAATTTCTAATTTAAGAGCATATTAATTGTTTACAGAAGTATTTTTATTAAAAAGTGATACTTTATTTCCATTTTCCTCCTGCCGACATACAGCAGCTGTAAGAAATACTAGCTATACTGTGACAGATGTATTATAGTTGGAAATGCTCTACTCTGTGCTGAATATGTCCAAGTCATTGTGGCATCTCTACAGGACATTAGTACCAAAGCTATGAATTCAAATACCAAGTAAATAACTAAATCACATGAGGAAAACAACTTCTAGACCGAATAAAGTATCACTACTGGTGCTTAAATATAACTACAAGGAACAAAATAGCTATTTTAAAACTCCAGACTAACAGGAGAAAGAACAGTAAGTCATCACTGGAATACGCTGAGAAGTTTGATTCTTATAGATGGCAGACATGAGTTTAAGAAGCAGCAAAGCTGAAAAGCTAAAGATAGCTCAATCCATGGAACACCTGAAATACTTGGCTGACAACATGACAGGAGGAGGGAAAACATTAAAGTAAATATTTGACATAGCAAGGCAGTAAAACAAACACAAGGCAGCAGCAACTCTCTGTGGGTCTTCCTTTCTCAATGCCTTTACCTAAACTTACATTATTATAATATGTTTAACACAACAGTACTAACCTCAGCTTGCAATTAACCCTCATTATGTGTCATTGCCAGCCAGGGCAGTGAGGACCATACTTCTTATCACTGTCAGTTATTTCTCCTGTAAGACTGGAAGGTTATCTCTTTGTTTTCTTCCCTCCTCTCCCTCCCTTCTCCCTCCTCTCCCTCCCTTCTTTTTTTTAAGCCAGCTAACTTCAGATTCTAACTTGGCTCCTTTAAAAAAGAAAAATATTCCTCCTGATGAAGTTGAGTATTGTTCTCATTAGTGATTACCAGATAGAGACAGATTTGCTTCAATGCCTCTACCAGGTTCAGCTCTAGCACCTGAGAAGGTCCCATAAACACAAAAACACAATTACACAAACACTAACAAGTGGGATGATAACAGAGACCATGATTAAGAGCCAAACACTATCCCAAAGCGCAGAGCATTAATCAAACCCAATAATTACAGTCCCTATTACTACACCAAACTTTGAAGACCAGCAAGGGAGATACTGCCCACACCCTGTTCTTAGAGCAGAAAACAGCAACAATTGAGAGGAAGGCAGAAAACTGGCAATTCTTGTGCTGTGGCTAAATACAGGCAAGATCAAAGTGCTTTTTACTGTGATTTAGTCATCCTTAACATCTCAGACCCTATTAGAGAAGAAAAAGATCTATTTTCCTGTGTCTTGGCTAATTCACAATCTATTTAACCTGTTCTCAGTAAGAGAGACTAAGTAATGCAGTTAAGAAAAAAAAAGTAGACTAAAAATTGAATTTTTCAAGGCTGGTTCATACAAACACTAATTCTTTTCAACCCAAGTGGTTCCTTGGGTTAAGGCCAAATGTTTTTTATAAGCTTTGGCTATATTTGAGTGAAGCTACATTTTACAGTTTAATTCAGCAGTGGAAAACAGCAGGAACAGTTAGACTGGAGAATATTTTACCAGCAGCCAAGTATTTCCTTGCCACAAAAACAGAACTGTAAAAAAGGACTACAGACTGTCTTAAGGTTATGTCTCCTTGGACAGATAAAATTGCCTAATCAATCTTTCCGATCTCTCTTCTTGCATAACTAATACATTAAACTCCATAATTCTCCTTCCCAAAAAAATTCTCTTCTGAAATGTCTTTGGCCTCAGGTATCACAGGTAACGTGAAATTAATTATCTTGAATAGGTATGCTTTTGTCTTTAAAAAGATTTATCACACTTGCTAAGAGTCAGCAGCAGAGCAGCAAAATGTCTTCACAAGTAACATTTACTTTAACAGTAAAACAACCCTTAGAGGAAAGAAGAAAATTAAGGAGCAAAGATGGTGGAAAAGATGTATACAGCACAACAGCCAGAAGTTAGACTTTGCAGTTAGCAAATGAATTCATGCACAGTATAATGAAAGAGGGACTATTTTAAATTTAAGATGCATATAAAGCCATCACCTCACAAAGCACTGCAAGTAGAGCTCACCAGTTTGCTTACTGCCCTGTCTTCTCTCATCTTTACTTTATTTGGTGTCCTTCCAGGGGAGGGGACCTGTCAGAGCCCAGGAGAGGAAATGCACAGAAGCCTCAGCACCAAGCATTTGGCTTCTTGCAGGCAACCTGAAGCTCAGCCCTGGAGGACAGAGTCTGCTCCCAGGCTGCACTTCAGCCTCTTCTTTGCTTTTTAGACCTAAAAATGAAATGCATTTTAGAAGACTGCAGAGCAGGAGAGAGCTTAAGATGCTGCAAAGCTATGGGAGGTCCAGTTTTACCCACACTAGCAGGTCCTAGCTCCAGACCCTGCCAGTGCTGCAGCTGGTGGCCAATGCACATGTCAGAGCAGCAGCAGAAGACCCGGAGGATCAGGATCATGGACATAGATCCAATAAGAACACTGCTAATGCAGAAATGAGACTGTATAAGGCTTCTGCGTGTCAGAATGAAATCAAGAGCTTGGATTGTAAAGAGATGAGAGTACATGACAAAAAGGGAAGGGAGGCAGAGCTCTCAGGCCCACAAGGCTTTGAATGCAATTCCTAACACCTTGGAACAATGCCCCCAGCTGGCTCCCATTCAACAGCCATCCAAAACCAAAACTTATGACCTGGGGCAGAGGTGCAGGGGGAAATCCAGTGTCCTTTTCACTGAATAGCACAAGCACCTCCAGAGTTTTATGTTCTTTTTACAGCACACAGCCTTCCTAGAAATAAAGTGTTTCTGCCATCCCTGTGGGATAACTTCCCAAATGTAATGAAGACACAATTCTCCAGGGAAAAGGAAGAGTCTCAGTTTGCCCGTGCTGGATCTGTGAACTTCCTCTAGAGTGACAGCACTAAGCTCCCATAGATCTGACTCCATGGGTCTAAATTAAGAGTCAGGGCATCGTGTTTCTTGCACTGATCCTGAGTTCTACCTGCCAAGTTCAGGAACAGCAGAAGAGGAGAGTAACAAGCCTGAAAGCAAACTTTGGAAAATGGGAACATGAGAGTCAAAAACAACTGACTACCACAAAGAGATAGAGAATACGGAGAGGACTGCTTAGACAAGGAGAGATGCAAAAATGGGACCAGCCATGCAAATCCTGTAAAGGCTGGGAAGGCAAAGAGTTGTAGAATGGGAGAAGGGGAAAGGAAGGACAGACAGAGCAGGTCTGGAGCTGTAACAAGAAAATCTGGGTCTTGATGGGTAAGCAACTGACAAAGACAGAAGTGGGAATGAAATTGGCAAGCTGATCAAAACTCCAGATTTGCTGAGCAGGCAGGCTGACATGGAGAGGGTGTAATAGTGAGGGGAAAATAAAAACAGGGACAGAAAGTAGGAGTAAAGAAGGAAAACAGGGCAGAGAAAACTGTAATTGCAGGGCCTAAAGTGGGACACACGACTCCTGAATCCCTCAACCTACCTCTCAAGTCATCTAGAGTTGTGAGTGTGAGCATCCAGCCACTGTGTTATATAATTATCAGCTGAAGTGTCAGAGGTCTGTATGATGGCTCTACAAGTGCCAGGCCTGCTCACACACCATGGAAATAAATATGGATGAAACTAATTAGGGGGGTGTAGTGATAGGACAAGGCATAATGATTGTGATCTGGAAGAGGGGAGATTTAGATATTAGAAAGAAATTCTTTGCTGTGAAGGCGGTGAGGCACTGGAAGAGGTTGCCCAGAGAAGCTATGGATACCCCATCGCTGGAAGTGTTTAAGGCCAGGGTGGATGGGGCTTTGAGAAACCTGCTCTATTGGAAAGTGTCCATGCCCATGGCAGGGGGGTTGGAACTCAATGATCTTTAAGGTCCCTTCCAATCCAAACCATTCTATGACTCTATTTAAAAGTCTGTGAAAGTCAAAACTAGGGTTGATTACAAATTCTTTGTTCACTCCTCCTTTTACCCACATATAACAACGCATGGTTAATGGAGCAGTAAGGTATCCCATGGACCTGAATTCAAATTCTAATTTTAGTCTAGAGTTCTCCTATAAGTAATCGCAATCATTTAAGGCACAATTTTACAGGTAATCACTGTGTGCCAGATAAGAGACTTCCCTAGATCATTAAGCCCAGTCCCCGCTGATACAGGCATCATCTTCTTGAAGTCCCTACTCTATGCTGATCAAGCTCCCTTTGAAAACCAACTAGATACTTTACATGGTTTACTTGAGTTTGCAGAAGAGACGAACTCTGAGCTCTGTCATGACTCCACAAGAGCTCTGGTTTATACAAAGATATTACAGAAATGTCAAATCGTCTGGAGAATCTAACTTAAGTCTCAGATCGGGCACTCAAAATTAGTAGCTACTTCTGGTATTTACCTTTTATGCAGTAGCTGTCAACACAGAAGATAGTACTCTTCCATTACAGAAAAGTGTTCTGAAAATAAATCCATTAATACTTATGAACTGGTAAGTATTAATGAAAAAAGGAAAGAAAGGGATAGAAAAAAAAGGATAAACAACTTTTTCAGTTTTTGAAAAGCATACATTATCTATAGAACTAAATGCCTTAATTGGTGGGCTATACCACAGGGAAACAGCTAAATCTTAGTCTTGAAATTGGACTGCACAGAGCAATGGAAAAACATAAAGTAACGAAAAACATCACATGCCTTAACATAAAGATATGCTGAAATGCTCCGTATCAATATTTATTTGAATGCAAACTTGCCTGTTGGTGAAATAGGGACAAAATAGTAATTAGTACAATAGGCTAACAATTTTTATTCTCTTTAACAAAATTTTGTTACTTTCACCTACTTCCCTTCACAACCATCATAGGCTTGTGATTTGTAGTGTGTATAGCTCTGCTAAAGATTTCTATAGCAAGCACCAAGGCTTGGCTGCGTACATTTGACCTTAAGACTCAATCAATTTTAAATGTGCTTGTGCCTTTATTTCAAGAAACACATGCAAATAAGGTGCATTTTTTTCTAGCACAAATCAAAGGAAGAGCACAAACACAACTTACTGTATTGTGACCTAGAGCAAGAACTTTTATCTCATTGAATTGGTGCCCAAAGCAGATATGGGTACCTCACAGAACACTTGAGAGTTTACTGTGTTCTGCTTATCTACCTACTCTCTGATGAAAGGAAAGACACTGCTCTCTTCCCAGATCCTTTGTAAAACCCTATTGATTTAAATCAAGTTCAGTGATTTTTGCATGTTATGCAAATGAAGTTTTAGGATTTTTGTATGCCAAAGTAGTCTACAGAGGCTCAGCTGCTTACCTTTTATGTGTTTAAAAGAAGGGCAACTATAACATAATTAATGTGGAAGGAAAAGTAAAATTCTTGGAGTGAACTTTGCAATTCCATACAAAATTCCTCAGGTACTATTTTGTTTTCTGCAATGTAAGTCAGATTACATTTGCACAGCCTTTAAAATATCTTTCCTACTAAGCAGCTGAATCTCATTCACAGAAAAGGAATTTTAAACCACCCAAATGACTTGGTAAATGCAAAAATTTCAACAAGACTGAAAACAGCCTATTAACATTTTCAAGGTGCAGTTGAAACTACACTTTCATATGTGAGGTGATTTCTACTTAAAACCAGCAATTTCCTTGCAATCTGAACATACCAGTCTTCATAAATTTGCATCTTTTCATGACAAAGTAGCCATGCTCCATTTTGAACTGGACATGCAGTAGTCAGGAATATGTCTTTTTGTACAAGTCTCTTCAATCATTAACACAAGCTTTCATAGCTTTGGGTGGTTTAATGGGCTATGAAGTTACAGGGTTACTTCAAATCCAATCAGTATCTGACTATACCTGTGGCAGAGAAATACAGGAGCTAAGCAGAATCTGAATGCATGGTATAAAAGTAAAAAGCACTTTATAAAATATATCCATGGGTGTAGAAGTATAAGGACTGAAAACAATTTTGCCTCTTTCAATATAGTGTTGATAACACATACAAGCCAGTCATAACACATTTGCAGTATCATTGTTGTTTCTGCACCCATGCTGTCTTTACGTAAAGGCAAGTCTCTGCAAACAGGCCTTCCTTTATCATCACATTTTCATTCCTTACATGATCCTGCCCTGCCTAACCCTCTTTCTTACAGGACTGTCTTTCCTCTCAGCAGCAGCTAAAAGCAGAGTGTAGAGCAACCAGTTACTCATCCACACACACACCCCCTAAAGAGCAGACTATCCAAGACCGCACTGGATGAGGACTGCAAATTATCAGTTTTCAACAAAAGCAAACCTAAGCCAAAGTGAGTAAACCAAGGCCATGAGCTTTGCATTGCCCAGTATTCCTGCTGCACAGGAAGGGAAGGAAGGTAAAAATATCATACATTCTGACCAAGAACTTCAGAATGGCAGTGCTCCAGAGGCAGCCATTCATTGCTACAACACTGTCATCGCTTTATTTAAAAAGAAAAACAAACCAACTCTCCCACCCTCCACACCCTTCTTTCTATATTTATATCTACTTTCAGGATTTCACACACATGCCCCTTTTCATTTACAGGGTGTAAACTAGTACTTATCTCACTCACAGGACTATACTGTCTAGAAAAAAAAACCCCATGAGTCCTCTCATAATAGCCCAGGTTCCTTCACACCTTCAGACTAAGAAGCAGGGAAAGTTCCCACAGCCACCTCACTCCTGGGCAAGTGTCATTTTTCACTTCTAGCAGAACAGCATAAAAAGCAGGCTTTAAATAGCATCCCAAAGCAACTGCCACTTCCTTTCTCATCCCAAAACATACAAGATCTTCAGAAAGTTTCAATTCAATAAAGGTAACTAAAACAAAAAAACATACAGCATGAGTGCCAACATAAATTTGAAATGAGCAAGGAATTATATAAATTCACAGTTAAGACCCAAAAGTAGCTACACCAAGTGGCTTCAACTGGAGGTTTGCAGAGTATTTTGTATGAGTAAAGCTGACACAGCAGCACACACAGTCACTAAGGTTCAAAATCTGCAGTAACGGACTCAGAAAATTGCATGCAGAAATAAAAAATAAATTGTATAATGAAAGAGGACCAAAACCCAAAGAGACACCATCATCCAAATAACTATTTTAATGCATTAAATTTAATAAATAGACACGTATTTTCTTAAATAACACACGTAGTATCCAATTTAGGTACATGGGGAAACAGAGGGAACAAACATTACAGTATTTTGTTTGTTTTGACACATTTTACTAAACATTCTACAAGAGTAAGAACAAAGTATATTTAACCAATATTATTCTGAACAGTGAAGCAAACAAATGACAGTTGCACTTTCAATTCAACATTACCTTGGAAAACCGAGCATTAATCCATTTTGTAAAAGTCTTTTTCTGTACATCGTTGTGTTCATCTGGAGAGAGAAAATAAGACAAAACCAGTGATGAGAACACATTCTTCTTAGATTGCTCAAAACAGGTCAGGCCATAACTAATCACTATCCTGATTCAGTAGGAGAAGTTTTTGCCTGCTCTGTCAATAGAGCTGTTCAAACCTCTACAATACTTCGGTAACTTTGCTAGCAACCACAGCAGCTCCTTTGCATTAGCATCAGCCTCACAGCACCCTTCTGGGCAGGATATCTATGAATTAAATTCACTAGTTACCCATCTGGTAAAAAGTAACCTATGAAACCACAAGCTTTTAATTAACCAACTTGGTGAACACCTTTTTACCTGGATGCGTTACTCCAAAAACTGGTGAGGCTGTTATTCAAGCTTCCAATGCCTGGCCTACCATGGATTTTCAGGTGCTGCAGCCAAGAAGAGATACCCATGCAACCCTTGCAAGGCTTTGATCTCCAAATCCATGCAGGGGGCCACAGCCAAGGCAGGTGGTACCTTCCACTGGGCAAACTCAGTTTGACAACTACAGCTCAGGTCGTGGTCTCCAAGAGGCCTTCAAGACTTCATGAGGTTTTTGACAGGCCAGCCTCAAGATACACTTCAGGCACCCCCAGCACTCTCCTGCCTGGGATGCTCTTCTGCAGAACCTCTCATTGGCAGTTGGCACTGGTGTTTCCAAGCCCCTTACACCACAACAAAGCACACCACCATGCTGTTCAAATCATCCATCTCCTGCTCTAGGATGAAACCACACAGTGAAAAAAAATATGGATTGACACTCCAGTGTTCCACATTATGAAATCACGAAAAGGAAAAAAAATAATTATACATTCTGCAGAGATATCAGATTATGATTAAAAGGCACCACCTAAGTGACCATACACCTGTGATGGAGACTGTTGTACAGTTAAGTTTTACCTACAAAACCTAGAAAGAAAAAACCCAACATCACAGAATACTAACAGAAGATTCTTCAGGTAGGTGACTTCTAAAACTCTTGTTTCCGGCCCAACACGCATATAATACTGATGCCTTTCATGTCTAGTATATCTAGTCATAAATCTGGTACACAAAAGCTACAGGAGCATTGGAATAAATGACCAAGTGTTTCTCACCTAACAGATAGGAATAAAGAATAGCAGCTACAGCTACATCCAGACAAGAGAAGAAATCACATTGGTATGAAATGAAAGGTCCCAATAATTAGAAAACTTAATAAGCTTTATGAAAACATTCACATACTTTTAAAATAAAACCTCAGTTCTGGTCTTCTTTTAGGCTGAAAAAAAAAAATGCGTAGAGCCTGCCAAAAAGTGCACATCTGCTGCACCATGGCAGCCAGCAGCCATTGTTTCACATTTCTGTACCTTTCCGTACCTTTCCTCGTTGCCATCTAAAGCTGATCCAACACAGCCTATTCCCCAGACACACCTCTTGCTCAACCAGAAATCAAGGATAGCCCAATGCAGAAAAAGTTTTTTCTGAAAGAGCTTCAAAATACCTCTAGTGCATGCACAGAGGCCATGCTTAAAACGGCTTGCTGAAATTCAAGGTGTTGTTCTGGGGGAATACAATTACCTAAAAGATCTCATTAACCCTGCTCTCTTCCCTTGAGAATGAGGTGTGATATCAAAGACAGATAGGCTTTACCACCAGGATTCTCTGTGCCAAGTACCCATCTCACAAGAGACTGACAGGGTCAGGATTGAAGGTCCAAATATACTCTATTTTTCCACTCCAAAGTCGATTTGGGCATTTTGGGGATTTTGGTTTGAGTTTTGAGTTTTCATTGTTGTTTCGAGTTTTGAGTTTTCGTTGTTGTTTCTTCTTAGTAGACAGGAGGAAACTGCATTATGAATTGCCACTCTTACACTAAAAAACTAGCTTTGTACAAAACTCAGTCCCAGACTGTCCAACTCTCAATGTTTTCCATTTCCATTAATTGCAAATACTATTTGTATTGAATGTATTGAGATTTAAACATCTTTCCCTTTTAAATATCATACTGTAACCTATGGCCCTTTTCTGCCAACAACCCCAAGTATGTACTTATGTACCAGGATGCTTTCCTGAGGCTAGGACTGTGACTGCCTTTCTTCCTTCCTTAAATTTCTGTGATAATCAGGAGTAACCCCAAAGTTTGAAGTCTCATGTTCTTTTAACATGTTTACTTCCTTAAGACAATAAAGGCAAAGCATGAAGAGAGGCCAAAAAGAGTTGTATTGACTGAGTGAAATAACAGTCATGAAAAGGGCCATGGATTTATAAATCATGCGTGCTAGGAGTTCTATACAACCCAGTCTTGGGGGGCTCAGCCCCTTCACAGGCACACATATGGCAAGAGGTGACAGCATCAGCCTGCCTAGACTCATTCAGCTGCTCCCCTGATCCAGGTTGTGTATGTGCTCCCACTGTATGCACTGCAGTACCATACGTGACATTTAGTAAAATTCCAGGCCCTTTTTCCCCCTCTTTTCAAGAAGAGGGTTTCCTAGGGAGTGGGAACAACCCACCAAAAAAAAAAAAAAACAAAAAAAAAAAAAACACCCACATCTTCAATAAACATGAGCTACTTAGTTTTTAACAGTGAAAAAATGAACATGAATGTATATTCCCCTACCATCTCTTCAGTATCAGAGCATGCTTTCTATTTCAACTAAGCAGCAAGGAATCAGAACACCCATGACTCCCGTCTTCCCCAACCATCCTGCTCACTTATAAAACTCAGATGACATTTGTCTAGTCACACCCTGCTTTCATGTTTTCTTTAGAAAAGCCTCTAAAACTAGGATTTTTGTAATTGGCCATTATAGCTAGGGTTGTGTCAAGCTTTCTGCTATAAATCCCTGGAAAGAAATTTGTAACTGAAATGCTGGTGCTTTGTTAATAACAGTGACAAGTTGTTTTATGCCTCAAATTAATTTTCTTTAGATTCCTATGAGTCTGTAAAGCTAACCCCTGGAGGCTGACATTACGATTCGAGTAACAAATTAGCCATATTCAGTCAAGAAAAAAAAATATTACCATTCAGCAAAGCACATGGGTTCTCCAGCTAGTCAAATTCTCACACAAGACACTAAAAACGTCAACAAGTCACAGCCCAGTGAGAAACAAATTCACCCAGTCACTAAAACATTTGTTTCCTTTCACACCACCACAGCCCAATGATAAAAGCCAAGGACTGACTGGGGGCCAAATTCTGCTTCATCACCTACTGGCTGTTTCCTCTGGCCAACATGGCTCTGCCTGCCCTCCAGCCACTTAATCGACTTGTAATGGCCAATGTCAGGACAGTTTGTTCCTTTAAGAGGAAATAAAAAGAAACCTAAACACACGCACACACGCAAAATTAAACTCATGTGATGACAGAGGGAAGAAAAGCTTCCCATCCCGGATGTTTGTTTGCTGAAGCCTGTGTCTGTTATACAACATGATGTATGTCCATGCAACTGGAGTGCACTCAAAACAACCGGCTCTTGTGATCGGATGCCCAGCCTGTGTCCTGGCATTCAGTTGCCCCCCAACAGCTGCTTTTACAGCCTTTTGTACCTCTTCCACCCTCAGCTTTGTCCCTTCATTTTACTAGGGCACCTTGAACCTGCAGTTCAAGTCTAATCTATCACCTTGCAAATATTACGTTCAGGAGCAAAAAGGAATTTAAATTATCTAAAAATAGAGGTAAAAACAAAAGCCTCACCAGATTGTGGTTTGTCCTTTACTCAACCTCAGCTTCAGCATGAGAGCCAGCTTTCTTATTCCCCCAAAACGCATTACATGCTTACATGACAGAACTGTGCTATTTAGTTTTTGAAAGACAAAAGTTATCCTACCCAAACCAGCTGGCAGAGGAGCGCTATAATGGAAGTGCCCTGGAGAAGCATACAGAGCAGATTGACAAAGTGCCGAAATCGCCCAGCCATTCCAGCCCAAGTTACCAAGGGTCATCTCACATTTTAAATTAAATTTGCCTTCCCCACCTCATTATTTAAGTTCTCAGCAAAGGAATTTAGAAATAAAAGAAGGAATTAGCCTGTGGGTTTCAATTAAAACACTTGGAATGTAACAAAGTTAGAAACATCCCTTTGCCTAAGCCTTTAGGCAAGCAAAAATATCTGTCATAGACTCTGCCCCACCCAGACTAGCACTGGCCCTAACAACATGAACAAAAAATGGGGGGAAAATTGTTTTCTTGGATTCGGGATTTTCTGAATAGAAAAAGCATTTTGAAAGTAACTCTTTTGTCAAACTCAGACTAATTCACATATTAAAAGACACAAATAAGCATCTGAAATTTGAGGATGGAAACCAGCGTGGTTTTTATCACCGCTACCAAGAGCCAAAAGGCAAAGCCACAAAGCAACAGAGTTCGTGACCACCAAGCTCACAGAAGAACCTCTGAGGCTTGTTAGGATGACTGGTCCCCAACTTCATTAACACAGAATAATCTTTATTTGCAGCCCTGAGATTTTGGGTTGGGTTAAGCTTTTTTAGCAGCGGGGGAGGTTGTTGGGTTTTTTAAAGAAATTGAAAGCAAAAGTTAAATTGTTGTACAGATTCTCTCGTCTTGCAACACCATGGTAGAACAACTGATTCCAGCAACAAGCAATTCACTTGTAAGTTTCCACCTTTTTATTGTAATTTTAATTTCTGCAATCAGCACAAAGTTTTCCTTCATTCTGTCTCCTTCCCTCTCCAAACTTCAGCAGCTGGGCAACATAGTGATATTAATAACTTGTCTCTAACAAAAAAAGTACTGATGCTTGTCTATAGCAATTGCCCCACAAAATGCAGTTCCCCAAACTGTAAATTCTCTGTATAAACCAAACAATGAAATACAAACACTACAAACAAAACCACAAAAAACACACCACACCGAAACTAAAAAAAACCCTGCACTTAACTGCCTGGTGTTTCCCAACAACAGACAAGATCCAAAATAATACATCAAAGAAGAGTAAGGAGGACCACTCCATGGTTCTCACAGAAGAGTGCTGTGACTCTAAGCTAATTTGAATTTACTTCAGAATAAAATAAAAAAAATCCCCCAGCAATGATAACTGAGAAGTAGGCATCCTCACAGCTGAAGCAATATTAGAATAGCTGTTTCCATACCTCCCAGCAAAAGCAATCTAGCATGCCACGCTGCCACGCTCAGCACATTGGAATGATGTTTAAAAGGAAGCTAGAGAGAACAGCAAGCTCTCAGGAGACAGAAATATTGCTGTGGGCACCAGTCACCATGCCTGATGGCCCATGCTGGTCAAGCAGCAACCCTGTTTTCACAGGGCAACAATGCAAAACCAAGGATTGGAGACCAAGTGTCCCAACACCCTCAACAGGGATGGCTCTGGAGGGTCATCGGAGCCCTGGCACCCTCACATTTCTCTAATAGCCTGCAACAGCTCCCTAAATATTTGATCAAGCCAAGCAGCATCAGCTCCCAGTGGAAGACAACCCTGGGACACCTTTGTGTGCGATACAAATACATTGGGGCACATATCTCACACCAAGGTTTGAGGCTGGGAAAGCCTCCACCAACGTCTTCTGTTAGAATAAAGGGTCTGAGCTACCAGCAAGGGCACTGTGGGGAAAAAAAATACAACTGAAATAAAGTTATCACAAATACCCCTATGATGGAGTGGATTGGATTATATGCACCCTATTGATATTAAAGGATAAACTTCACACACAGGGAGAGGAAGATGCCCTCACCCTCTCCTTGAGGTCCCAACCAACATAACTGGCACACGGAAAGAGAAGAGAAAGGTGGATAACTCCTGCTGGCAATTAAAATTCTTTAAGCACACAAATAGGAGGACACTTAAAGATTGAGTAAATTTACAGACACAAATGAAACACAGGAATCAGAAATTAGATTTACTACTGCCCGTTTTGTTATGAACACAGATTAGGTCTTTGCATTTCTGAGGTGTTACAAAGAAAACAGAATTGCTTTCCACAAGTTGGTGTTAGCCATCTGCTCTTTTTTTCTGTGCCCAAATTAGAACTATTATTAGGCTCACTTGCATTTCTGGAGGTGATTCAGGGGATATAAGGTCAGAGGGATCACTGTGATCATCTAGCATAATCTCCAACCCCACAAAAAGCCCATCTGCATACCAGAAGGAAGCAGAGACACAACAGATGTCAGAGACCCCGCACAGGCCCAAGTAAGAATACTGCTCAGGCAGAGGAGGAAGCCAAGCCATAAACTGTATATATGCAAGCATCTCTCTCTGCTAGTCATGGCAGAGTTCCAAATCAGGCAGACATCACAAACAACCTTGTTTGAACTATCTTCAGGAAACAAAGTTCAGGGTTCAAAAGATGTAACGTTACTTTGTTCACTGTGACAGGTGTTTAAAGACAGAAGCACATTGTGAAGTTCTTATTCACAACACTGAACTTCTGCCCCCTCATATCCCAGAGTCTCTTTTATGCCAACTCTGTTTGACCAGAGGTTTTCCTCTCTCCTTTTTCCAAAAACCCAAAGGCTGCAATCCTAAATATTCTTCATCCTTTATTCTATCTTTTCACTCCTAAGTATTAAAAACTTTCCTGGTCCATGCCTTCTCACAGTTGCCCATCTTTTTCCCAGGCTCCTCTGTCTCTCCCCACCTTGTTCAAAACCTACTTTCACCATGGTCCATCATTATTCCTGCTCTATACCTCTTTAGGTCAACAGTTTTTCACACAGAGAAGCCAATTCCTGAGATGCAAAGTAGTAATACTGGTCTCCTACATATTACTACATGATCCAATTTCCTAAATAGCTTAATAATGCTTCCTAAATATTAGTATATGCCCCATAAGTGCCAGCTCCTCCCCACAACTTCTCTGGCCTCACTGCAAGCTCTTGCTTCTTCCCAGCACACAAGGTACAGGTAGTTGGGTACCAGATGGTGCCTCACACAGACACTGACTGGCCATCCATCGGCAGGAAAGACTTTTTTTTTTTAATTCTTCTTTAGTAGAGGTACTGCCTTCAGGGCCTCTTCTCCCAGCCACTAATTTTCACATAACCCCTATAGCTACTTAATTAGCTCCATATCATGAAAATTTGATTACATTTCCCACTAGTTAATTCAAATTGGACCAGTTTGGGGGTGGACAGATGGATGACAAGGGACAGGACAGGATGGACAGACAAATATAATCAGAGTATCCTAAGTGAGTGTATGCTGTTAACATATTTAAAAATACATAAATGCTATCTAAATGTCTCTGCCAGCAAGTTAACTAAGTATCTCCCAATATAGACCATATAGATTAGTGACAGCAGCGTGCCAACTAGAGTTATTTAAAAACAAAAGGAATTTATAACCCCATGGAATTTAAGTCTTTCCTAGCAGTCTAGTATTAATAATATAGCAGCTTCAGTGGTTGAGTTATGCAAGGTCAAGGTATTAGTTTTCTGGGTCTGATTTCTAAATACCATCAGATATTTGAGACAATCTAGTTAAAAAAAGCACACATACAATTGTTTTTAATCCATGGAAGGCAATACAAAAAAATATTTTAAATTTTCCAGTGCTAATTAAGGCAATATAAAAAAAAATTAAAAATTTAAGCTTTCCAGTTCTAATTAACTCAGAAATTAAGAAAAGGTAGCTCTAAATAAGTATCTTTAGAAAGCTATAATGCTTACTTATTTGGAATAAGATTTCTAGACACACACCCCACACACCCCCAAAAAAAAGCCCAAAAAAACCAAACAAGCATAATGAACATGTAGTTTATACCCCTGTTACAGTATCATAACTGCTATAATCACTGTAATATCAATAAAAATCTTCTAACATTTTCACATTAATTTCTCAAGCTATCTTACAAATATTAAGCAGCTTTCTCATGCATAAGAAACCTACCACTCTGCATTGCTCCTAGGAGGTTTAGTAAAATTCCGCATTGAAGTGTTTTGATAGAAAGCAGAGCATGACAGAGGTCAGAAAGCACCTACAGAGATTGGTTGTCTAGTCCAAAGCTCCCTGTCACAACAGGTTGCCCGGGGCCACATCCAGTCAGATTTTGAACACCTGCAAGGACAGAGACTCTACAACCTTTCTGGTAACACCTATAACAGAGTTTTAAAGTAGAAACAGAATTTCCTGTCTTTCAGTTTGCTCCCATTGCCTCTTGCCCTTTCACTGGGCACTGCTCAGAAGAGCTTGGCTTAACTCTTTGCACCCTCCCTTCAGGTATTTATAATCTTCAGTAGCACCCTTCTAATCCTCATCCTTCTCTTCTCCAGGCTGAAGAGTCCCAGCTCTCTCAGCCTTTCCTCATAGGAGAGATGCTCCAGTCCCTTCATTGTCTTAGTGGCTCTCCACTGGCCTCACTCCAGTACATTCACCTCTCCTGTAATGGGGAGCCTAGAACAAGACAAAGCACTCCATGTGTGGCCTCAGCAGTGCTGAGCAGAGGGAAGCATGTCCAAGAATATACACCATGCTTCTGGTAAAGAAAAAGGAATGAAAGAGAATGGAAGCAAGCCCTTGTTTCACAAACTTGCCAGCATCTAAAGCTCACCAAGATACTTGCTAGAAAGCTGCTCACTAACACAATTTCACTTAAGAGACTACATACTAGAAAGTTTCAGCACTTTTCTGTGACCAACTTCTAACCATAGACTGACCCAGGTCAATTCTTCACAACCAAAATTCACACCAAGTGAGTGATCCCTTATGGATCCCAGTAGCAGCACTAGGAAGACAGAAACAGGGAGAAGCAAACCCAAATGCAAAGTATTTCTCAAATCAAACTGTTGCATACTCATCTCCGCAACAAAGTTGAGCCCAGTCTTTACAAAAATCAAATAGGCAAATAAAGTCTAAGAAAAAGCATAAACGCTTTATTTTGTTTCCAGGGAGGCTCAGTCTGAGCTTCATTAGCTATTCCATTATTTTGTCAATGATCTGTCACACTGATGCCTGTAAATTATTTACCTCAGCCTATTAACCTTTGTAAATATTATGATGAAGCCTGAAATGTAGAAGCTTTAAAGGGAACCCATAAAATTCATGCAGTGTAGTGGTGCTTTAAACATAAAGGAGAAGCAAGCAAAAACAAGGAATAATGTGACTTAATTTAAATTCAAAATACCTGTTCATGCAAACTACACCTAAATACTTTAATTTCCATGCCTAAAATACTCCAGCAAGTTCTCTATAGAAACAATCACCATAAATTAACCTGCTTTAAGCTTCACACAACCTACCAAAGTATATTAAGTGATTTGTACTGTCACCCAGCCCCAATGAGGAAGATTAAGGAAAAAGGCAAGTCCGTTTCTTCATACAAATCAAATATTTCATTTCTCAGTCACATTCCTTTCCTCACCAAAGAGAGGAAATACTGCAGCATTGGTGAAGGGGCAGAAGATGTGCAAAAAATCATGATGCTAACCAAAGCTTTGAGCACTCTGTCCACAAAGAAATTAATATTCTCTCTCTAGAGGCAAGAAGAAATACAGTCATTAGGGCATCTTACCAAATTCATGCATTTAGTGAGACACCTTAATGAGGAAAGAATCAAAGAGAAATTGGAATAAAGTTTTACAGATGATCCCCTTCCTGTGGCTTCCAACAAACAATCTTTTTTGTCATTTGATCAGAACAGCAGTAAGTCAAGGCACTGCTAATCCTATATCCTAATTAAACTCACATTTCCTTCCCTAGCTTAGTCATTAATTAGGTCCCAAAGTTGAACTCGCTCTCAGATTAACTGCTCTGAAAGCACATAAATTCTGTTTGACAATCACAGGATAAATATCTGGAAAGCATTAAAACAGGCATTTATGCAATCATGCAAGCCACTGACCACCATCAGCAAGAGCCCCCAGAAGACTTCCCATTGAGTACCAAAAGTTCTTTCAGGATACACCACTCCATTACCAAAACTGGAGAAGATGCAGGAACAGAGCAGTCAGAAGGAGAGCATCCAATGTTCAAAGCCTGTCAAGAACATGAGCCAAGAGATTTCAGCAGCCAATTGTTTAGGCAATGGATTACATGTACACATCCCAATCCCCTTGCTTTTATTATTTAATGACCAACTTGTCAAAGGACTGTGATGAAACCTGTGCAGACATGGAGTTTGAGTACTGCCACTCTACCACTTCAAATGGCTTTGTGAGGGCATGAGAAATTTGGAACAGACACCTCACCTTTACCTTCCAAGGAAATGACTTCCAAGGAAAATCACCTAATGAAAGCAGATAATTACAAGTCAGATTATTAGTGCTGCCTCCAGCAACAGCTCCACTAGATCAGTCATGCTCACAGAGGTGTAACCCTGTCCTGGGTGCACTTTCTGAAAGGGTTCTTGCACACTCTCCCAGTGCTAAGGAGTCAGGTGCCACGGGGACTCAGAATTCACAACCTTTGCCTGGCAGGCAGCTACCCAACTGAAGCAGCTCAAGAGCTTCAAGTCACCAACTTTGTTTCACCTAAAGTCAATGCCCCTGCAGCAGAGCAGGTGGTGCCTATATCTCAGCAAGGCTGGAGTTCACAGCCTGGATACCAACACTGATGACAGTAACCACCAGTGAATGCAAAACAAATGAGGACTCTAGTACAAATGGGATAAGAAAGCGGAGACAAGCTTGTGGAATTAAGAGTCCACAAAGGTAGATATAATTTATGGTTAAAAAAACCAAAACCCAACCATGAACTGCAACCCCCTGGAAAGGAAGTTATACTACAGGAAGTGCCACTGAGGATGGTTTTATCAAAGTACAAGCACATGGTATCTAGCTGTGGACACCACCACAAGTACCACACCAGGGAAACCCAGCACAGCCCTCCTTTATGGTAACTGGCTCCCCTGAGCAACCACTGTTAAATCCAAGAAGAACTGTGAACCCAAGCACCCAAGCTGAAGAGATATAAGTAGCATAAACCAGTTCATCAGACCAACTTCAGTGTCAAAACAGCCAATACAGAAGATTAAGAGAATAGTGTTAAGAGCTTTTGAAACCAGACACGCAATGCAACTTTGGCCTAAGTAGATAGCAATGTTTTAAACAAGTGCTTAGGAACTTTCCTCCATACATAAAGCCATTGTGTCCTTGAATGACCTCTAAAATGAAAATTAGTTTGCAACACAAGAGGAAATACTGTGAGGTTTAGTCTGAATAACGTTTTTACCACTGATGCACAGAAATCTGCATTTAAACACAGACACACACTATGGAGTTTTGCTGGCTTGGATATGAAAAACATGTATCACTAATAATAAAACCTCCTCTGGCATAGCCAAAGCTCTGTCAAAGAAGAGTTTTTATTGACTAAATTAATTTTGAGGAAACGAGGAAAGATCAACTCTTTCTGCCAGTAAGAAAGTGAGGCTATACAGCAGAGCAAAAGCAAAATACAAAGTACAGCCTCTGTAGCAGACAAAAGCATTTGATACAATAGAAAATTATCATTTCCTTAATTCAAAAGTTTATATTGAAACTCAGAGCATCTGATCTAAGGTATTTTAGTCAATAAAAGTACTTGTGCCTTTCCAGTGTCATTCTGGATTACGAATAAAATCTGCACTTAACCCCCACCCCAGAAAAAGACAGGACAAGATCACCATTGCTGGGTCACATAATGCAAGAGGGAATTTCTTCCAAGGCTTTCACACCACATCCCTCACCCCACACCAGAAAGAAAAATTATTTGTGATTAGCACTAAATAACGTTTGTTACTATAAACAATTAGTACTGAACAAGTATTTCCCCAAATCTCCCAAGAGAAACAGTTGATATAAGTACAGCTAGAACATCAGCTGTCCATAAAGGCAGAGTTCAGTGTGAGGTCCCAGTCTGAAGTTGGCCATTAGCACCTCACCTGCATATCTCTCCAGCTCTCCCAAAAGGCAGCCACACATGAGTTTCTTCAGACCTGCCCCTGCAAGACTCCCACATACTGGCCAGCTCTGGTGAAGCAAATCCCAAGTGCTCCAACACATTTGAGCAGGTTACAAAGAGTCTGGATTAATGTGTAATTGCTCAGAGGTGAGGGGTCAAATGAGGAAGAGAAAGGACATGGGGATGAGGCAGAGATGCAATCCCAGAAGCACACAAGAAGACTGATGCTCTGTCAAACAAGACTCTTATGTGGTTCCCCAATGTGGTTAAGAAAAACTTGCTTTCTACTTCATATGTATTTGTGCTTCTCTGAGAATGCTAATATAACAAATTAACTTCCTACACGAGAATTTCAAATTCAAAAAAAAAAAAAATGGTGCACTTAAGGCAAACTGCAAAGCTTGGTAGTAAAAAAGCCTGAAAAACCGACAATGTATTTCACACTCTTGTGGTTACGCAAATCAAAGTAACACCTTAACGGAAGTAATAAAAGGAAGATTATTTCTGAAACATTAAAAATATCATCACAGGAAGAACAAGTGGTATGAACAGGGTGAAATACAACTACAGAATAGAAATCACAGGTAATCTAAAGACACTATAGTCCTCTCGTGACTTGCTTTTGAATCGTTAGTTTTATATACTACAAACTAGGTGCGGGAAGAAAGTGGGAATTGCATCTTGAAAGGACTTTTAACTCAATTTTAGATCCTTTTCTCTAAATGTAAAAGCAAAAGTTTACTTTCAACACTCTGCATTATTGACTATCACAAGCTACTTCAGTCCTCCTGCCAGTCTTATCTGCAACACCCAAAACAAAACTAAGAGCAATACAATTGATAAGTTTTTTTGAGAAGCTGTAGTGTTTCACTTTTTATTTTGCAGATGCACTTTGAGTTACTGCCTGATCAATTTCAAGAGCACCTCACACTGCCATCTTCATATTTTATTTAAAGAAAAAAAAAGGAGAACTGCAGTAGCTCTGGTCATTCTCCACATAAGATTATGGCCACAGCAGGTCAGAGAATCTTGACACATTAGCCCTGAATTAGCCTTTCAAAAAGGTTTCTCCCCCCTGCCTAATCTCAGAAGAGTGGCACAATGAATCTGGAATACTCTGACTTCTTTAGTTCACTGGCAGGCATTTTTTTCTTAATCCTTATCAAATTCACAGCAATGTGAATTTGCAGTGACACACAATGTATGCATTGGGCAAAAATTACTTAATTAAACTGGCTGGAGATAGCACTTTTGCCTTCAGAGACAAGCAGAGAGGAGGATATGACACCCGAGATGTTTAAAAAGTCAGGTGGTGTCTGGCTGCTTTGTAATTGCCAAATACTTGTGACTTTATGTTATCATGCCCGCAATTTAATCAGAGTCCATTTCCCACCTACATAGGTCTTTTAAGTTGCTCTGCCATAACATACCATCTTAAACCACTGTAATTTGAATACAGAGGAAAACCTTAACTAGATTAGTTCTGAAGAGCTATTCCAAGATATTTTTCTACAGCTGCTCATTCCTTTGGAACAACAGTCCCAAAAACTGAATCGAAACCAGTTAGCTTTTTAAGAAACACCATAACTATTTTAGTCCACAATGCAACAATACAATAAGTTTAATTTATATAACATGGATTAGATCTTAACAACTGAAGATCTCTAATTTAATTTGATGTCACCTACCATTTGTGATTTTCCACTCTTCTGCTACATTAAGGCTACTCTTTGAAAAGTTAAAATATGTTGTTAACCAGAACACACTAACAAAGCAGCAGTACAAAAAGAGGAAATAAGACTTTTTAAGCTGCCAAGGAGCATGGAAATGGGAAACAATAGTAACAATAGTAACAATGTATAGAAGAATGTACGAATACATATACACTGCTGTCTGAAACATCATGGAGCAAGCTCCAACACACTGTTCATATTGCAGATTGTCCAATGCTGACAGATATGACTAAGCTGTGGCAGAAGTGGTCAGAAATGGCAGAGGAAGTCAAGTACAAAACCCAAGTACTCCTGAAGCCTACCACAAAGTGGCAAGAAAAGAATTCCTGCAACTACACACACATCTGCAAGCTGGTGTAGCAAGACCAAAGGCATTTTGATTGTCATAGTCACCTACCTACTTGCTACTTGCTCAAACAGCACAAGAAACATTATCACAGTCCAACAGATTTGCAAATTAACATTCACATTTCAAAGGTAACTCAAGCAGCCAGAAGCTACACAATCTTCCCCTTTTTTATACAGTTATTCTACTAAATATTGCTATCAACCCCCTCAAAGTTATATAGCCCAGCAAAGAAGGGCTCAGTTAGTACTCAAAAGGCTGTATGGACCAGATGACACTAAATTAGGTGGGAGTGTTGATCTCCATGAGGTCAGGGAAGCTCTACAGAGGAACTCAGATTTAATTGATGGGCCAATGATAATGGCATGGGCTTCAATGAGGCCAAGTGCCAGGTCCTGCACTTGGGCCACAACAACCCCACGCATCGCTACAGGCCTCAGGAAGTGTGGCTGGAGAGCTGCCTGGTAGAAAAGGACCTGGGGGCTCTGGTTGACAAACAGCTAAATATGAGCCAGCAGTATGCCCAGGTGGCCAAAAGCATCCTGGCTTGCATAAAAAATAGTGTGACCAGCAGAAGTAGGGAGGTGATTGTCCCCCTGTATTCAGCACTGGTGAGGCCGCACCTTGAGTATTGTGTCCAGTTCCGAGCACCTCAACACAAGAGAGAGAGGTGCTGGAGCAAGTGCAGAGGAGAGCGATGAAAGTGGTGAAGGGCCTAGGGAACAAATATTATAAGGAATGATTGAGGGAATTGGGACCTTTTAGTTTAAGGAGGCTGAGGGGAGACATCACTCTCTACCAATCGCTTGAAAGGGCATTGTAGAGAGGTTGGTGCTGGTCTCTTCTCACAGGTAATTAGCGATAGAACAAGAGGGACTGGCTGCAAGCTGCAGCAGGGTAGGTTTAGACTGGACATTAGGAAAAAATTCTTCACACAAGAGTGGTCAGTCACTGGAATAGGCTGTCCAGGGAGGTGGTGAAGGCGCCATCCCTGAATGTGCTTAGGATCAATTAGATACAGTGCTGGGGGATATGGTGTAGGGGAGAACTTTGTAGAGTAGGGCTGATGGTTGGACTCGATCTCAATGGTCCTTTCCAATCTGAATGATTCTATGATTTTATCTTTTTAGTCCAGCTGTGAAATACCATGACTGGCTTCACAAGATGACTTTGGCAGACTTCTCTTTATTCAGAAACAAACCCCACAAGTTATGTAGACAAGCAAGAATTCAGTGAAATGAAAAAGTGTAAAGGAAGAATCACCAGAGTGTCAGAGAGGACTTCTTAGAAGGAGACTAGAAAAAGGAATATATTCAAAGACTTTTGCTCTCAAAAAAATTAGCGTGACTAAGAGCTGACTTAGCAACCTATTATGCTAGTTTGAATTTGGATGCATTTAATTACAACATTCTACATGCAAGAGGTTGTTTCCAGTCCTGCAGAAGTACATACACAATGAAAAAAAACAACAACTTGCCAAAAACTAAACAAATTAAAGCTCAGAAGCTTTAGTCTTGTCTATAATCAGAGTCCCATTGTTCCACTTCTATTCATGTCACTACGTTTTGCTATTATTCTCAAGTCTTTACATGGCTGCAAAAAGGAAGAGCGAGGAAGAGTGACTACTAGCCTTCTTACCCTTCAAAATGCAGTGTAATTTGGGCTTAGTAAGGGCATATTAGAAGGTAACACGGAACTCCAGGTGCCAAGCTGTTCTACCTGCACCTCCTATACATGAACATTATGGAAAAAAAAAACAAAGATCTTCCAGAAAAGTGTGAGTTTCTACATTTTCTACCTTCAGCAGAGTGGAAAAAGCCATACAGGAAAGCAGCATGCAAGGACACTCAATTCTTGAGAGAAGAACAATTACAAAAGATAAAGAACAAGAAAGGATGAAACATGGATGTGATAGGTAATATTTAGCACATTACCTTCAACCCTATTACAAGTTCATCATCT
Source organism: Jacana jacana (assembly GCA_013400555.1). Lineage (NCBI taxonomy): Eukaryota > Metazoa > Chordata > Aves > Charadriiformes > Jacanidae > Jacana > Jacana jacana. Next base: position 113,528 of record VZTM01010295.1, on the reverse strand, counting down.
GCATCATGCCAGCCTCCAAATCACAGGATAGCAGAAAGGAATTTGGGAAGAAAGAAAGATAGAGACAGAAATCCAGTACCAGTTAAGACAAAAAAATATTAGAGTCAAGAGAAATACAGAAGTTTCATACCATAGTAACACCAGGATAGACTAAACTGATGTACACCAGTTAAACACCAGCATATACTAAACAAGAACCTGAGAAATGGAAGGTATTTATCAAATATCTTCAAAGAGGTATTTAACCATAATAGAAAAGGAGGAAAGGTGAAGGTCACACAGAAAAACACACCACACTATTAGCAATATACTTGTATGAAGCTAAAAACAGACTGCATCACTTGCCTACACCAGGGAGCTTCCCCTCCAGAAAAAAAATTTACAATATAAGGTACTATTTCAGAACTTTGTTTTAACTCTCTCAACTGCACATTTAATTTGTTTCTTGCAAAGGCTCAATAATTAACTTATGCTGGCATGAGAACATGACAGGAGAATGAATATACAAAAACAGAAGAAAAAAGTTGCCACGATTTATTAGACATGTGAGAACACTCCTTCCACTGAAAAGTAGTAATTAATAAAACAAGTCAATTGGAAATTATCTAGTTGCCTTAGAAGCCTTCAAGAGCTACGGCTAAGCCAGTAAAGCATTTCCTACCACACTTGTTGCTTTGCAGGCTGAGCCATTTTACAGGAACTTCTATTAACTTTAGCATCAACTTTGCTCTGCTCCTGCAGACAACGCCATGAAAAAAATGAGGACTACAGATTTATTCACAGCGCCACATCCAATTTTTAATTGGACCAGGAGCAGTGGCTGTGGCAGGACTGCATGCTGAGCTACTGAACTGATGAAGCACACTTTTTCTTAATTCATCCAGACACTCATATGTGTACACACTCAGGTATGTTTGGTTCTGTTTGGTTTTGTGTTGTTTGGATATTTTTTCTCCAAATGGCTGCAGTGAATATTTTTAGGGAAGCCAAATAGTCTCCTATCTTACCTAAAGAGTATTGAAACACTGTCAAAACAATAGCTAATTATTTACCTGTGCTGATTCTGCCGTGCATAACATTCAAGAATATTCACTAGGATACTACTATTAGAACACATAAGTTTTGCACTTGTGACCTCAGTCACCCTCTGTTACTCCAGAAAGTGACAGTTTTGAGGCATACAGCTTTGTTGATGCTGCAGAAGGGACAAGAGACAGGTCAGCAGGTAGGAATAAGGAACGACACACCAGGACTTCAGCAAGAGGGGCTAGAAACCAGTCACTACTTCTGCATAGGCTGGCTGTAAACCAGTCTTACTGCTCCTGCAGGCTACCTCAGCTGATGCCATGAAACACAAGAGCAGTGTTCACACACAGAGCAGCAGAACACCGCACTTGCTTAGCAGCTGATCAGGACTGTTTCCCAGATGCTGCAAATATTTAATGCAAGTCCGCTTGCCTCAACCCGGGTCTGGTTCACATTGGTTTGAGAGTCACACACCATCAAGGAAGGTACAAGGAAATGCTGTCAGCCAAACCTCACTCCCACAAGCATTAATGTGTTGGCTAAACTGGATTTTGAATTATTTTCAGATACATTTCAGTTTGTTTCAGACCAAGAGTCCATTTTTGCCATCTGGAAATCTTTGGACCATAGGCTTTTAAGCTCACGTTCTTGCTGAGAGTTGACTGCACCCATTTGCCAAGAAAAGCCAGCTGTTCTCACAAATAAAAAATAAATTCTATTTAAAGATATAATTTACATAAGCAGGCTTTTTCATTCCCATTGGAGCAGGAGGGCAAGGATTTAGGAATGAAGAAGTGAAGCTGAGCTGAGGAAGAAGTAGATAGGCAGGGAGAAGGTGATTTAGTTTGTCTTTGCTTCTCACCATCTTAGTTTATTTTAATTGAAAATAAGTTAAATTAATCTCCCCCCAGTCAACAATTTTGCCCATGATTGAAACTGGCAAATTATATTCCTGCCCTTATCCCAACCCACAAGCTTTTCCATCTTTCTCCCCCTGTCCAGTTGAGGAGAGAGCGAGGGAGCAGCTGGGTGGGCATCTGGCAGTCACCTACGTCAACCCACCACAGAGGTCAAACAGCAAAACCTGCTTTTGCAGAGTCAATAAAGACAATATTAACTGCAATGAGGCACATTTACTGCCAATTACACAGCAACATCTTTCCCCTTAGCTCAAGGGAGAATGTCAGATAAGATAGCAACCTAGTGTACCTGACCATAAAATAATTGCAGATCAACTCCTGAGGGCAATCTCTTGAAGCTATTTTTATTGCTATGAAAAAAAAAAAAAATTAAAAAAATCCACAAAACACCCAAGTAAACCACAAAACACATTAAAAAAACTAAACCAGAGAAACAAGATTGATGTTCTACCTACAAGAAAAGAGTATTGTAGTACTGCGCACTATCACTTATAAATCATTTGATTCTAAAAATTAATTCAACAGCACTAGGTTTGGATATTAATCTATTGTCAAATGAAAATATATCTTGCATTGTCAGCAATACCTTGGTTTCTCTTCCAATTTCAAAACCAATAAAATGACTTGATTAAAACAAGCACTTTTTTCCCTTAATCACCGATAGCTAAATAACTCATAATTGAAAGCACCTCCAACAGCAGGCTGGCACTGTGGATTAAAGTAGCAATAACAGGCGGTTTGATTCTTTTCAAGAGTATACCACTTGACCATACTAAGGACAGGAATGCAACTCCATCAGAATTAACTAAAACCATAAGTAGTGTACTGCAACTTGTTTAATTCTATCTAGGTATTACCACTTGCAACACCCGCTGCTATCACTAACTTTTGTATAATCGGTTCTGACCACAGGTCACCAAATAAAAGGAAAAAATACGTGCTTCCTTTTAACTGCCCAACACATTTACTGATTGCTTACTACAGCAAAGTAGAATATCAGTAAGTCATCATTTGATAGGGAAGTTCATTTTCTCTCTTTTTTAAACTGAGAAATAAGCTTGATCATCATGGGAGACTACACATATTCAAAATAACTTGTTGGTGGGGACATGCCTCAACCTTTTGTTTAGTAATCTGTGTAACCCACACTTGGAACTTTTATTTTTAAGCTACTGGAGTTACTGCTTGTAGATTAGATAAGGAATGCTTGCATGAGATTTCACAGCAGCAGATACAGGAATCATGGTGAAACATCAGGTGACAGCATTTTCTGCCTTTCTTTTACACAGTGCTAAGAATCCCAATTTATAACCTTCAATCTCAAATTGTCATCAGCAAGCCAAAGCTTAGAACTTATACACTGAAAACTACAAGAATTAGTAACAAACTATTGGGTTAAAAAATATAACACAAGACATATTACAGAAAAATCAGAGAAAATAAAATCAATGCTTTTAGTTATACAGATCAGTTTTCAAAATTCAATTCCAAGTTTATACTTGTTTTCAGCAACTAAAAGATCAAAATCTTATTTGCTTTCTACATTAGAAGTGGAGAAATAGCAACTAACTTTTTAAAAAGGGGTGTGTCTCAAATTTGACAAATCTATATATGGGCTATACATACAAGACAAAGTAGCTTTAGAAGGGATATATTGTTCTGCTTTCAGAAAGTATCCACTTTACTATCTCTTTGCTACTTTAAAAGCAGCAGTGGAAATAAACCTTATTGTATAAAAAAAGACTTAGGTCACACAGGCCAAGTAAATATTGATTTTACTATAGCTGAGCTGGGAGCAGAAGTTAATTTCAATGGTCTGGCCAGAGTGTTTTATGAATTGCTTTAAAAAATATTTTGCTTTACAAGGTATTAAACCAGGTAAGAACCTTTTAAAATAATCTGAAGCTTAAAATGATGGAGCTATACGATTCTAGCAGGGGAAAAAAATATAGCTGAGAAAGAAAGAACTGACATTAAAGGCTCCTCTTGACCATCTGAGGTAGCCCAGCAGAATGTTGTCTTCCAACCTGAGGCAGGCAGTCCTGTAGCCTTGGTGTCAGGGGACAGCTCAGGGGAAGCCCTGCAAAAGCACTGGGCTGGAACCAGTCACCAGCACAAGAGGGGTCAGGCAGAGAAGGGACCTGCTATTTCTTTAAGAATTTAGCCTCATAGCTAATAAACTTGATGCACTCCTCCTCCTTTTAGCCAGTTTACCGGAACAACGGGAAATACGTGATCTTTGACATGGTCACGGTTCCAGTATCTGCCCAGCCCTCTGCATCCTAGGTGTTCAACTGAACTTTGCATCTATATATAAGAAGATAGAATATCTCAGGCTCTAATTTCAAGTTAAACAGACCCAGAACAGTTAAGTAAGCCTGAACAATATTTTACCTCAATAAAGAGGAGACATTTCATAACTGCAGTACAAAAATCCACATTGTAGTGTAATTTAGCAAGACAGATACAACCATCCTGCTTCCATCTGCACCAGCAATACTAAATGCTCTTCTAACTGTCAAATATTACAGAAAGCTGTCTGTGCACACTGCTGTGAGCCAGGTTTGATCTGGGCAGGAACAAGGGGAGAGCTGTCAAGTGCCACCCTGAACCCCACAGAAGTCAGCCACCACACTTCCAAATTTCTGCGGAGAACCCTGGAACCATTTGTTCACTGTTTTTTGGAACGCTTAGATAAAAAAAACTCTCCTCTCAGCACGTAACAAGTGTCGGAGTACAAGGCAGCTCCTTCCCCTGCAGCACAATCTCGCTTTCTGCCCGCTGGAAGGATCAGCTGGGGAATTACTGCAATTCGCTTTCTCAGCCGCTCGCTTAGGGAAGATTAGAGTGTGCTCCACCCAGACGCCACACAAATTAGGTCACATAGCAGACCACGCTGCTGCCAATTCCTGCCCTATTCATCAGGGACGAGGGCAGGAAGCATATGGAGCCCTCCAGTTAAGGGTCAGAACATTTCAGTGAAAACATAAAAGTGAACCAGCAGCAGATTATTCACCGGCCAGAGGGAACATGGTTTCTCCATACGGCAGAAGTGAGTCACAGGCACCGCTCCATCCAACACAATGCAAAGGGGCACAGCCTGCTTCCAGCAAGCAGCAAAATGCTCCCCTACAATTTACAAAAAGGAACTGTACTAACAAGACAACAGAAGAATATTTTCCGCTTTCTCAGTATGCATGTGCATTTAATAGTTTCACGTGAAGACCCAAAAGGCAGCTATGTAATACCCTGTAATTACTACATAATCTGTTCTTAAACATTTTGTCTACAACTATGCCTTGATCACCTGCTGCCAAAAAGGAAATATACCATTTTCACATGTTTAAAAGCCACGGCTGTTTCAAATCAAACACATTTGAGGTCCAGCACAGCTCTACTAAGCAAACTAACCAACCCAGGGCTTACAGTAACATGAACAATGAGGTGAATATTATCTTTACTATTGTAAGAGCTTATGGTCTCATGATTTAATGATTTCAGGCTGCTATCAGTACATATATCTTGTGGGAACACAGATTCCTTCCCACCTGAAAGGAAGCTTTTCATTTGTAGACTAATTGTAGACTAATGCTCCTGGGATTTCCAAAGGGAGACTATTGAAGCAAGAAGGGAGACCCAAACAGTAACAGAAGCTAAATGCAGAGTTCCACAAGACGTGCTCTCAAACTATCGGTTTGCAAAATGCCTCAGTCACTGGCATTATTTCCCACTGCTGTAAAAAAATAACACTCCTTTTAATCACTAGAGCAAGGGTTGCAGTGAGCAACAATGAGCACACAATAAAATGCAAACCTATCCCTTTTGATTCTGTTGACAACTGCATAAAAACCCAAAATAATATGTAGTGGTGTATTACTAAGATGCTAACATAGATTATTCAGTTACTGCATAGTGTTTTGATGTCAAGAGTTGACATTTTAATGAAACAGTGCCATAGGGCAACTAATTTCAGAAGGTTTCACAGAACTGGCATTTTTTCATACCTCCTTAATACTGGTTAACTAGCCTCTCCTCAAATGACAGTGACATTCATCTGGGTAATGAAACAATTGAAGTAGGAAAAAAAAAATCAAATAATCACATCAAATACTGCTACAGTAATAGAGTATGTATAAATAAAAATACTATATAAAAATTTCTAGAACAGTCTCTAAAATTTTCCTGGAAGAATACAAAGTATCTCCCATGACATGGAACAGCTATGAAGAAGAGATTCCACTTGTTTGAATAGGCAAAGAAAGTACGAGATCCCTTCTTTTTTTCCCTCCCATATGAAGGCCCAGCCTTGGTTCTAGTTAGTCATCGCATAGCCTACCACTGCCACCACACTCACAGCACCTGTGACTGACTTCAGAGTTTAAAGGTTAAGAGAGATTAGACATTTATGAAGGACATCCCACCAGACAACATAAATTATATAGTATGTTTTAGGCCACAAACCAATCTCTGGCTAAACATGCTTATGCTGATGATGCTTCAGAGAGTAGGAGTCTTATCCTCTACCTTAACTAATTACATTCACTTATTTTATCAGACATGAGCTTCAACCTTCTTTACTCCAGCATCCACCAATTCTCACAAGCAGCTGTCCAATGAAACCAAAGCCACACCTCTGCCAGCACTGAAACATTTACAGGTGAATCGATCACCCCTAAACCTTCTAGCCAGAAAGCTGCACACACAGTGCTTCTAAACTTGTCTCCCTGTTATTTACATTCTGGATTTGTATGAAAAGCAAAGGACATGAAGAAATGATCACACATGCATACCCCTCCCAATTTCCCCACCCTTTTTTATTTTTCCTACTTGAATATTTCCAGTACTGCATCACTGAAAATTGTTCTCTTGGAGAAAGGCTTTCCACCACTGCCCCATATTTAATTTCTTTTACCTTCAGGTTTTTTTTCTCTTGTTCTCCCTTCTTACCTCCCTTTTTTTTCCCCCAGATTTTTTTTGTTCTTCTACCCTGTGCATTTCCAAGACAAGCCTGTCTAAGAACTGTCCAAAGCCTCAAGTCCTCAGAGCCTCCAAACACATAGTAAAAGGAAAAAAAAATAATAAAAGAGTGTGTGCAGACAATGGAATTTGAGACTGCCACTCTCTTTGGAAAGCAAATCTACAGTCCCCCCTAAGTACTTTATACTTAGGAACATTATAACACAAGGAATTTCCTGGAAAAATCCTGCTACTTGATTATGAGAAGTTATAATTGCATTATACCAGCCATGAGAGACACTTTTAAAAACAGAGGGCTCCCAGGTCATAGAGAGTTAAACAGGCCTTAAGAAATAGTCCCTAAGCACTCTCTCCTCAGTCATATAAAGCACCTGAGCAACCACATAGCTGCTACTCAACCAGGAGATTTACACCTTAGCCTTGCCCCAGTTAGACCAGACACCATCAGACACACAAACATCACACATACTGTCTGTGTACACACACTGGCAGTTACACATTAAAAACACGCAAAGGACTGAGACCAAAAACCTCAAAAGAAACTGACACCACCCTGGTTACTGCAGAGGTTTCACAACTGCAGTGTTCACCAGTTATTTGCATGGCTGGTTATGACACTTGCCCCAAGTTTATGCTTTTCTAAAAATACAATGATAAAAGAAAAAAGGAAAAATAATAATCCAAGAATTACTCCTAAAGAACTGATACACACAGAGCCAGAACAAACATTTTCCCTGAACAATGAATCACGTTAAAAGCCAAGCAAACTGTTTTTCTCCTACTTCTAACTTTCCAAGAGTGATCAACTGCAGCTGCACCTCATTTGCGGATTGAAAACACACAGATTTTGAAGAACACCAGAACTCTGACCTATAATTTAGTGAGCTCTCTCTAAAGTCAACCAAAAGCAACTCCACTCACAGTACAGAGTTTTTGTGATGTTTTTTTGACAGTTTTAACAGTTCAGACTGAGACATAAAGGAAAAAAATTCTGCTCTCAACTAAACTGGCATAAATCCAGATCCACCTCATTGTTCTAGAAGGAAACATACATGAGATCAGAGTCCCAGCCCATCATTAGCCATTACATTGCTAAGTCTTAAGATTTTTGTTTCTCTTTCTAAAAACCCATATTCAGACTCCAGATTGCAATAAAAACCCACATCCAAAGTTAAGTCAAATGGCTCAGATTCTCTACTGACCAACAGGTTCTGCATCCATGAAGTTCTGACACCAATTCACTAATCAGCCCCCATCTGTCCACTACTGTCTCTAAGCAGTATATTCACAGTTACTAGGAATCACCAGAACGCCTTCTCCATGGCACTCTGTATTATTTGGTCTTGGTCACAAAACAGTGCAATATTCGATCCAGGAAATTTCAATGGGGACAGGTAGGAAAGGATTGTACAAAGAAAAGGAGAACGAAACATCACCAATTTCTCCTCCTCCAAAGCACACCTCCCCAAAACATATTCCTTCCAAATTACAAGAAATATTGCTCCCTGGAGATACCACCAAAATGCATTAAAAATAGAAGCGTGAGGGGTGAAGGTACTGCTATAAGTATGTACATTCAAAATCTGAGAAGACACTGTAAGAGCTGTAGAGAATCATCATGCAAATACTGAAATCACTAACTTAATGCATAGTTTAAGAAAACTGGGGACATTAAGACTTTCAATCAGACAAAAACAGCAATAAAAAACTTATGCCATGAAAAAGTTAACATGTTATAGGTGAGAAGGAAGCCCACCACACATGCATTACCAGGAGGATCTTGTGGCTGCAGGTGTCACACAGCACTTGCAGTGGAGCAATGCCATAGAAAACAGCTTTTCCCTCAGCTCTTTCCTGCCATGATGCCTTCCATGACCCGCCACTGTTAACAAGCATCAAACTCAAACCAAGTTAAGAAAAACCACCTTGCATCAGGTGTAGAAGATAAAACCAGCCCCATGTGGCCAGATCCTTTTCTGCATTCCAGCCTTGAAAACATGAAGTAAGCACAGACTCACCCAGCGGAGGGTAGCGGGTCTGCCTGTGAGTATCCTGAGGTACAGCAACCTTGTACTTCTGCCACACAACTTTTTTAGCTGTTTGAACGCTCATGACCAAGCCCACTCTTTGAAAAACAGGAAAGTGAAGATGCAGAGGAAGTACACGCGTGTACCCATGCAAGAACTGCATGCTGGGATGAGAGGGGGAGGGAAGCGCTGCTTTTCCCCAGAGGGTTTGACACATTCAGCGACAGAACCATTCAGGAAACAAACCTTTTCAAAGGTTTCACATAAACAAGTAATAGTCTTCAAGCTAATTAAGGGTTTTTTTCTCTCTTTAAAAACTGATGAATACACATCGCTTTGCTACTCCTTATGAAAGCAAGATACTCCAGCTTTCAAAGCACCAGCAAGGTAAATTCTACATACAGAAAACAGGAAAGAAGGTGGCAATATTCCTTTTCTGTTCAAATCAGCCTCTCTGGTCAAGTACCATGCTAATTTTAAAAGTCTTAACTATTTTTAGCATTTACTCTGCAAAAATCTTGCAGTATTACCATAACGCTTTTTCCACATGTCCGGTAGATCATGAAATCAGAACAACTCTGAGGTGAGCATCCACATCTTTTAATGGCCTTTCAAAAGCACACAAGAAAATTTTCACAGAAGATTGCAGCGTAAAAAGGGAGTCCTACAAATAAACCTCCATGTTAAAGTTACAAACTCTGATTATGCAGAATATATCCACTGTGCAGGAATTCCAAACAAGACACACCACAGTCCAGTAAAGCAGAAGGTTAATAATGCAAGGCTCTGATAGCATCAGAGTTATTTTGCAAGTGGGCTTTTAAACTGTGTTTATCATGGATACAGAAGGCAAATCCAGTCCCTCGACCTTCAACATCCTGTTGCCAGCTTCATAAGCAAACTGGGAGGACAATGAATTCTACAGATCTCAAAGATGTGATTCCAGAATATATGCTTTAGGATATTGAACTGCAAAGAAGTCCAAGAGTGACAAAAAAAGAAATGAGAGTAGATTAATTTTAAAACAGAAGTACAGGAACTGCAACTAGAGAAGAGACGTACACAGGAGAATTGGTTTCAAAAGCAGATAAACATTTGGCATTTGATTCATCTGTATGATGTTATCAGACAACTGTTCTAAATATAGCTCTCATCTCTTCATTAATATTCAGTTGGGACAGTTTACTGTGTCACATACCAGACAGACACTATTGAGGGGGATCAAGGTAAGATTTTTCTTCAAATTTTATAAAGGGGCAGAGAGTTGGTCTTACTTTGTTTTGTGGGTTGGAGGGTTTGTTTTATTTCCAGTTTTAAGAATTCCCAAAGTTGAAGCCTGAAAGACTCACACAAAAGGAGTTTTGTTTCTATGAATAAAGACAATCATACATTCAGGAGACTAAATCAGACATTTGTATCCAAACATTTCTGTGGACCACACAAACAAAAGCAACGTGGAAAGGTAATTAGGTTTTAAAACAAGGATTTCTAGTTTAGAAACAAGCAACAATGATGTATATAGCAAATACAAATATAAACCTTACTGTGCCAAGCACATTACAAGCACAAAACAAAAAGACACTGCCAAGTCTACCGAGCATATGATGACAATTAGCAGGTAGCCATGCATGAGCGCCAGAAGTTTTACCAACAGCAATTGAACTCTTCTTCAGGACCCAATGATACTGGTCTGCATTCCCTAAGAGCACTCCTTATTGATCCAGTAACTCATCTCACCTTGGTCCCCACCACTCCAAGATAAGGTCCACAGACAACTGAATTAAGATTCTCTCAGACACTTGCCAGAATGAAGGATCTGTACAAGTTTCAGGAGTTAGGTGATTATTACAACATTTCTGTGTTTCCCACTCCTTAAGAAAGGGTGTGCGGTCAGTGAGACCAGTTATAGAAACATCAATCTCTCTGAGCCTACATCAGTCTCTTGAACTTCAAGATGAAGATACTGGAGGGACAGAGGGAAACCAGAGAGCTTCCAGAGAACCTCAGCTCTCAAGCTCTGCCTGCCATCAGCAACTATATCATGTACATTAGAGATACTACTATTAACAGCAAGCTTTACTTTGAAAATCCAACATTTCAATAAGAATATACACTGGGAATATTTATTAACTTAATAAAGGGGGAGGTTGGTTTGTTTTTAATTTAAACATAGTTCATCTCTTGCCTAAATGGAGACAGAATTACTACCATTAATTCATTTCATGTCAGAATGTATCTGCAAGGAAATTGTCTTTAGCATGGCAGGAATATTTTCAGCTAAAATGTGGTAGTACTGAGTGTAAAACCAGCATTAACCACAATACTTGATAAGCAGGAGAGAAATGGAAGCCTTCTTGGAGAACAATCTTCAAAGAAGGCAAAAGAGTATTGGTTTTGCTTTAAGCAAACTCAAGAGTTCAACACACTAGTACACTCTATACTCATAAACCACTTCATTAGGACAAGAAGATGGTCTTATTCCTACTACTACTGAATTTAATAGATCATTTATTTAGCAACAATCTGACTAGAGTATGGGCTCTCTTTTATTCAGTCTGGTGTTGACAGCAGTAATCAAATTTTGTACATACCACTGGCTCTATTATAGTTCAACAGCAGCTGGCTGGCTGCCTCGTCTTCTTATCATCATGTACAATAAAAAAAGACCAGCCAAACAGACCTACTGAAACTACAGAGGGAAGACAGAAGTAGAGTGGAGCTCAAGTAGAAGTCTAGTAAGTAGGAATCACATGGGTTTAGGCTTGCCCATGTATTACAATGCATAGAGAAGAACAAGACTAGGATCAACACGTAACAAGCTTATTTTAACAGTTTTCGGAAGGACTGGAGCTTAGATGGCAACTCAGCCCTTTCAGAAGAGAGCTGAATGTCACACTTCATACATGAAATACCACTGATCAATACCTCAGTCCACTCAGCAGAGAATGGGAAAGTGAAAAAGAGTACAGGTGGGGAAAAAAAGAAAAAAGAGAAAAAAAAAAGGGAGGGGGGAAAGATAACTGTATTTGAAGGTGAGCTCATAAACATTAATCATAGAATGGTCCAGGCTGGAAGGCACCTCTACGGTCATCTAGTCTGACCTCCCCGCACTCAGCAGGGACACCGCCAACTAGACCAGGCTGCCCGGTGCCTTGTCCGGCCTTACCTTGAATATTTCCAGGGAAAGGGCCTCAACCGCCTCCCTGGGCAACCTGTTCCAGTGGTCCACCACCCTCAGAGTAAAGAATCTCTTCTTAATAACCAATCTAAATCTGCTCTTCCCCGTCATGAAGCCATTGCCCCTTGCTCTATCACTGCAGGCCTTTTTAAACGGAAGTGATTAAGATCACCTCTCCGTTGCAGCCCTAGTATGTATGAAGTCTGCACCAGGTTCAAATTAAAATTAAAGTTCACAGAGGCAAACAATTGGAGCAGAGGGCAACATCCTTTAATTACAAAAATCCCCTCTATGCAAGACAGTCTACAATGTGATTGGTTTCCATTTCTTCTTTGCCTTCTGGGAACCTTCCAAGAGTCTTGAATTACTTATCTCTGGGAAAAGGAAACTGGCTTCTTTTTCACAGCTTCCCTCTTTCTAGCTTTGTTCCAAGTAGGCCCTGGTTAACCCTGCTCTGAACTTTCACTCTTCCAGACATCTCTGCAAAGAAAGGTTTGTTTCATAGAACAGGAAAAAAAAAACAACCTAGATAGTTTCTTATGGGAGCAGAACAAGGAGAGAGAGCTCCTCCTTCACCATTGTGAACAAGCCAAGAGCTGCCTCTTTCCTAGAGGAAGAGCACACTCTTCTGCAGGGTTCCTGTGCTACCTCTCTAGCCCTAGCCTTTATAATGAACTTCTATTTAAGTGCTTATGCTGTGGGACATTAACAGCCCATATTTTTGTTTGGGATGTTTCATTTCACCAAAACACGACAGGACTTTTTTCAAATTGTTTCAAGTTAGCAGACCTCACAACACTTGCTTAGCAAGCAAATAAGACAGCTTAGAGAGCAATGCTAAAGAGAAGGATGCTGAACAGGAAGCGACAAGAATCTAGACAGAAAGTAAGGTTTCAAGAGCTTGTTGCATTTTGGCAGAACCTGGTCAATAGTTTAACTCCTGCTTCCAGGATACCCACAGCAACAGTAATTTCAGATGGGTAACAAAGACTTTTTAGCATTTCTATTAAAACCTCATTTCACACAGCAGGCTCACGTCAGCAGAAAGCTTTCTACTGAAAAGGGAAGTAGGACAGTAACTGCCCTCGCTACCGTAGAAGAGGAGCACCGCTTTGAGCATGGCAGCTGTTAGAGCACTGCAGTACAGGTAACACACACATACTCTGAGTGAGTGCCCACATTGAGAGGCAGCTCCAACACCAAACCCTTCCCGCATTCAGCGCTTCAGCCACGCTGCACTCAACACACATGGTTCTTGTAAAACAACATGTCTGTGCTGCTGCACATAACCAACTGACTCACCCTGCAAAAGTCACAGCAGCAACTGTAGAGATGTTGTGACACCTTTCAACAATCTCCCCAATTGTAGTTACTATTTTTCAAAGTTATTCTTTTATCCCTGGGGTGAGGGTATCCTTTTTTTCTCCTGTATAGATAACGAAGGGAATATTTTGAATGTAAATACTGAGAAAAAAGTTGTAGACTACATTAGTCTTCCAGTGACAGCAGGTCCGCAGACGTAGAAGCCTTCTGCATTTTGCTTCTCATTTTAACACAGTTCCTCCCCATTCCTGGGCACCTTTATAGAACAAATCCCTGGATCGATTTATGACAGCTGCACAGCTCAACACTCGTGTGGTTGTGTGCTGGGGTGTACTGTGTCTTTCAGTGGGAGCCCTGCACTGAGCCCAAAGTGGCAGCATGCAAGCCAAAGCATAGGAGAGGGACCACCACTTCTGCCATCCCGGCTCCTCAAAGGAGCCATCCTGGTGGTTAACAGTTCTCAATACCACTTGCTCTGGTAGCAGGCACTGCTACAGTGGGACATGCTGAAAAGCCTGGACTGAACTTGGTAGCCAAGTGGCTGTGAGAGCTGATGGTGAGCAACTGTACCCAAGACAGAAGTACTGCCCTCAGCACACTCTGCCACATCAGAAAAAGGCACTGCCTCAAAAATACATCTTGTTCCCCTGACCTTCATGTGCTAGGAAGCAATAGCTTGGGCAAGAATGTGAATAAAATAATTTACTTGTACCTCTTCATGTTGCTCATTCTGTAAATGTCACAGTTTGTGCCTCCAAGAACAGAAACATCTCAAAACTTCTTTCTATGAGGTACAGGGAGATTTCCTTAGGATGTATTTCCAATACATTTTTTTCAAACTAGAAGATGTAGGTAGGAGGAATGGGAAACCTAGAGGTTTTCATTTTTAATTGCAGTTACATAGGTTGATTTAATTTTGAGCACAATTCCATAGATATCCCTTCTGGCTTAGGTAAACATGCTTCTGCTAACAAACTCTGGACAGGGTGTACACCAAAAAAAAAAAAAAAAGAGAAAAAAAGGTCCTGTCAACAGCAGAAGAATGACCCAGAGCACTTCAAAGCTTGTATGTCAATATACCAAATACTCAGAGCCCTGCAGGAGACAGCTCCTACATGGAAAGAGTCTCTTTCTCCCTGTTCACCAGCTACAGTGGCAGGTACTAACCACCTTCTCACTTTAGGTACGACAAAATGGGATGAAGGAGGGACTGAAAGCTCTAGATGCAACCTTCCTCTACATATATATACACACACTCTGAACAGGAACAGACCTTATTAAGCCAAACTTCCTAGGTCTCCCCACACAGACCAAGCAGGGCATTGGAGTTTGCCTCAGGCTGGGCAGAAGGAAAGGACAATGCATGAGGAAGCCTGGAGAGCAGCTCTGGAGCAAGCACATGGCCAGTTGCTTGCCAAATCCTCCAGGCCTTTGCTGAGGACACCACTACCAGCTATTGCTGCAACCATGGCCTTCATCCTGAAAGCTAAAACCCTCATCTCCTGCCACTGGGGGAGAAGGCCAAATAATCACAGTTAAATTTATCACAGGCATATTTCAACAGTTGGACAGTCAGAGTGATGACTGAGGCACTAGTGGTTAGCAGAGTGTCACCAACAACTGCAGCCTCAAACATCTAGAAGTTTGCTTTTCGTTTTTAATGCCCCGAGACAACACATGAGTAATCAGATAGCACCCTCAAAGGCATTAACTCTTCAGCTGTACCATTTAGAGCACACTATTTATTTGTGTGCTGCCACTGAGCTGTCACAAGTATACATATTTATTACCAGTCTTTTTAAAATTAGCATTAAATTTCTACCACCCAGACAGCCTACTTCCCGTTTGCAACAATGCATTTTATTCATCCTTTTCCAAAACTGAAAGCCACAGAGGGCAAAGAGAGGGACAGCGTTGTGCAGAGCTGCTCTGCCTTCTGCAGGAACCGTTAACAAAATCCCACAGACTTCCCACAGTCATCATGCTGCGGATGGAGAGTTCTGTTCATCACAAACAGAGGGATCTGCAGAAAGCCTGCACTAGGAACCCCACATCTCCCCATTCCTTCTTGAACAGTGAGAGTACTGCAGGGTACTCTAAGCTAAACAGGTTGTCTTTTCCTAATTTGACAGCCTTCCTGCAAATGGCTTCTTGTCCATTAGCTCACTTTGACAAATACACAGGAGAAGTTGAACTTGTTCATGCTGACCAGAGTTAGTCTTTAATTGCCATATCTATTCGTAAAGAGAGAGGACAGTTACACATCCATATAAATGCATCTGCAGTTAAACTCTCCACAGCCCAGAGGATAAATCTGTCTTCTGCCAAGAACCCAAGGCAAGCAACTTCCCTGAAACAGATTTCCCAGAGAAGTTGTGAACATCCCATCCCTGGAAGTGTTCAAGGCCAGGCTGGATGGGACTTTGAGAAACCTGGTCTAGTAGGAGGTATACCTGCTCATGGCAGGGTGGGGTGGAACTAGATCTTTAAGGTCCCTTCCAACCTAAGCCATTCTATGATTCCCCTTTCCTAAGTAGCATTGCTGTTACCAGAGTCAAAAAAAACAGCCCCAAAACATGCCTGCTGAGCTCAGCATGGGAAGGCAGCGCTCAGTGCACAGGACCCAGCACAGAGCCCAGGCACACACATCCAGCCCTGGTGCTGGAGCAGCACCGCAGCCCATGGGGACCACATACTGCCCAGAACAATGAGGGTGGGCACTACGCTATTCCTTCTCCTGCATGATGTCAGAGCCAGCCCTCAATTTTTTTTCAAACTACAAAAAAGCCATCCAAAAATTAGCTACTCTACTGCTGCCACAGTATAAGGCTTTACTTTCATGACAGACTCCTTTAACAAAAGAAGGAAAAACAAAAACAAAAACAAAACAAAGAAAACCCACAAAAAAACCCAGACAAAACACACTCCAGCTCAATCCTCTCTAAAGCCTAAAGCTAAGTGCAGACCTACTATACCTCTTGTTAATTTGTCCCAGTAGTTAAACTGCACTCACTGCTAAAAGTTCACATGCTAATTTCACAACCTTTAGCCAATGATTTCTTTTTAACAGCTACAAATTGCAAATCACTGTGTATTTGTTTAAGGTTGCCAAAACTGCAACAGGACCAGAGAGTACATTTCAGTAGATAATCCAGTATCAGATGTTTTGGTAGGTAAAATACTCTACAATGACTGTATTTAAAAAATAAAAATAAAAAAGTGCATCACACTAGTCAGAAACTAGGAGTGCATCATTAAAACTACTGTTAAAATTAATGGCCTTCTTCCTGCCCTCCCTCACCAATTAGCATGGGAAGAAAAAGCATGAGGTAAAAACGTGTCCTTTGTTAAATATTGAACCTACTGGTACCTGCAAAATGACAGATTGTTAAACTAGGTTGAAGCAGAGGTCAGTTTAGAGAGGAGCATCACACAGCAGCTATGGCAACACAAAGCCACCACACTGCACCGCCAAGTGGCAACGGGAATCAAAGAACAAAGCAGCAAACAGCATCAACCTGCTTTCTTAGGGCCATAGAGGCAGAATTAAAGCTCTCAGAAGGAGGGCTTTTCAGTTTAACACAGCTTTTCTGTGTCTCAAGAGACTAGAGACAGACAAAAGTGTGGAAGAGACAAAGCACATGGTATAACTGAAGTGTTGCCTAGAAGGAGGAGACACCTACACAAATAAACACCAAAAACAATCCCCAAACCCGGCCTCTCCAAAGGTAACTGTACACACAAACTTACAAGCAGAGATCAAACAGCAGTAAAAAGATCTTGCACATCCTTTTCCAAATGAAGCGCACCATCTCAAGCCACCTGCCCAGATTCCCAAACAGAGGTTTGAGACCAGACCAACCCACGCACCAGTTATGAGGTCAAGCAATAGCTGGATTAGCAGGTACCTAACTCAGCCCCACGCTAGCTAAGGAAAGCTCACAAAAACTCCACCTTCAGCAGAGTGGGAAGAGGACTAGGCAGTGGCAAGCAGCTGAGGAGTAGTAACTGATTCAAATTTTGCCAGCAAGTAAAAGGTCACGTGTTTACCCCCCCACTTGTTTTCAATAAATTTTCAGCAAGCTTTCTATGTGTATCCTTTGCAGGCTTCTGCCAGGTCAAATGGAAAACACTGGGATCAGTTATTGAAGCTCAAGTGTGTGGAGGAGTAATTACCAAAGCTCCACTGGACAGAAGGATTGCATTCTTGTGTTCTTCAAATGCCACCACCCACTAAGAATTCATAATAAAACTCCCAGAAGCCTTCTATGCAAAGCCAGCACACACCATGCAGATAGCAGCCCAGACCACAACTGCACAGTACCAGTCTCAAAAACGCCATCTGCACCTCTCAAACTACTATGGTACGACACTCAGACTCTGCTAATGCTGCCACCACCAGTATGGGGTTTTGTCACCAACAAAACTAAGTATTAGTTGACTTTAAAGCTTAAATCACATGTGAAGGTTGAGATAGAGGCCACAGGTACAGTAAGTTCCAAGAAGCCTTCCTGTGCAAGACTTCCTGGCAAATCACACACCTTCCCAAGCTAGCAGAATGAAACCCCAAGACACAATTCCTGCTTCAGAATTGCTGTGATGCAGCACATGTTTAATGTCAACAATATACATGTTTGCTAGTTGATCTTAAACCACTTTGAGGTTTAAGAACAGATGCACACACTATACTAATGATGATATTGGACACCTCACTGAAACATCATGCCTTACCCTTGAAGTGGGAGCAGACATGCACACTCATCCACGGTCTCAACAGAAGCTTTTCTGCCATTCATCACTACCCCCACCCCTCACTCATTTTGTATTATCAGTTATGAAAGCATTTGACATTTACTGAACAACCTGACCAGAGGTTAAGTAAGATTTTACATTACTTTCATAAAAATATCTTGGAGCTGAAGCCTTAAATTCAAAGAGAAAAAGGCAAATTCTTAAGTGTCTTGTCCCTCCTATTTGACTGACCAATGATGACTTCAGTGTATTTTAAAATATTACGTATATAATGAGTGTACTTATGATTGTGAGCACATGAGGAATTGAGGCATATATGTAACCCTATATATCATAGAATCATAGAATCATAGAATCATTTAGGTTGGAAGAGACCCCTGGGATCATCAAGTCCAACCATCAGCCCTACTCTACAAGTTCCCCCCTACACTAGATCTCTCAACACCACATCTAATCTGCTCTTAAACACAGTCAGGGAGGGTGACTCCACCACCTCCCTGGGCAGCTGATTCCACTGGCTGACCACTCTCTCCGTGAAAAATTTTTTCCTAATGTCTAGCCTAACCCTACCCTGCTGCAGCTTGCAGCCATTCCCTCTTGTCCTGTCGCTCATTGCCCGTGAGAAGAGACCAGCACCAATATCTCTACAGTGCCCTTTCAAGCAGTTGTAGAGAGTGATGAGGTCTCCCCTCAGCCTCCTCTTCCTCAGACTAAACAACCCCAACTCCCTCAATCGATCCTCATAAGCCTTGAAACCCTATATGTAACCCTATATGTAACCCTAAAGAAAGGGGCTTACACCAAAGTGAACAGATTGATATTCTGAAACACCGTGCACCATCCTGTGCATTCAGGACCCTCCCTCCATTCAGCAGATGGGCTTTTATAGCCCCACGATCTCCCTAACACACAAAGCAAAATGCTCCAAATAGCCTGTTTGCCAATTCATCTTAGTTTCTTCTTTCCTACTGCCCTTCTCACTTTTGTGGCTGCTACCAACCACTAATAGGGTTATTTTATTACCAGTTTAGTTTTGTTCTCGAGCAACAACAGGGTACTGCTAAAAAGTGTGCCTCGTTTCTCTCTGCAGTACTGTCAACACCAAAAGTCACATTAAACTCACAAAGCCAATACTGGGGCAAGTTGTATTAAGGTTGTTTAGAGGTGTACTTTAAAAAAAAAAAAAAAGTGCCTATAAGTTGGTAAAAGTCCAATACAAATAAAAGAGGAGGAGAACAAAAACAAAACAGAAAGAAGTTGTATGGCAGTTGTAATTCACTAACACAAACAGGAGTGTGCAGCCCTCTAGACTCTGTTACTCTGCCTTCAGCTTGCCCTCGATTTAAGCAGTTCTCTGTGATACCTGTAATTCAGCCAAACATCAGACCCTGTTTATTACCACTAATTTAGTATCTAACTGTAGTATGCCTAACACACATTTATACTAATATAAACCTTTTTATTCTTTATGAAGTTCCCTCATTCTGCTTCAGACAGTTGTATGAATTAAGCATTATATAATTACATTGTTACTTTAACCTTTTTTTTTTTGTAACTTCAAATCACAATCACAGAATTCATTCTTTTTTGCTTGTTTTCTTTAATCTGCTGGCCTGTACTTTTACTGGTTTGATTTTAAAAAATACTTTGAGTTCTGCTACATTCCCTTACCTATAACAGAATTTTGTCTTAAAATCACTTTTTAATCACAAAATCACTTCAGACCAGCCATGGCAGGGTGGGGGAAGCGGAAATCAAGCCCCCAGTATATATTACCCTCATAAAATGATAAGGAAAAAAAAGGGGATCCCCACAATAAAGACCTTTACAGCTTAGATTGCAAGATAAGCAAGGTAGTTTAGGAGAAAGGTGACAAGGTTCAAAAACAGAACTTCATGCAGGTGCAATTAAATTGTTTGGGATGTTACTTAATAACACAAAACCCAACAATCTACCTTCGGTAAAACTTGTGCTACTGAATGTATCCAAAGCCCTGGGTCATTAACAAGCAGCTCGGGTGTGGACACATACAAACGGCCACCAACAGTCAAGAAGCCACATTAACAGGCAGTTTTTAAAAATCTACATTGATTGTAAACCCTTTACCTCCAGATAACCGCCCCCAGCCCTGCTGTTTTCCACCTCCTATCTTTCTCACCCCTTGCCTCCATATACTCAATTACTCTTCCTGCAAACAACAAAAACCTCACTACTGTTCACAAAGGGGAAAAATATAAATTAAAAAAAAAAAAAAAACCAACAACCAAACAGCTCTCAAAGCAAATCACAAGACTGTTCATTTTGTCTTCTCATTCCCACATGATCATCAGGTGCTGTCACACTAACAGTCTTGTACCACCCTATAATTAACTTTGTTTTCCTTGCCTTATTCTACAACTGAGCTATACAGCTGTTAATCAGTTTTTTTTGACTCTCCATCAGGAGGGTCAAAATCCGTAAAACGGACCAGTTCATTGCATGCCAGTACAATCCCAGTGAAGTGAACATAAATCCCTACCAACACTGAAAATAGATACTGCCTGCCCACCACTGGCAACTGGGACAGAAAAGATGCAGAGATGAGTACAAATCCAGGTACAGCACCAGGTGGGACCACTGAACTCCTCCCACCAGCACACAAAAGCAGGTATGGGCAAATATGAGGGGGCAGAACATTGTCACAATAAATTTACCTTGTACTTGGTCCCTGCAGTGCCATTTCAGCAGCCAGCTAGACCATGACTCATAGCCACCCCCAACATGAGGTTTCTGGCTAAGCCCAGCTTGGCCACAGGGAGCTTTGCCAGCTCCATCGAAACAAACAAGCCTAGAGAAGTGCCCAGGGCCTGTCCCAATGTTCTCTCTTTCCCCTGGGAGCTGGGTGGAATTGCTACAACACATTTCAAACTCTGTATTTCAGTATTTGTTAGAGAGTAGGAGGAGGACAGCACAAGGCTATGTGGTCAGCTGTAGACAAGCAAGAACTTTGTGACTAGTATGGGAACAGCCAGAGCCCCTCTTGGTTACTATCATGACCATTCATACAATTCCCTACACCCTCAACAGCCAGTTCCGGCCAAAAACACGAAGGGCACTATAATGATATAGTTGATTTGCCATTTGTTCCACTGCTTTAGGAAACCAGTCTCAACAACAGCCTTCTTCCAAACTAAAACCACTCCAACAAGGAAGTCTGCTGGGAAACCATGCCAGAGCAGCAGTGATGACAGGAGGGAATTCCTCGTGTCTTGTTTGGCCCAAGGATGGATCACAGATGCAGTGAGCAGATCATAGAGCTTATTTGTATGTTTTCCCCTCACCTAAATCCCTTCTTCTGTTACAGAAGAAACAAGACACTTGTTATGACTTGGGAGGATAGGAGGCATGGGCAGGTTCTGCTGCTGCTGGGGAGCAGGAAAGTTAAAGCAGAAGCAGCAATGCCAAAACCACACAGGGCTTGGGAGGTGGAAACTGAGAAGTTGAGTGCTTCCAATCTAACCTGCAGCTTACAGAAATCATACGGGGCTCCTGCAGGAATCAGGAGTTTCCTAACACCAGCCAGGCTCTCTTTCTGAAGGCAAAAATGTCAAACTATCATTAAGCTTCATGGTTAATACCTCTACAAAAATAAGGAAGTTTCCATTTCGTTTGCTCCAACTTGTCCTTCCCTAAAAGCTCTCATTCCATCATGCTGGCAGTAGCCTATAATCACAGCCAGCAGCAAGAGGCTTTCTTCACTATCCGTAAAAAAAAAAAAATGATGGATATGAAATTCCACTCTGAAGGGTGTTGTATCATCCCCCTCCCCACTCCAAAAAACAACAACAACAACAACAACAAAAAAAAAAAAAGAAAAAAAAAAAAGAATACTAACACACATATTAGGATAACGTTAGAAAAGCTTGGTAAACATCACAAGTACAAAATCTCATCCCCAACAACCTCACAGAAACACAGCAGAAGTGTCTCAGCGCTGGCAGCCTGAACAGAAGATCTCCAAAATTATTTTGGAATAAGCTAAGTGTCTCTTAATATAACCCAGGTTAGAAAACACGCACTGCCAAGATCCCCTTCATCAAAAGGTCTTCTAGACAGCATCACTGTAATATCCAAGTACCTTCCAGCTAAGTCTGCAGGGAGTTTAGCCCTCTGGAGTCCATCTCTCCTCCCTTTCTGGCACTGGAACAGCGCAAATAGCAGTAAACGACAAAAAAGGAAGTAGGGGGAGGGATAAATCACTGCACATGCACATCCACATCTCCTGTGTCTATATACAGCATCCACTACAAAAGTGGAAGCTAGGCAGACTAGAACAACCATGTATCTCGCATATGCGTTAACAGGTTATTGCCAGACCTTTGACTATATTTATCAACAACGAATGCAGGAAGTGGAAGCAAAAAACAACCCATAAAGCAGTCCTCTCTTGTCTAAAAAGCTGGACACGCAGTGGTGAACTTACAGCACAGTACGAACCGAAACCATGAGGCTTCAGTTGGGTTACACGATGCTTAAAGGCTGGGTTAAGTTTTGATTCCAACAAAGCCAAGCTCACAGGAACAAGCCTGGCACAGCCACCAGCACAGAACTGCACAGGCCTCCCCAGCTGGGTGGGGACCTCTTGCTGCGAATAAAACTAAGATTTTCCAGCAACTTTGTGAAAGCACTGCTATCCCTGCTCATTCTGTTGAGCAATTCAAACAACTTTCACACTCACACAAGTACACAAACAGGGAAGGAGACAGAAACATACAGAGGATCAGGAAGCTAGGAATTTCCAAGTTCAGATCCTGACCAACAAAAAACACATACTATATCTTAGACCAAGTAGAAAACCAAAATTACCAGCTTTTATCCAGCAGAGTTGGAAGGAAACAGTGAATCTACCTGCATCTCCAAACTGCAATATCCAGACATTGCATATGTAGAAAAGAAACTGACGGAAATCAGAAAAAGACGCCCATTGGAAACCTAGGGAATTAACCTTACCAAGCATGCAAATTAGCTGAACCCAACATCCATAAATAGTTATGAGAAGTGTTTAAGGTTGATTTTCATTTGAGATATCAAAGCTGGCCAAGAAAGAAGGGTAGGGAGCTGGAGGGGGAAGCAAGAAAGAGGGGCAATAAATATCATGCTACTGGGGCTGGATATCTGAATTTCCTCGGGTGTTTGCCTGAGATCTGCTCTTTGTCTGTACCTACTAGATGAAGTCTCTGACCACATGAAGCTAGCACTCAGCAGCAAGAACATCCTGTCTGCCACTTCTGTTCCAAATTTCCCTCCCCCCTTATGAACCTTTTTCTGGATAACTCAGATGTATTTTTAGCCCAATTACGACATTGCTTCTTAAAAACAAGAGAACAAGCAAGAATACATATTCTCCACATGGCATTCTTTCATTCGGAGGAAGATATTCCAGTCACAACCTAGAAAGCTGACATTCAAGTCTGAAGGTGAGTTCACAGGGGAGGGGGAGGAAGACAAAAAAAACCCAAAGAATTTTAGGCAGCATACAGTAATCCTTATACCAAATTTCAGATGGTTTTTAAAAAAAAAAAAAAAAAATCACTACATTTCTATTGTTATCATTTAAGGGTTTCAACAGTCACATCTCTTATATCCTGAATGCCCAGGAGCCCGCCCCACATGGTCTGGATGGAACAAGGAAGTAAATTTGTCCCCTAAGAGTGGGTCCAGTCGTGTCAATGACGTACTCCCAAGTGTGCACACATGCCCTCATTGCTGGCTGTCTCCAAGACACCCTTGCTAGCAGTGGACAGCTCAGGCTGGTGATGGAAAAGCTGTCTCTGCCACCTGCTTTCTTGTGGGGGGGGGAGGTCAGGACAAGTTAAGAACTCCCACCCCAGCACATGATGGAGGGAGCACAGGCACATGCTTTAGTATGAACAGAGGATTTACCATCCTCCCAAGCAACCAACTGGAAACATCTCATTAGACAGACTTCTAAGAAAAATCTCAGATGCACACACTGCTGTATAACTACTTTCAACTTGAAAGGGCTGCATAACTTCTCAGTAATGTCACCATTTCCAAATGGAAGTCCCAGAAGGGAAATATATATGTATCTATATAGATGTGTGCGCACAGGCATATACATCTACATATACCTCTATCACTCTTATCTTTAAACATATACAAAAGATAACAAAAACCCAACACCACTGCATCTTGTTCCATCATTAAAAAACTGTCTTATTTTGTGGCTGTGCTTTTTGTATACCAGAAAGAAACACCCAAGCTAGAGGAGTGTAATCACATTTTTATTTACTTTACCGTTCATTTTTATGAGGGGAAGGGGCTGGAACGGAAGCACTCTTTAAAATGTCATTCCCTGTGGGCAGAAACTCATGAAACCTGTTTCTTCAGAAGCAATTCTTTCCTCCCCGGAACCCATCTTCATTCTCCGACCCCTACAAAAACATCAGTGGGCACAACCCAATATCTTGCCTATCCTGGACTAATGCATGTAGTATTCAGTATTTTATTTAGGCTACGTAGCAGAAATCTTGTTGCTTCTCTCTCAAAGTTAGCCACAGGGGACTCTTATCTACCCAGTAACAGGTTATAGCAAAAAACAAGTTACAGGAACATAATTTTTGAAATTTCTACCTTCTTTCAATTTGGAAGGTGTCAGTCCCCACTCGCAGTAAGGAAACAGAGGAAGGATCAGGAAGTCAAGGTAAGCTTTCTGTATGTTTGTTTTCTTTTATGATTTGTTTTCTTGACCAGTAAGCTACAGTGCTAAAGATCAAGGGCGATCTTCCTGGATGTTCTTGATATTTCCGCTGACAGAGGCGCAGATCTGAGTTATGGATAACCTGAACACTATATGCATCTGTCAAACCCAAGATCTGTGACAATCAATAGTCCAGAAGAGAGGCAAAGACTACAGCAATTTTATGTGTCCCCCTTCCAATTAAGAAAAAAAGAAAAACAACACAACACTATTCTGCAGTACAAACAGGTCTCACACAGAGAAAACTCCTTAAAGATAAAATAAAATAAAATCAATAGCTACTGTTGCAATATTGTGTCTCAAAATTGTAATTACAGTATAAAGAGGTCTTTAGTACTTTGCACTTCAAGACAAATGCACATCCTAAAAACATTCTTAGCAGAATAAAAGATGCATTTGATACGGCAGCTCTGATGTTAGGAGCTGTGCAGGCTGAAAAACATAATCAAGGTTAAACCTTTAAAATATACATGGTTGCTCACCTAAGAAACCAAAGGCGCAGCACTGGTAACAAGGATGAACTATTACAAGCAGTGGGTTCTACTTAAGCAATTCAAGAAATTCCAACTGGGAACAAAGTTCAGGCAAACTACCCACACGGACAGTTACAGCCGCTTCTTCACTGCTGTCATTTCTCCACAGAAATAAGGCAGGAGGGAGAAGGGAGTGACATAGTAGTAGGAGGATGGAAGAACACCTCACTCAGAATAAAAAAAAATAAAAAAAAAAAAAAAGGCATGCTAAAATTCAGTCCCTAGATTAGATTTAACAACAAAACAAGGCAATTTTTAAATAATAAAATGGATTCAAATTCATTAGTGGGTATTTTAAACATACTACAAGCACACAGATTCTACCAGCTAGCTCCATTGCCCAATGCCTACTACACACAATTGCTTACTAAACACTTTGTATGTTATGTGTAGAAATTTCTCTTTTTTTCAGCCACTGTGCTCTAAGGCATTTCAAGCATTTCCACCTACTCCCCATTTTTATGCATCAACACTGATCCTTGTATACTAAAAAGCTTGCCGAGAAGTCATCGCTTGGGGTTAAATTTTAACAGACCGTGTTATATTTGCATAGGCCTGGTTAATAAAGAAATGAGTGGTAGAGGGTATAATATCCTGACCTTCTGTCATGAATTTTAATTGCTTACAGGCTGTTAAGCTTAGCCCTACCTTTCCATCTGAAAAGATCTGCACAGATAATTTCTCCCTCAACCTTACGTAGTGCAGTTGGTGTTGCATTGAGCACACTGTTCGTTACCTACCACACATCCTGCAGTGAGTGAAGGGCAGCAGTGGGTCAGGTGAGACCCATGCACAGAAGACCCCAGGTGGGTGCTAAGCTGGAACCATGGCTGCTGTAAATCAAGTAATTTCTAACAACCAGCCCAGTTGTTCAGACTTTTACAATCTCTACCATTCCTCTAGATTTGCCAAACTTTGCTCTTCAGAGTGAATTATTCCTCATCAATGGAGGCTCCCCCTCCACCAGGCAGGTTTGCCATGGGAAAACAAGGTCATTAAGAAAGCAAGCACTCTTCAAAACTCTCCATGAAATGAAGGATTTCACTTCAACTGGAAAGAGAGAACCTTTCCTTCTTCAGCATATCAAGGCCACTAACAGCTCAGAACAGACCAACAGATTTATCAAAGCTGAGGTCAACTTGCAATTCATGAAAAATCTTTAATAAAGTCTACAAAATACAACTACTTGGATTTCAGAAAAACACAGATATTCATTGAAGGAGGTACAAAGTTTTCCCCTATGTAAAGTGTTAAAAATCAAGGTCTGATCAAACAAGTGACAATACATAAAACAAGATGCCTTTGCAAAAATCCCATGTTGCCAGATTCAACTCTCAACAACATCCTTACTCAGCATATTTTGTATGTGGTTTGGTTTTTTTTTTATATGCACTTTTGCAAAGAAACCACTAACATTGTATGGAGCGGCTTGCAGGATCCTGAAAGATTTTCTGCCAAACCTCCTCTACACTATGGTCTTAATTCACCATATAAATATTCAAAGATATTCTGGAGTAACTGCCATAAGGGGACATCTGTAGCTCCACAGCCTCATCTGTGTTTATCTCACTGTGCTAACACTCTGCCCTGGGATGGAAATGCAAGGTCAAGTTGCACAGATTCTTCAGAGAATTCATCAAAGTTCCACTAAGACAGGGCAAAAAAAAACCCAAGAAAAATCAAGTTACATCGACCACTCCAGGACACTATCAAGCCCTTGTTATTTACCTGCCTAGAGTAAAGCAGGAACACCAGAACTTATAGATGGAGCACAAAGCTCCCTTTGGCCAGTGCTTCCACATGAGCT
>VZTM01010295.1:69079-86174 GCA_013400555.1 Jacana jacana | reverse complement strand
AAAAAAATCACATCAGAATGAGTTTCTACATGAAAAGTTGCAGGAGAGTGTAAGGAAAGGTGACTACCCTTCAAGAATCCCTCAAGTACTGACAAAATACTGAAAGACCATCACAAGAGCTTAAGATACGACCTGCAGCTAAACAAGGCTAAAGATAGCCAACTTTCCACAGCTGATGACCAGGTCAAGCACTATACACACATTAGCTTAAAGCTAAAATAAGTTTGGGAACGGACAGGCTTGTTTTGCATAAACAGGGTTTGGGAGACAGGAGTATGCATGAAAGAAAAAAATAAATACGATCAGATGCCATTCTGTTCACATTCTTGATCCATCATCAAGAGGAAAAATGTCTCATTTTAGAGATTAAAAGCCAAAGAACTCAAGGTCAAGGTAGTATTTTGTACCATTATTTTACCTGGCTTTACAGTAGATAAATTTGCCATGAGGGTATCATTTTAAAAGTAGTATCTCTTGCATATATATTCTGACTTGAACAGCAACTGAAAGTTATCTTTTGCAAAATTAAGCGTATTCATACTGAATTTAGTTGTTTATTCTACAGAAGGAAATTTGGAATAGGTCTTTAAGAAATTACTTGAAGATGAGTAATTCTGCTTATTTAAAAAAAAAAAAAAAAAAAACAATTATAATTGGATCAGCTCTTGATAAGCTTTTCGTAGAGAAAAATCCACTAATCTTTTACTAATATACCACCCTTCATTACTGAGATCTAATTAAACCTCCTTGCTCTTACTTCATTAAAAAGAGCATAGTACTTCTTTTGCACTGGAATGGGAGAGCAGCAGGTTACTTGTTTGTGCTACCGACATTTTAATAAACAGCAGATGATTATTTGTAATGAGCTGGTTGACTTTGGAAGACCTGATCTTGCTGATCCACTCAATCCTTGGCTGTCCTCTCATTCCCATTCCTGCAGAAGAGGGTATAAAAAAGTTTCTGAAAACTTTTGAGGAGGGAATTCTACTATTAAATAAGGACTTAATCTTGTCATCCTTTATTAAGATAGTTAAAGGATGCCTTAGCTAAAATATAGCAAATTAACCAGAAATTCTCTTTTGTTCCTGATTTGTATATTAGTTGACTAGTCATGTCTAAAATAATCTGCAAAACAGGTTTTATAACTCCCTAAGTTATGTGCACCTTACATAGATGGGATAAACTCTGTATCATACACTAATTCTCACTAAAATTAGATTTTACAATTTGCTGAACTTTGAAAAAAGATTTTTTGATACCTTGCAGATTCCAAATTGTAGCAGAGTTTAATTTATTAATCCAAAAAGAGAGGAATAAAAAGAACGTGGAAAAACATATTCTCTATTAGCTATGCTGCAAGACAGACACAAAGGAGATAAATAGTCCCACACAATTCACACACATTTTTCCTTACACCACAATGTACCCCAGATAACAGATCCAGATCAAAATCCACCCCAACAGCCACAGATTCTCGCCAATATTAAGTTAATTAAATTATTTTAAAGACTTCCAGTAACATTAGTTATCATAATTATAACTAATCTGCTATGTCAGCTGATAACCTTTTGGCTCTGATAAATTCAGGAGAGCCAAGAATGTATGATTCCCTTCTCTTCATTGTACTGTAGATGAGAGTTGAGCCACAAATGTGTACAGCCTCTTTACGTTTCTCTGGCAGCATGAGAGGTTCTTAATAGGAGAGTGAGTTAAAGTCCTTTTCAAGTGCTGGAATAGTATGAAAGGAGACTTATTGCAAATGAGAATACCAGGCAGACGTAGCATCTTAGGATGAACAAAAACCCTTTTTCTGCCTTCTGTCCTCAAATCATGAGAAGGAAAAAAAAAAACCCCGCAACCTTGCGCACATGAAGACAGACTTTTATACTTCTTTTCTACAGTTTGAAAGACTTACAACATTTCAAAATCTGTCCTCCTTCCTACGTCTACACAAATTACACAGAATACTTTCATAATCAGGTTGCACTAGTCCTAGGACACAAATTTGTGTTTCAGATGACCACCATGGTACATCAGCATCTTGCAACTGTGCATTATATCCAGAGAACTCATGTTCTTTAACCGCTTCCCTTCTTTCCCCAGGCAGCAAAAGGAGGTCAACTGATCATTACATTTTCATGTATTTTTATTATATGGGGACAAAAGTATAAGGTAAAGCCTGAGACTGTTGGAACAAAATAAAAATCTATAACAAAAGGTGTCAAGAACTAGCATGGAAAATAAATGAGCAAAACATGTCTAAGCAGTCTTTATTTCTCTTAGTCAATTTATCAGAACATCATATAGACAGTCCATTTTCACCACTTGGCTAATGGTTTCTGTTCCATCCAAACTCTTACCTCCCTAATGGCAGCAGGGCAGTGATGTGGACAAAAGGTCATATCAGAACTTCCCAGGCAACAACTGGCAGCAAACTCCAAGCTTTCGTTTTTTCCTGCACAAATCATACTAACACCAAAACCTCCACACAAGTACATTACTCAATGTGAATTACTTTTTCCCACCCAGCTCCAGTGGTGAGATTTATAGTTGATCCTATTTTCTCCATGAGCCTTGTTCAACAGATTTGGACAACAGAGAAGACTTCGCTATTAAGCACAAAATAAAGCTAAATTTAATCACTTAAATTAAGGCCACTGAATCATTCAATGGTAAATACAACAGTTCAGAACTTCTTTAACGTTGTACAGGAGGAAGACAAAGAGCAAAAGCAAACCTGGTGTGCCTACAACAGACCCAAGTTTCTGAGACCCTTCACTGCTTTCATGCTAGTTCCTTCAGTGCTGAGAACATCCTGCCTGGTCAATAAATGAAGAAGTCACCACTGTGATACACTCCCATGTGATATTTTGCCCAGAAGACCACAAATACATTTGCATTGAATTATGTTCTTTATTCATTAAGCCACAAACTGTGGGATCCACCAGTATTAAGTATTAGATATTCCTCTTCCTTTTCTACCCCAGTTCCTGTTGAAGAAAATTTATTGTACTTAAGAAGCAGGCATTACATGCTAGAATGATCTCTGACCTAACCCAGTAACCCCTAATTTAGGTGTAGCATCAAGTGAACCAGTGAGAGACAGTTTCAAGGGCAACATTAAAGTATCTGCAAGAAGCAGGAGCTACTGCAACGTGGAAGTGCCCCAGGGCAGAAGTACCACACTCACATTCCTCTGTGAGGCAGGTACCTTTCTCAGCCACACTTACTGAAAAAACACACATCACAAGTGACTCCTGTAGGAAATGACAGCCACCTCACCCAGCAAGTCACCAAGAATCAGACCTCAACTGCATCAACCACA
This sequence comes from Jacana jacana, assembly GCA_013400555.1. Classification (NCBI taxonomy): domain Eukaryota; kingdom Metazoa; phylum Chordata; class Aves; order Charadriiformes; family Jacanidae; genus Jacana; species Jacana jacana. The sequence continues at coordinate 82,849 of VZTM01010295.1, read as the reverse complement.
GCATACCACATAGTTCCCTTCACGTGATTGACTACACCATACGAATGAACACAAAGCAGAAGTCATAAAGCTGGGAAGCATTTTACCACAATAATCTGCATAAAGATCCTAAGAGCAAACTGATCACCTCAATGCCAGAGCACCACCATGCCAGAGCAAATAAGCTCTGAACTGCACATGCCCTGCATGAGAGAGCTCAGCACAAGGGAAACCAAGGAAATAGCTCTCCAAATTCTCCTTCCTCCAGGCAAACAGGATCTCAGCTACTATCAAAAGGATCCATTATTATCTATGTGGTGACATAATTCCCCTCTATACAGGGCCCTAAGGTCCTCTTCTTCCTAGGCATCTCAATTATTTGGAGTGCAACACTGACATAACCTTCAGGATCATTATCTCATCTGGGGTAAACAACTCAGCAATGAAATCCCCCTCTTTCTCTGCAGTAAGGTTTTGTTCAAAAACTTACCAGAGCTGTCCCTGCACACAGGCTGGCCCTCCTTGCAACACAATGGCTGTTTATCATAACACTGTGTTCTTGCAACCATATACAAGGGGTTGGCCAGATGGCTGTTAATACAAGCAATGCAAGAGTTTGTTTTGATTTGTTTTGAGGGAGAGCAACACTCCTTTTCACTAGCTCTTGATTGATGACCTTACAATATCTTTCTCCTGGGAAAAATATCAAGACCCACTGCAAGTCTGCTCTTCAGCTTAAACGAGCATCCTTCAGCACCGAGTATCAGTACTGCTGTCTCAGTGTCAGCTTCAGCAGATGGACAGGTTTCTTAACTTCTTTCTCTGCCCAAGTCTTGGATATGGTCATCAAGCAACACTCTCTCCCCTAGAGTATGCTGGGGTTTGCCTGGCCAATATATTAAGAAATGGCCTCAGTGCTCCCTGTCCCCACGTACTCCTCCTGGCACATTTTATCTCTGTGCAACATGTCAGCACCAGGACACATCTTGCCCTACACCACAGCCCAGTGCTCAGGATCATGGTCAGTGGCTCAAACCCTTTGAAAATTTGAACTGACACTTCAAGAGCGACAAGTCAGCACGAAGGCTCTAATTAGAGGGCAGTTAAAGCAAAGATGGGCACTACCCCAAATCCCTCTCCCCAACCCTCCCCCCCACCTTGAGCGTGTTTTGGACAAAGTGACCCCTGCACGTGTTTCTCTGCACTCGATGGCTGGGGCCCTGGGCACAGGCTGGCGCCAAGCCACTGCAGGGACCCCAGAGAGAGGCCATCATACAAGCAGCTCTGCAAACAACTCTGTCTTCACTGAAGAGTTATCTTCTGTGAAGATGATCTAGAGCAACAGCTAAATCCACAAGGAATGCTTTTTCCACTCCAACTCCCCACCACCACCACCTTCCCTGCGAATGCCTGTCAGGCTGGAGAGCTAATGTCAGAGAGGCAACAGTTCAGCAGGAAAAAAAAAGTATTATGACATTTTCCAACCTGTACCCTAGATTTTTGGATTATCTCATCAAACTGTCTTCTGTGCACAGCACAGAAGAGATGCTGCCCAAAAAAACAGAAGCAGGGGAGCTCCCCAGGTGTCAGCACATGTCCCTGGGCTGCTGCACCACTCTTTCTTCCACTCTTCCCTCATACCACAGTTAGAGCAGAAAGGAAAATAGCCTCTACGGCTCTTTTTCTCTTCCCCTGTTACAGTTTAAGCAACCCACAATAATTTATTGTCATTCAGACAATCATTTTATTACCTGATGACTCCTCCCCACCCAGGAAGGGGAATTGGGAAAAACACAAAAACCCAAGGGTGGAAATACAAATAGATTTAATAGAGGAAGACTAAGTAATTAGCATTAATAGTACTAAACAGCCAGCATTGATCCTGGTACCACTACGACATACAAAGATCATACTCAGCCTATTCTATCAGCAGGAAGCTGTGCGCTCCCAGAAGAGGACAGCAAACATCAAACACTGCAAGCGCTGCGGCTTTGGGAGGAAGGGAAGGGCTCAGGGGTCCAGTGCTGGGGCAAGAAGTTCTCAGGATCACAGCCATCAGAAGAGAGAACTTCTCAGCAAACCTCCTAATTTATATTGAATGTGACGTTCATGTTATGAAATAATGTGGTTGGCCAGCTTGGGTCAAGTGCCTGGGTCTCATTCCTCTTCATCCTTGCACCTGGCGAGCTCAAAAACACTGAGACATTGAAACCCACATACCACAGCTGGATATTAAGTAAATATTTTCACAAATTCAAATACTAGAGTCTTCTAGAAGTGCATTTTCCCCAGGTATTAGAAAAGAAATTAGTCTTGTGTCACTCAAGCCAGGGCATCCCCACAGACCACGCAGCAAACACTGAGGCAAGTCACTGCAGTCTTCCTCCGACTGGAAGAAAACCCATGAAGCTGAACAAGGTAGAGGAAAAAGTGCATAGACACACAAAGGAGAAGGGCGGGATGGGGGGGGAAGTCAGCTGCTGGGAAAAGAGAGTATGTTTTTCAAAAAGCAAAGTTCGGGGCTTTTCAGTTTATTTTGAGTAATTATTTTTAACTACATATCATGTTCAAAAATTGTCCTCATACTTGGAATTGTACAGGATATCTATTTTTAAGTGTTATTTATTCAGCCACAAATAATCCCCAGAGGCAAGACAAACAATAATAAATCAATGCAACAAACAATTATGAAGCCACCCTAGCTGTAATTTAGGTAGCTGGCCATCCTATATCATCATTACATTTTACATGAATCTCTGGTTTGTATGTGCCACAACACCTTTCTTGTATAAAAGAGTCTACATCTCACCAGACTCAAGATACCACATTCCAACTCCAGTTAGTCTAAAGCTTTTTTGCATCTTCTTTCAACCCCAGATTCTGCCAGCCCAACTAGGTATATACAGCTGTCCTGGTCTGAGGTAAAACAGAACAGTTTTCTGTTCAGTAATCTTACTTTTCAGTTAAATCTGTTCTAACTGAACTCTCTAAAACTAACAGGTTATTATTCAGACAGTAGTCTTCTTCCAGAGTGATAAGGCCTGATGTTTATAATTAATACCAAAGAATGGTCTGCAGAAAGGCTCCTGCTTATACTTCTAACAACCGAGGTCAGCTAACTTTGTTATGCACCCTATTGGGGGCAGAAGAGGGATCCTACTGGTAGGGAGAGGCAGACAGGACAGGTGACCCCAAACTGACCAACAGGGTTCTGCATCTGATCTGCGTCATGCTCGATATAAAAGCTGAGGGATCAAAGGGGTCAGCCTCTTTCTTCAATGGCCAGCTTCCAAGATGACTCTTGTCTGTTTGTCTGCCTTTGATCCCAATCTCTGTATTCCTGAATCCAGATCTGGAATCGAGTTCCCACCCATCACTGAGTCCAGCCTAGGTCTTTGCCAGTGCCTGCTGGGGATGTGATCATCATCCTGGGAGCTTGTAAAGACTGTATGTATTTAATTATTTTCTTGTTATTAATAGTTTGTTAAAGTAGTTTAGTTTTTAAAACTCATAAATCTTTCTCTCTCATCCTTTTCTCCCAGAAGGAAGAAGTTGGGGAGAACATCCGTCATCTGTTTCAGTGGCCAGTCCAGACCAAACTGGACAACATCAAGGTAAGTTTATAAGCTCAGGCAGAGAGCAGGCTGTCATATTTTATGTTTATAACAAAGAAGCTCAAATTGAGAAGTACAAAAATCCCAGTGTCGCAACAAACTGAAGACCAACATTAGTGCTAACAGGAGATTGATGACTAGAGAGTTGGCTTCAGTCCAGTACATACATGCTCTTCCAGTTTGGTCCTCCTATTTGGTAGACTTCTTGATTTATGCTGCACGACACATGAAAACGGCACTTGTTACCACCAGGATTGTCCCACCTGATGCCTCAGACAGACCAGACCACCAGACCCTACCTTCCTCACTGCACTCTGGGTTGTTTCACTAAGAAGGAATACAATTTCCAAACTAGCAATAAAGGGGTGATCAGTCACCAAGAAGTAACCCATTTCATGAGACCAGCTACTGTTCTTTCCTCCCATTGCACTCCAAGCAATATTTGTACATGAACACAACTTCTATTTGTTATAGATATGGTACCCCACAAGATGCAAAGTTGCATGCCCTGCTCAAAATTACCTGATCTTTTAAAAAACATTGAGGATTTTCACTTAGTAAGACCTAAGTTTAGATTTTGTTTTTAAAAAGGTAGGTAGGTTCTGGCTCTGCATTTTCTTCATGGAGATGAACACACCCAATACCATTAGCCATTATGTAAGCAAAGTAACTACTGTCCTTAATCAAGAATGAAATATTTAACACTGACTGCTGAGAAGAGGCGGCTATTACCATATAGTGACAGAAACCCCACTCCAGCAGTTTACAGGTGAAAGAGAAGACCTCAAAGAAGTCAGGAAATTCTTAGCTTGAAAGACAAATAGCCTTCATGACCTAATATGGAAATTATTTCCCCTCTTAAAACAAACATGAACAACAAAATACAATTTACATGGTATTCATTAACTTCAAGTTTCCTAAGTTTCAGGAACTGCTTACTTCATTACAGAATAAATTAAAGCCTTTCTAAGAAGCTACTTTACATAATTTTTTTTTTAAATCTAAAATTTGTTTTTTATCAAGTCCATGTCTCACTTTTCTAGAGGAGGATCTACATAAGTACCTCGAGAAGTCAGTCCTGAGACCTCGGTGTGCCCTCATGCTCTCTCCTGCCATGCATGTATGGACAAGTAAGAAAGATAAAGACAGTACATTAATCCTTTTGGCTTTAAAAAAGCCTTTTTCCAAACTCCAAAGAGGTGACAATTCAAAAGAGAAGCTCTGCTGCAGGACTCAGAAGTAACAGACACCACTGCAACTGATGCAGCAGCTACTGCTGCCCTGCATCTCAACAGCTCTATGTCTCAACTGATCTAGTTTCCCTTTGATCAGAAAGGGCCAAGAAAAGCATTTACATGGAAACATGCCGCAAACCGATGCCATCGGTTTCTTAATACTCAAAAGGAAAAAAAACATTGCCAGTAGTGATATAGTGCATCTGGGCATTTGAAACTTACTGGTAGAGATGGGGTATATTTGCTAGAACCCCACCACTACTCAGTGTCTTTCATGACTTGTGCTTCACCAGGGGGCAACGGAAGGGAAAGAGCAATCTGGTGAGGCAGTAGTATGGAACACCAGGTGAGGAGCCTGGTATCTCCAGAGACTCTGTAAAGCACGTCACTAAAATTGGAGATCAGAGATGGCTTTCAGGCTTCTTTTTTTTAATACTGTTTTTCCTGTAATCAAGAAGAATCTTTCCTAACATTCAGAGGGCAAATAATAAACCTGAATTAGGTTTCAATTGCCATTAAGAAAACCCCCCAAAAAAAAGAGAACAAAACAACACACACAGAGTGATATGACATTTGTGACAACAGGTACAACCCCATTTGGGCTATTCTTTCCTCTTCTGCTCAGTTTTGGACACGCTGGTTGCATACATCCATATAAGACTCACTTCAACATTAATACAACAATCTTCATTTGGCTTGTCAAGATAACAACACAGTCTTCTAAAAAGTATATTTCACAGCTATAATAAATTCTCAAATATCCAGTGAAACCAGAACAGTGGTTTGGGGGGTGGGATTTAAGTTTTTTGGTTTTTTAAAGTGTCCTGAATTAGCTCAGTAATAAACACTAATGCCGAAGTTGCAGGGCAGAAGCCTCTTCTGAGGCACCTAGGTAACAGAGGCAGGAGCACAGAGAGTCCGAAGTATGCAAGAGGGTTTGTGGTCCACAGCCCATCAGGAACCTGCAACAACCTTGAGTTTTCGCTCCCATCCCCAGCACTCCAGAAAGAAACAGCATCTTTAAAACAAGTACCTGGGTACCACATGAGTCTGACACTCTGACAGGCAGACTATTCCTCCGCACAAATCATGAAATGTAAAAAGTGTATTTTTCCATAGAATGCTTAGAGTCAGAAGGGACCTTAAAGATCATTGAATTCCAACCCCCCTGGGCAGGGACACCTCCCACTAGAACAGGTTGCTCAAAGCCCCATCCAGCCTGGCCTTGAACACTTCCAGGGATGGGGTATCCACAACTTCCCTGAGCAACCTGTTCCAGTGTTTCACCATCCTCACAGTAGAAAGCACTCTACTTTAAGTAGAAAAATCAGAGGGAAAACTTTACATCTGCATTGTGACTTTAATAACTCAGACTACTCAGTAAATGCTGTTCTAAAAGAACAGTGTGTTAAATTTTTTTATTATTAAAAAAAAAAAAATCAGTAAATCTAGCCATCAAGCTCTAAATTGGGCACAGACAGGTCCAGGTCCAAGAGAAAAATTCCTCAGCACAGAGCAAAAGCATTCAGAGCAGAAAGATTACACAGCACCATCCCAGAGAGCAAAACTATATTCAGAAGGACACTACCAGCCTTCCAACTTCCAAAAAGCCTTTTCTCAAGGAAGAGGCCCAGTGTTAACACGATGTGTTCCTGTGAATTTCCAGAAGCAGCCTCATCCAAGAGCAAGATGTACAAGTAGACAGCAAAAAGAGAACAAAGAACTCTCTCTGGAAATTATTTATGCTGACCGTAGATGTTGTTCATTATTAAGTTAAAACACAAATATAAGCCTAGAAAGAGGGAACAGAAAAGTTGGTATTTGTCTATTGACTTATATACTGCTTTATTTATGTTATAAAATATGGTTGCATTAACAGAATAACTATTAAAATAACATAGAAACCAAAAGGCCTCACCCTATTCCCAGCATGCTCCCGTAAAATGTTCAAGTTAATCTTCTCCATTTGTTACTCATGCACAGACTACTCTTTCTTTGCTCATCCAAAATAGCATAGTAAATTAATAACAGTATAAAAACTAGCATAACTTATCCATTTCAGAACTTATCCATCACTTTTCTCTGATCAATAATTTGTAGCATAATATTTTAGAAGCATAGTCCACCTTTGGTCCTCTGCCATGATCTAAATTAGGAGGGGAGCAATACCCACATTTGATGCTAGGCAATAAAAGCAGAGTACAAAGGAACTAACTAAAGTTATTTGTGGAATGAATTACATAGACTCACTAAAGCACATTGCTTCGTGGCTTAAGTGAGCATTTCTCCACAGCTAAAGGTGTAAGACAATGACTGTCCTTTGTCTAATTCTTCTACAAAGTCTCCGAGGTTTTGGATGGTGGGTTCTCCTGGTTTTCCACAAGGTGAGGGGAAAGTGTTAAAGTCCAGAAAGGACCTTCATTACCAATAATTTATGGCTGAAAAGGACTGCTGCACATTCCCTATACTGATCAGCAAAATAACCTTAAGACAACATACCTAATCTGTCACGTAGCCATATTCTTTCCAACCAGCACTTGTCCAGCTTGAGACAGAAATTGGTCCTTTAGAGAAACACACGATTACTCTGTCTCCCACCAGCCAATGACTCAGCAGCTCCTCACCACTTCTTCCACACCCAGAAGAACCTCGCACCTGAGGAGGTACTAGATGCACAAGACAATGCCTCCCCAGCACAGGAGCTCATTACAAGAGTAACTGCCAATGAAGCTAGTCAATACTCAAGTTATTCCTCTCCAGCATCTCAACATGTTTAATGCATCTGTTCCATGCACTCAACAGGCTAATAATCTAAAACTCCAAATTAAAGAGCGAACATTTCTGAGCACAAGAAACCTTCACAAGGTCACTGCCATGGTTGTAGATGGGTCACAAATTGATAACCAGCCTGCCTTGCATTGTTGAAGCTCACTTCCAGAGCTGGACAGTCAGAGGGAAGACACAGCCCATAACACACCCAGACTGACTCAGCTCTGTCCATAGCAGGAGGAACTGCAAGTGCCCATACCATGATCATCTTCTGGCAGCCTTCCTAACAATAATCAGCACTCAGCCAGGTCCCAGCCTCCATCCACAGCCACATCAGTCTCCTGGCTGCTCAGACACACACCTGGAGTCATGGCCAGTGACTCTGTACCACTCCCAACCTACTGGTCCCACAGGTAAGTGGCTAAAAGAGATAACTGTAGGAATTGCATTTTTGTTTTCCTTTTTTGGCTCCACTCAGGGCTGAGCCCAACTTGGGTCCAATTATCAAAGTAAGTTTTTATTCTTTCCAAAGGCAGTATCAGGTGGTTTAGATCTTCTCTAGAGGAGGCGTAAAGACGTCATATCCTAATAAACAAATAAATGGCAGTTTCTGACTCCTCCTTGTTGATTGCAGATCTTCCACTGACTTTGCAGCTGCGTATATTTACAAGTCAGTAGTTTCTTGCCTCATTCCCAGAACTACAGCTTGCAACAGAGCCATATCATTGTCTTCTGGCAAACCCACAGTTGCCAGAGGGTTCTTCTATTTCCTTAGCCGGTTATTTTTGTTGTTACCTTTAAAACTCCCAGTTTCCTTCTGAGGCTATACTGTCACTTTCTGAAATTACGGCTTAGCTTGCTTCCCCATTTCATTCTAGGAACACACTGGGGGAGGGGAGGGAGACATAAAACAGACTTCTGACAAAGTACGGAGCACTAAAACTTATTCTTTCATCAACACAATAAAAAGTCAGACAACGCAACTCCTCCCTCCCACCTCGCGATGTTTAAACCCTGTTATTCTTCAGACTGTTATTAAGGCATCCAAATAAATGTCGCTCTCCCCAGCTTCATGCTTGGAGCATCTCAGCTTCTGGGATGGGTGAGAACAGCTGCACTCTTCTAATTGTGCATTTTCCATTGCAGGAGGGGTACTGTATAACACATGAAAATTAGATCATGTAGGTTCTGAGTACTCCCATCCATGGTGCTACCTGGCAGCAGAGCAGCTATGCTCTGAAATGACATGAGTTCAGCCCAAGCCCACATAATCTTTCTCTTGTCCTTCTACACCTACACTGGATTACCTATTCCAGTGCATCTCACTACTTATTCGCATGATGCTAATGACAATACTGCCCTCACAAGAGTTAATCCCAACACACACACCATGGACAAGCGACACTGCTAGGGGAATAGTCAATGTGAGTAGGAAAGTTAGAAGCAGTAACTGAGAGGTGTTAAGACAGCACAGCTAACTTTTTGCTAAGATGCCCAATACTGCAAACTTCGACAATTTCTTTCCACATTAAAATATTTTCACAATGAGTCTTCCTTCTTCCTCAGACCTGATGGGAGAAGTGGAGAGAGCCTCAGAGAGGGCTAGGGGATGCAGAGTTTGTGTCTGCCCCTCACCTAGGCACCTTTCTCCATGGGATCTTCATCAGTGGTGGGGTGGGGGGGGATGTCCCACACAACCAGCAGCTGCCTCTTCCCCCTTTTTGACTCGTAGACCTCTTTAGAAACACCACACCGCACACAGTGCCTCATGCAGCAGTTCTTGCCCAGGGTTATGTCTTCATTTCCTGGCAGAGCACGCGCAAATCAATGGGCTGCTTTTATGGTTTGGGTTGGGTTTTTTTTTCCCCTCCCTGAGGAGTCTCAATTTCTATTCCAAGGCAAAGTCGTGCTTCAAACACACGGAGCAGCATATGTTATTCCTTCACCTACCAATCAGGAGACTAGAAGAAACCAGCCTGGTACTTATAGATCTGCCATTTCATAAACACCAGGCAATACCCTAAAACTGTCTTCATTGCAGCATCCAATCTGTCCCCAGCAGACAGCCCAAAAAAAGGAGCAGATACAAACGACAGAAAGGAGCCAGGCTACAGCAGCCTAAAGGTTTAGTTTTGAAAAAAAACAGCCATTTCAGTGGCTAGAAATAAGGAGCAACAAATTTGTCACTTGGCTTTAACACCTTGTCTGCGCACACCCCGCACAAGCATTCACACGGTGCAAAACCAGCTGTGCCAACTCCACGCCCACTGGACAAACCCTGAGGGTCTGCCTGCAACTATAACAACTCCTGGCCATTTCACACCAGTAGAGCCAAAATGATAAATGAGAAGCAGCGAGTTTGTCCTGTAGCAATCTGGTGGTGAGAGGCACGACCGAAGGAACTGGTTCCAATGGCAACATGTGGTGCTGCAGGGCAGTGAGATCCTGGAGCAAGGGGGCTGTCGGCCAAGTAAGCGTTGCTTCATGGGGACAGACAGACAGACAACAGTAGCAATTCTCAGAACAAGCCTTACCCTTACCCAAGGCCTCCAAAAATAAGTTACAATTTCTCAAAGCAGTCTTTCAGCTGAATATATCTAATGTAATTAAAAAATGAAAGGTAGATGAGAATTAAGTTCCCCTCAATTTAGACAGGAACTCATATCTTAAAATGCACCAGAGGCATAGAGTAATCTTTCAGAAATGTTTTTCCTGTCACGTCTTACTGTTTAATTATATATTACCATTCCAAGCTACCATGACAGATTTTAAGCAAGTTTGTCTTTTTTCCATAATTAATCATAGCAAAGACTCATCTGTTCTTCAAGCCCGGTGATGACAGCGCTGTTTTCACCACTGCAAGGCAATCATCCCACAGCATTCCTTCCTGAAACCTACTGCAAAGAGAAAAGCTCACCTTATCTGCACAAGATGCCTTTCAAAGATATAAATCAGCTCCATTTATGTTACTTCATACTGTAGGGAAGTAAAAAAGGGAAAACTGCTTTTCCATAGCAAGCAGTCATACAGACACACAGGCTAATAATGCTAAATAAATGTTTAACATAAACATATAAACCAAACATAACCATCAGGAACAAGTATACTACCCCTCAACCATCAGCATCCACCACTGGTACAGGAGGAAGAGAGGTAAAACACACTTGGTTCTTTGGCAAACATAAGGTTTCCTCCCTTATAATTACCATAGCCAACAGTTATTTTAAAGGCAGCTTTGGTCACCAGCATATTCTATTCCAAGTGCAGAAGCTGTGTCTTCAAAAATAACTTGTAGCTACATGCAGAGCAGTCCTAACAAACTATCCAGTCAAAGAAGAGCAGCCTACAAACCAGAAAATAAATGTTAATTGAACATGAGAAGAAGTTATAAATCACAAAAGTGAGATTACTGGAGAAAATAACTTTTGCTTTGGATAATCAAACATTTATCCCTAACAATAGTTACACATACAGGGATGGCCATTCAAATGTTTTATCCTTCATACTCTCAGTCTGAACTCCCCAAAGGATTAATTAGATACTTTTTAAATTACTTGAAATCTTATGACACTTTTTGCGCACGAGCAACAAACACAAGCCCAATCTGCCATTAATTATTGTGATTGTTTTCTTATACCCTTCACATGGTATGCTGGCAGCTTCCTAATTACAAGTCATTAAGATAAAAAAAAGAAAAGTCACATGGCTAGTACCTCCCATAAAAGCAGGCATAGGTGGGCACCAGGCAGCCCTGAGCAGCAGTAAAGCTTCGTGTGTCTTATTACAGTCTCATAAGAGTAACTTTAGAATAAAGCTCAAGTTTTCAATAAGTAATCACTGTCTTAACAGAGGCACCTTTATGGCTTTCTAGCTGCTTCCCACTTCTCCAAAGTGGGATAACTAAAGCAGCAATGACCACAAAAAGAGGATATGCTTAGTTTGACAGGCTGCAAGAGACTGAAGTTTACATTTGCATCCAAATATTTAGAAACATTTTTACCAGTCCTACTCTGTTCAGGGCTGACACACACACCACACCCTGAAAGATTCTTGCATTCCAAATAATGTTGGTTTTCCAAGTTGTAACAAAATATCAGATTTAGCCACATATCTTAACCACCACTTTTAGAAGACTAACTTTTTTTTAAATAGCCACCATATCCTGACAGATTGGTGATCTCTTCCAAAAAGATGAAGAACAACGTGTTTAAAAACACAAACAATTGCCCCAGGAGAACACAGAGCAAGTGATCTTTACACCGAACATTGTGCACGTCTGTTTTCTTATTTAGAAGAATAAACTAGTTTTAATGCTCCTATTTTAAAAGAATGCATAGGAATAATTTGCAACAGAGCAACAGAGTAGCAACAGAGTAGCAACAGAGTATCAGCCCATTTTCTATGATAAACGAAAGGAAAGTGGGGATCCTAAGCCTTGTCCGATTCCGTTCTTTGTAGCCTCAAAACCCAAGCAGACCACTAGCCACCCTAAATATTAGAAAGTTATTACAAGGTTATCCCTTCTACTGTACTCCAGTCACTTATACTCTGAAGAACATCCCATGCTGGGGAATTCCTCTCAGCAAAAACCAACTCAGTTCTCCTTTCTAAGTATCAAATTAGTGTTCTCTTTTCCAGATATCTAGGAAAAATGGAAGCACAGTTTATAGTACTTTTTTCCACAGTCCTGACAACTAGCCTTTAATTTGTACTTCAGGAAACTTCAGCCCTTTCATTAGGAAATCCCTCCCACTGGTTTACTTATAGGGAATGGTTCAGAATCTGAGCTATGTAGCCCAGTAACTCACTTGAAATCACACATCCAGGTCAGAAGTGGTGTACTGTTTAGAGAAGACAAATTATTTAAGATCAATCTTCATTCACCATTTTTGATTTAATGCACAAATCTTTTAGCCTAGTGACTATAAGAAATACATCATTTTCCCATCAATAGAGAAGGAAATTAGTGTAAATTGGAGATTTACAACCGGCTGCCCTAACCAAAACAACAGAACACACTGGACAATTTGTTCATCCAAGGAAAGCCTCAAATACAGCCGTGTTTCCTCAGACATTCTATAAAACTGTACACATGCACACATATGCATACAAACTCATAAACCACCCCCAAACTCAAATCCCTTAGAGGTGCTGACTGCACACTTATAATCAAATTAATTTATGTCCAGAGGTTTCAAAATAGCAGCAGAAAATGTAAACCAGCCCTACAGAACTCAAGACTGAAAACCACAAGCATTTGTTTCATAAACTGCACTTCCAGAAGAGGAAGATTGCCTCCCCCAAAGGTGGTTGTTCCTCAGAAGGAGGAGGTCAAAGAAACAAACTAGTCAAACATCAATAGGATCTAGATTCAAAGCCCCGTCCTACGTAATCTGACATGTCAAACCACCTCCACCCAAAGAGCTACAGTTTTTAATGTATGGAACATTTAAAAAAGAAACACAAAACCCCACACTACTAAGTTTCAGGAATTGAAGGAAAATCTTTAGACAACAGGAGCGTTTCACATTTAAGAGATAAAAGAAAGCCTTTGAGGCTAAAAACGTGAGCTAACGAGAGGGTACCTGCTAATGAGAGGGTACCTCCTTACCCATCCCAGCAGCCATCAGAGCCTCAGAAGGCTCAAACATACAACAACCAAAAAAAATCCCCATGTTTTTCTAATAACCTCCAGATCTGTTACATGAACGTTTTGCTAGAGGAAATGCCTGAGCGAGTAGCCTTAGACAACTGTTTCACATTAAGGAGGAAGCACATTAATTTACTGCACGAGTACTACCAGGATGCACTTTCAGGGGGTGCAGTATTGCAGCCACAGTTGCCATTTTCAGCATCTGAGAATAAACACAGAGAATAAAACCTGCCAACATTAGGTTGCATAAGAGCACTTTAAGCACATAGTTATTTACAAAAGCAGAGGTAATTATAACACAGGAGGTGGATCCCAAACAAACAGACTTGACTAACACTGTCAAAAAGCCCTCAGAGATCTACAATTACTACGACTTAATTGTAGGACAGCTGCACGAAGAGCCTCAGCCACTCACTGTACTACCAATATACAGCCCCCCAAAAGTTGGGAAAAACATGCTGCTTCAAAACGCAGGCTGATGTCTGAAGCTATGCAGAGAGGGGAGAAAGAAAAAAAAAAA
>VZTM01010295.1:43531-67928 GCA_013400555.1 Jacana jacana | reverse complement strand
GGACTGCCCCGGCCCCGCTCCGCCCCCAGCCCTCGGGGCGTTGAGGAGGTTTTCAGGCTCAGCAGCAGGAAACGGCTCTCCCGAAATTGGGCCGGTTTGCCCGGGGGTGGTCTCGGGGAGTTGCTTGGCAGCCGAAAGTCGCGGCTGGTTTTTGCCGGGCGGGAAAGGAACGGGACGGGGTCACTCAGGATGTGCCGCGCTGGGCGCTGCGGGTCTCCAGTCACTTTTTTTTTAATGTAGGAACAGACATATACGTTAGTCAAATGTGTAGCTCATGGTAATTAATTTATGGCCGCACATGCAATTTGGGAGCGAGCAGAGGCGTATTTGCTCAGGCAGGTAACCTTTCCTCACCTGGGCTGCAAGGCTGCTGAACACGTGCTCCTCATTTATCCCAGTACGCGCTAGCCTGGAGTTGCCGCCAAACTGGAGAGACGCCGTAACGGAGTAGTAATTCCTTGGGGTTACCCGCCAGGCCTCAGCACTCCGGCCCAAAAGGTTTTCAGCCTTAGATGCGTTCCCAACACCCGTAGTAGCAAAACCAGGTGGTGGCCAGTAGTCTGCAGAACAGCAGCGGAAGAATTTATCAGCTAGAAGAAATGAGGCTTGGCAACACGTTCGTTCTGTGTCTCCAGTTGAAGAGAAATTGGTAGCAATGAAATGAAGATTTGTCTTCAAAAGCCTTTTTATTTACCAGTGTACATCTCATGAGTTTACTAGGCACTACAATAATAAACAATGATGTGTATTACAATAATAAACAATGATTATGTGTATTTCAGCCTCGGCTGACTTTGATATTTACCCATACTTTAACTGTTTCCCCCAGGGATAAAAGAGATACCTCAAAGAAACAAAAGAAGCTACCTCTAAATTACTATTACCATAATTCCAACTGCATTTAACATTTTTTCCTCAACCTTTGATCTGTGCAGTACGTGTGTAACAGGGACTGGGACTTACTGTTCTGCATCCCAGGAGGCAGGGCCCTGCAGATTGTGCAATGTATTTTTGCACTTTGAAGAAGCCCTGAAGATCCCAATGCCTAGTTCTGATGATGCAACAGGTTTCCCGGGGGATTCGGTGCAGATTAGTTAATTCATCCTTGATCTGCTTAATCCAAACCGCTGCATGAAGTCATTAATGGTTCTCACTTGTAAAGAGATAATAAACTGTCCAAAAGTGATTGAAGTTGTGAATCTGTCGAGAATTGTAGATCATGGACGAGGAGCACTCCAGCAGCACGGATACTGGTACCCATCAGTATGTAACCACAGGGCAGTGCTGAGCTTTGGCTGGGAAGGTACGGTCCGTGTTTATGTTACATGGATAAATCTGGGCTATGAACCTAACCGTAGTGGTTAGAGGAGCACCACTTGTGCCTTGCCTTCTGCTTCGCTGCTCTTGACTGCACAGGCAGCTTCTCCACCCCATCCCGTGCACTCCCTCTGCATGCTGGGTTTTCCATGCCCCGTGACGAAAAACCACCCAAATACTGCAAGCCTGGAATCCAGATATAACCCAGCTGCTTTTCATAGGGGTTTTCCACAAACAGGACGAGAGATGTACTAACCCAGGGCCTGCTCAAGAGTCAGCACAGATGAAAAGTGTCATTTCTCACTGCTGGGTATCCCGCAGGGGTGCAGGGCCCAGCAACCCCAAAGCGCCCCGTTGCCTTGCCCAACGCAAGGAAATGCTAAGTGGCAGAAAGGCCTTTCTTTTGTAGGCTGCGTTGAGGGGATTAGTCATTTCACAGAAGGTACCCAAGACCACTATCAGGTAGGAATAACTTTGATTGCTAAAAGCTGCAGTCAAGCTGATAAGCAGGAGCAAAGAGCTGGTATATCCTATTTCACATCTCCCTCTGTAAACCCAAGGTCCCAATTTGCTCATAATCTTGTTCAGAAAGCACCTACAACTTATTTCTCAAAGAAACACATTTCAGTTTAACCTGACAGCATTCTCTTTTTTTCTCTTTTTTCCTCTTTTTCTTTTTTTTTTTTTTTTTTCCTGTTTTAGACAGAAGTAGCATGATTACCTTTTTTTGAACTGCGGAGTTCCAGCAGAAGGGCAATAGAATAAAGAGACTGCACACTACCTCAGGGAAGCAGGAGAATTTTTTTCCTGGTGTGTTTCAGACATGCCTCTCTCCAGAGCCGTTCTCACTCAGCTGCTGATCAAAGCCTGAGTTTTCCGAGCTGGTTATTTAGACTGTAGGTTTTTCAATGCCAGGGCTGTAATTTTTATATCTGGGTCTTTAGGCACAAGTCCAGCAGGGAAAAAAAAAACAAAACAAAACAAAACAAAACAAAACAAAACAAAACAAAACAAAACAAAATAAACCAAAACACCCTAATCTTTAATATTCTGTACATGTGTATGCTTTAGGTCTCTAATTTTGTATTCCAGTGACTGGTAGAATCAGAAAACAAGGACTAATACAATTTTAAAGTCAAATAACAAAGTCTCCACCCAGTTGTATTTCTAAAACCGACATTCATCTCCAGAGCATTCGTATCATGTGGATTGTATGGCATGGTTACCTTTCTGTATCACAGAATAAATTAGGAAAAGAAAGGAAAAGTCCATCAACTCCAGATAATGTTAAGGAAAGACAGACAAGGGGAATACAGAAAAAGGAACTGTACAGAAATGGGCTGAGAAGATGTGGAAACCTTGAACTTTGACCAAAGTAAATAAATACTTTATTCCTTAGTGCAAGAAAACAATGCCGTTGTGAGGCTCTGAGCTCATCTTACCTTGCCTCCTTGCCTTTTCTTTGTTCTTAGCATTTCTATTTTTAGAATACACTCATAATTGATAGGAGTAAGATATACCTTGGAATTTCATGTATCTCCTTACCTTGAGATTGACTGCTATAATAATGTGTGTTCCCATTCATCACTGTTCTGTCATGATTTCAGAAAACCATTCCATATTCACAAAGACATGAGATACCAAATGGATTGCTTTGTAAGTAGGGTAACTTTACCATCCCTTTCTGCATACCCCATCATGCTGTCACTCTCACTTAACAGATTGGGCAGGCTATTACTCAGCAGACTATTTTTTTTCCTGCAGGACTTGCACCTGAATTCAAATAACAGCTCCTCAGCGCTTCAGTGCTGACGTACTACACTAACCAGTTAGTACAAGTCCCTTACTATTTTTGTTATCTCTTATCCAAGGAGAAAAATATATAAAAAGCCATGCTAAATAAACATTCTCTCCTTGTATGTTCCTCTTGTGAAGAAAAAAGACCAATTTTTTCTAAAAGCTTGGGTCAGTTTTATCTACAACTCCTTTGACAGTACCTTTGAAAGTCTTTAGTACACCAGACATAGTTGGCTCATTCCTTTTCCTTTTGTTTGCTGTAATCTAAGTGTTTTAGAGATATCTTTGTTGTTCAACTAATTATCTGATACCAGAATATCCAAAGTGAGCCCCAGCAGAAGTTTTAAAGATAGGAGAGCATTTTCTACCTTCAACTCCTCAGCTTGGGATCTGATTTTAACACTGAATTGTATTTTTATTCCAAGCTCACCCGCCTTCCAAACTCCTCCAAGTTTGCAGTAGGCACTGTAATGCATCTTAGAATCACAGAATGGTTTGGGTTGGAAGGGACCATAAAGATCATCAAGTTCCAGCCCCTCTGCCATGAGCAGGGACACTTCCCACTAGGCCAGGTTGCTCAAATCCCTGTCCAGCCTGGCCTTGAACACTCCCATGGATGGGGATAATAAATATTCAAGCCTGTTTCGCCACAGAGTTAACCACACATCAGGGGGCAGCAGATACAGAAAGCGAGAGGGATGGACAGGGGCAGAGGGCAGCAGGCAACTGTGGTCAGTACAGGAGGTTCGGGTGCAAGATGCCCTCCCAGCAAAACACCTGACTGCCTCTCTGCCACCAGACTGTGTCCTCTTTCTGTTTAACCTCAACAGAAAGCAGTGTGGTTCCCTTAGCATAATTCCGTTTCTGCAACTTGGAATCTGTATTTTCAGTAGATTCTCTCCACTCTATTTTTATCTCATTAGATCTGATACATCTATCGATTAGATCAGATTCAAGGGAATATTGTGTGGATAAAATACATTGGAACCTTTTATCTTAAGTTTCAGCAATTTTTTATAGCTTCCTTACAAACCCCCAGAAAATTGCACTGTATTAATAGAAATGCTGACATCTCTTTAGCTGCAGTGACATTAATTGAAACTACCATAATTTATCATCATTCTGAAGAATATAACCTCTAAAAGTACATTAAATAAGACTGCATTAATGAACAATTATAGTAATCAATTTACCCTCCCAACATAACTCTCTTAACAGTGGCAGAGGATTGGAAAAAAGAAAAACATCATCAACAAAAATGCCTGTGCAAGACGGGAACCTTTGGCCCTCACCATGAGGCAATCCTTCGCGAGGGCAGCTGTGACTTGTTAGTCAAAGTCACTCCTAACACAAGTTGTTTGCTGTTTATTTATTTAGCCTTCCTGTTTACTTCTTTTGCTCCTGGCTATTTTTTTCAGTGCCACTCCATTCTTGTTTGAATAGCCTCTCCTATACGTTGGCATAGGTTTGCTTTGTGGCCAGACATATAAATTCCCAATGCTGCTAATACAATTATAGAATAAGTACGCCTCTTCATCAAGTTTATCAGTTAGGGTTTAGAATAGGAAGCAGGGTTCCTGTGTGTTAACACAACATAGAAACTTGGGCAACTTGCCTAATTTTACTAACTTGGTTCACTCTTCACAGTAAGGAAAAAAAAACCAAACATATTCCATCATAGGGGTATTATGGATTGAATGAAATTGTATGATAGATGCACAACGACAATTTGGAAACACATTAAAAATGAAAGCACTCATCACTCTGCAAAAATAATTATTGGTGGAAAGCACAGAATGTTGGGGTTTTTTGTCAATCACTATTTTAGTGGCAGGCAGTGGGAGATTATGGAGTTTATTCTTATCAAAGTTAAGAAGTAATTCCTTACTACATGTGAATCCTCCTGATATGGAATGAATACAAACCAGCGCAAACACAAAAGAGGAATGAAACAAATCAATTTTTCATAAAAGATCTTTTTTTATATATTTGTTTGCCTTACTTTAGATCACATTATTAGATACGTGTCACTATTTCTTTGCCGTTTCCTCTTAATGGATCAACGTGGATGCTTTGTACTTGGCCCCTTAAGAAGTTCCCTAACTAGAAGCAGAATTGAAGATTTTTCATATGAGATTGCATAAGTATAAATGAAATACCTCCCTGCTAGAAAATACCATTCATTAACATCTTTACTTGGATAACGGCACCAAGAGCACCAGCAAAAACCTGTGCTATGGTTGGCACATCCCACATTCCCACCTACTAAACACTTTCCACCCCATTCAACTCCCCCAAAGGGTAGACTTGTCAGCCCCCCTGAATCACACGAGGACACGGGTGGTTACCAAGACTGAGGCACGAGTTAGGCTCGAAACGCTTTGGCACTGATCCCTCCAGCTGCAAGACAGACCAGAACCTCCATGGCAGCGCTCTCACCACTCTAAGCAAACCCTCACATGTTCAGCTTCCTGATCACGGATGAGCAGCCTGTGGCCAGGAGAAGGCTTGACCAGGTTTTGCCATACCTGCCACTGAGAGTGTGCCCTCGGACCCTCTAGGAAACCCAACTCTTACCTCCATATGGGCTCACAAGACTACCATTAGCATCCTATTTCTAAAATATGTAGAGTTTTGTTAATGTGCTGAAAGCCTAAATACTTTTTGCTTACTGCCACTAAATGGGTTTCTCTTTCCTTGAAATGAAAAGGATTTTGGCTCTTAACTAAAATAAAGTCACCGTGATAACTTCAGATCTGAGCTTTACAAATTCATCCATAAATTTTTAATTCTGGGCAAATGAATAACTCTTTTAGTCAACAGAGTAAATTATATAACTAAAGTTTTATATCCACCACAGCCACCTATACGAGTTTGTTTTGCAGTGCCTTGGTTTTCTGTGGCCACACCAGTGAAACGGAAGGAGATGCTCTGCAAGCTGTGACAAAAAAGCCCATTTGTAGATCTCTGGGCTGCCCAGGTAATATCACTCTGTGCCAATTCACATTTTCACACTTTATTTTACACAAATTTGGCTTGAATGAGGTCGATTATCACAAGGTACAGTCAAATCTATTTCAGGTAATGGTTTAAATCCTCTTGATTGAAGCTTCTCAGCTCCCTCCTGAGTTCCTCCTGGAGCGGGCACCAGTGGGGCTGTCCCCAGCGAGGCATGGGGCAGAGATCAACTGCTTGCCCGGGAGTCCCGCTCCTGGCGGGCTGGCAATGTGCTGCCTGTGCTTCTTGCACAAATTCCCCTGCGTGAGCATGAAATCTTGGCTGCCCCATCAGGGCAGCCTTCTGTCTGCTTCGTGCAGCCGGGGCCAAGACTGAGGTCTGAACACAGCGAGCACTGTGGGTTTCCCGGAGGGACGAGTACCCGGATTTGTGTTTCTGGGAGTGTTTGAAGGGAAGAGCGCACGGGTAAGATTTCCAGAAGCGATGGGGAGCCATGGCACTCAACAAGCCTGAGCTTCACACCTCGGGCAGGCAGGACTGCAGAAGATGCCCTTCCCCTTCCTATGCCTGGCACACCGGGTCTGCCACCCGACTACCATGGGCATTGTGTGCCCAGTTCAAGGAAAAGCATTTGGCTGAAAGTACACAGTCCTTCAGGGAAAATGAAATTTTCTGAGAGACATTTGCTGGTTCCTTAAATTATTTTGCAGCTAGTTAAATAACTGCTGTGCTAGAAGCTCTGCAGGCAGTAATTATTGCTCCATTTTCTTCTATTAGGCAGTCCTGAGCTGAGCCACGAAAATTGCTTTGAAATCACAGCAGACAAAGAGGAAACTTTTGGACATCATTTATTTTGGGATGTTCCAAACCAAAGCTATCTTCCAAACCAAAAAAGAAGTCCAACCCTGCCAAGTCCTTAATCACTGAAACGAAGAAAGAGACCACAAAACTGAATGAAAAGATGATTGAAACCATTTTCCTACTCTGAAAAAGCCTTTTTTGGAGTTACTGTCAGAAGAAAATGAGGGAGCAACAAAACCCCTTAATACATCACTGATGTATCTGACTGGAGGTGACATGCAGAGGCCAAGGATTTGAAAAGGCAGCAATGCTGGAGTTTGTCCTTGCTGGGAAAGAACTTGTACATGGACCTTGCACTTCAGAAAATAAATCCCTACTGTCATTTTCAGAGAAATTTCCAATCAAGAGGGCAAGAATCTTCTGAAGAGCATCCACTATACTCTGCCATTATAACATAATTGTGACATAATATCTGAGCACTTATGCTTCAAGCACTTACGGGCTCACCTTAAAAACATTTACCAGGTACAGGATGATGGTATTATTTATAGCACAGAAGTACCAAAGGGCTGGCTCAGGCAGGGTCGGTTGCCATTGGGCTCAACAGTATGTAAACACAGAGCAACATAGTCCCCCGGTCAAAGAGCTTGTGTCTGGCCCAGGACAGAAGGTATGTTTTAAAACTCTACGAATATGACCTGGCAAATGCTGTAGCTTTTGTTAAAAGGACTGATGTATATTTAAAATACAAATATATCCAAGCTCTGGCAAATTCAGAGTTTAATCTGAATCTAGTCTGCAATAGGATGTCGTGAACACGAAACAAAGACAACAGTAAACCAAACTGTACGATTGGGAAAGCGAGCTGGGAACAAAACTTAATTTTAGCAAATCCTGTGAAACATTCGTTATGAAATATGAAATCATCTGTCCTTGCCCTGAAGTAGCAATCACCAGCTGGCAACATTTTGTCAGCAGCAGACCAGAAACGGTCCTGACAAGGGATATGAAGAAGGAGAGTGCGGTAGAAAACTGGTTTCAGCGAGTACACGACGTGCTAGGGATGCAAATGCTCACACTAAAGTTTTGCTGAAGTTACTAAATACAAGAGCAAAGACCCAGCAGGCCCCTTTCTTTCCCGGCAAAGACCCCCGCAGGCTCCCCCTGCGCTCCCCCTCCCTTCATCACTGTTTAAAGTGTTCGTGTGCATTAAACTCCCTGAGACCTGTTCCTTGGACTCTCTGGGTAAGATTCAATGTGTATGTAGACATCCCATTTGAACCAGGGACCCTACAGCACCAGGCACCCCACTGCACCAGGCACCCCCATGACCTCTGGGTGTTTCTGCCCCTCTCAATGCACCCGACCTTGCATCTAAACCTGCTCTCAGCCAAGCTGGAAGGACTGGCCAACCTGGGAGAGATGCTTTTACTTCTGTTTAATCCATTGCATTCATTAACTTCTTCTTTAATGATCTTTAAATTCTTTCGTATCTTGAAATGTGTCCTCCTTGTTATATGTGTGAAGGCCACACAGTACTCATTATTAGTAGTAGTTTCCTCGGGAACTGGGATAGTCTACTTTTCCACAGAAAGGTCTTTGCTATTTTGAGTGTGGAATGAGGCACATGGCTGCTCCTGGAGGTACCACACCAAAAAAGAGAGTATAGCAAACCCTTGGATGTCTCCCAGAATCCCCTCCCTAAGGGGTTGTCTTTGCCAAAAAGGATCAGTGGAGCCTCAATTATGTGTTCTTAATACTACACAGAGAGAACTATTAGAACAGTAGGCCCTGAGATACATGTTATGAGATGTCCACAGCCCACCACACCAACAAATACTGAGGCAGATGTTCTGCAAGTGAGACCGCCTCCAGATGTGTTTGTGGCTAGGTCTGCAGGGAGCAAGAACAGCTTTGAGATGACCAGCTGACACAGCTAGAAACCTGGGAGAGCTCTGGGCACATAGTCCTCTCCTAACATTTTGCTGTTTCCTTGTGCTCTACCGCCTACACCCATTTGATGTTTCTTGTCAGATAGAAGCTTTGGGCCATTTCAGTCCTGCGTTTCAGCAGTGCCCTGCACCTCAGCTGCCAAAGAACGTGACTTCATCCTACAGTTACACCAGCAGTGTACTGCTGAGGATGCATGTGTCTCTTTTACAGCTGCAGGTCAGCCAGGCTTTTTGTCCTGTATCTTCTTTATACCTCCTTGGAGATATATTGTAACTACAGTAGGTCAAAAATACAAAACAAACATTTAAAGATCACAATTCTTAACTCAGATGCCATTAAAATATTCTGCCCACCTCAAATAATAGAGGATTCATTTGTGAAAACTGATGATTTATTTATAAAGAGGCAAAGCTGTGCCGGGATCTCAGAGCGAGAGAGTGAAGCCAGCAGTGTGTTATGAAACCCTCCACTGACACCAGCAGCAGATAAAGCTTGTGGCAAAGGGACAAACACAACAGGCAGAGCATCCTGAGCCTTAGAACAAAGCGGGTAAGGGCTTCTTCGGACGACTCCACTTCTGCCAGAAATAAACCACTTGAATAGCTCCTTTTAAAATAGCTGTTGGCCTCATTTGTAACATTATCACATGCCACAGGTCTTCCAAAGGGCCTTCCCTTCTTTCCCTACTCCACAGCTTTAATTTTTTTCCCACGAAAGCCTAAGCCTGGATTTGTTTTTAGGAACAGCAACCAATAAACAGAGGCACAGTAACACTAGCAACGGGAAAGAAACGTTACCAAATTTAAATATGAAAAATGAAGGAAAACAAAACCTTTTCAATAATGCTTGAGGAAGCCTACAAATCTGAGGGCTGATCCAGAAACCCTGTTAATCTGAGGATTGGCCTTCACCTTGAGGATACATTTTCAAATTCAGCCAAAGCTGTCACTAATAATTAATGTAATATTAATTTTGGGGTGCTCTCTCCTATACACATTCAGGATTACACCACTCCAGCATGAAATTTAGAACTACACAATACAAGTTTATTTGTGGAGTATTCTTGTGCGTGGCAAAGTGATTCAGATGCTCTCTGCATTCTCCTTATGGGGCCTCCTCTCCAAACACTAATCATGCTCACTTGGTTTCAGTGGCGAGCCCTGATGTTTTCATGAGCTTCCCTTGGTACAGTGAGATGGGAACAACCAGGCAAAGCAGTGAGGATCCTTGATTCACCACCCCCTGGCCTTAGAGCAGCAGAAGTCCCTCTGAATCCCTCACAGACAAAAGGCACAGTGGGACAGCACCAGCCTGTGCCCTGGCCTTATGAGGTTTCACCCCAGCCCATCACTAGAGCCTTTACTAGAGTTAAGCCTCTACTTTTCCTTCCTTAGCAGAAATTTTCCATCAACTCTTTCAGCTGGAAACCATCCACCTTCCTGCATGAGGAGAGGCAGAAAGCAGTTAGGGAGAGCGAGTTCCAAACACCACATAAGGCTTTACATTTGCCAGACGCCCTAGTAACTTTGTCATTCTCCCTCAGCTTCAGGGTACGGGGTCTCAGAGCCACCAGCAGAACCAGCCACTTGCTCTACTATCAGAGAGACAAACCAGCTGGAATAGTTTTCCTGATGGCATCTGTAGTTCTGCTGCTGAAGAGGTTTCCAGCTCTCGCAGACAGGCACAAAGAGGCTTTTCACAGAGGTCCAGATTGCCTCCAGAGCCTGACCCTTCTTTATTTACAGGAAGCATCTTAGGTTTAGTCTGGAGAGGTCTGCAGATTGCCAGGGGGCTCAAGGGGAAGAATTTCGTCAAAGAACGGATGCTGCAATGAATCCTCAAAATGATGCTTGCTGACTCATTTAATCTTCCCCGGAAATTAACTTCACCGACCCAGCTCCTTTGACTGTGCATAATTTATCTTCAGATAATATTTGCCTTGTACAGCCTTTGTGATCCACTTTGTTCCTGAACAGCAACATGACTTTGGATTTGTAGAGCTAAAGACAAGACAACTTGTAGGTTGGACCAAGAAACAGCAATATTATCAGCCAATAATAAACTACCTATCATGCACTGGTTTCTCTCTAATACTACAGAGGGTAGATACCTCTTCTTTCTTTGAACTGGGACAGGCCTTCTCTTTCTCTCTGCTTATGTATGTGTAGGCAATGGGGCCAGCTACCCACAGCAGTATTAGATCCTGCTATTACAGATAGATATACGATTAGATATTAGTATAAAGATCCTGCTTTTACAGATAGAAATATACAGGAATATAAATGCAGTCAGGCTCCCCAAAAGGTAGAGGTATCGCATGAATAAGATAGCACTGAACCACATCTGGAAGGTTGTAGGGACACATAAAGACAGCACTGTATTTAAACACAAACCAGTAACAGCATAATTGGGGAATGCACAAGGTATTCACAGATGTCGGTGGGATGGCCTAATGAGAGAAAAGGAGCAAGATTTGAAGAAATGTGAAATAGATTTCATTGGACTGATATGCTTAGGAAAGGTAGACAAGCTTTTAGGCATCAAAAAAAAAATCAGGAAGAAGTTGCTTTCATGACAGAACAGCATCTGGTACAAATCGCTAGCGGCAGCAGTATGGAAATGTGGGGGGAAATGGTACGGAAGAAATTATCCAAAGATTCTCACCAAACAAAAAAATCCTGCATTATCATGATGGGATAACTTGGGAAACTTCCAGAATTTTGTGATCTGTGCACATGGGTGATGAAATTGATACTTTTTTAAAACAGTCTTGCTACCATGCTAGGATGAATTGCTAGGACAGTTTCTAGTTTAAAATTACAGTGCATCTAGGAAGAACTGCAGCACTAAGATGATTTCATTTTAGTGAAATTGCCATTAACGTTTCACCTAATGTAAGCCAATTTTCTTCTTCACTTCAGAAAATGTATCCTCTCACACCCTGTATTTTATTCGATTGCACTAACAAAATTCTATACCACCCATTCAGAGCAAATCAGCACTGTGTTCCTTTTGCCCAACAACTGGCTAAACACCTGTCTTTTTTAGAATTACATGATTTTTGTCAAAAGTAAAACGAAGGAAGTTCAATACTAACTGGGTTGGAAGAAATACCTTTAAATCAGAGGGATGGTAACATAGAGTTCCACTGCTTATCGCGTTGATGGATTAGAAGTCACTCTTACACTGAGGTTAGCTGGGGTGGGACAGCATTGCAAGCATAATGCTGTTTGCAGCTAAGGCAGGGGGTGGGACTCCCAGAAGAAGCCATCAGGTAGCGTTACCACGTGCTAAAATAACTTCAGTCTAAAGCCCCCCAAAGCTATAATATCTCCTTCGGGTCCTTCAGATCTTCTTCAGGACTCTGCCTGAAAAACTGAAGTGCTCAGGAAGGAGTCATTTCAATGACAAAATCTTCACAGCAGCGGGCATCAAATGTTTATCTAATCAGTACAAAAAATAAATGCAGAAGGCTTTATAACAAGTAGAACACAAAAATAAAGGTATACTGACAAAGGCAAAGCACTGCCATGCCAGATAACTATACAAATTACATTCCGACTATCCTTTCCAGAGATACGGGCGTTTTACCGTATTCCTCCCTACTTATCTTTAGAGATTGGACATGCAAGGAATGCAAAATGTTTTTATCTAGAAGTGCTAAATCCCTTAAAATACCAGACCTTTGATCTCTCTGGCCTGAAGTGACAATAACAGAACTTGAGAGACAACTAAATTAGCCATTAGTCATTAGCACACTTGCAGTAACAAATGCATGAATGTATTGCAGTTCTGAATGATTCAAAAAATTAAGCAAGTGTGGGGCTTAGTTTGAGAGCAGAATCATACAGAATTGAGTTTGTTCAAAGATGGCGCATTAAATGCCTATAAAAAAAAGCAAGAAAATGGCATTTTATAGTACCTATATTACTTACTAATTATGAAGTTAAACAAAGTGCTGTGAACCTGTACTTAAAATATCACTTACGGATACTATTTAGTGTAACCCTTTAGATTTTCTTGAGAAAATTTCCCTGCAAGTACAGTATTTGGCTAAGTTGGAGAGTATATGCAACTTGACCTGGAGAGCTTTGGCATGCACGCTTAGGCATTGTCCATGACCATTAGGCATCTGAGAACTGGATACCAGTAGGCGTCATGCCGCTCCATCACTCTTCTGTACTTGCTCCTGTGATTCCCAGCACCACCTGCCTCAGACTGCCAGGAAGGCAAACCTTCTCCATGGCTCCCTGCTTGGCAAGATATTTTAGGATCATGGCAAGGGCTGCAATGAAGAAGCTGGAAGGGCAGGGCATCAGAAAGGGTGGGATAAAATGAACCAGAACTGCCCTGATATGAAGACAGAGAGTCTGGTAGTCGGCAATCTTTAAGCTGCTGGTTGTCTCCCAGAAGCTACCAGCATGTGAGTGCAACGATTTTCAGTAAGATAAAATCAAAGGAGAGCTATGTGCCAGGAACATACATTCCTCTGGGAAAACAGCAGATTTGAAAACCTGGGAAAGTTATATTTAGGTGCAAACTGATAGGCCTCAGAGCCTGGGTGAACAAGAGACAACATCCACGAGTCACAAGAGAAAACAGACAACCTCCCATAAATAGTTCCACTTTTAGTGGAGTCTGACTGGTTTGTTACAGCCCTCAGGCTGCTCTCTGGCTCTGCGTAAGGCGGGACATGCACAAAGCTCTGCTTGATTCCCAGACTTTGTGCCAGCAGTTTTCACACACGGGCAGCCTTCAGACCCCTTGACGCAGGTCCATGCAGTCCCAAATCACAGGTGATGCCAGAATTGCCTTCCCACTCTCCGGTCCTTTCTCCCATGAAGCAGCTAAAAAACAAACTCTTCAGTAAGGCTGGAAGCTTGACAGTGCTTCCTGCTCGTGACCAGACTCCTCCCAGCTTCTTGGGGCTGTCCAGGCTGATGGTGAAACTGCTGGACTGCCAGAAGCTCCTTTCAACTCCTGTGCTGTGTCCTGCACCTGAGGATGTCCATCAGCCAGCAGCCAGGGCAAAAAAGAAAGGGCAGATCAACGTGACAAAACCAAAAGTAAGCCATGCTAATGAAAGTACAATTTAAATGAGTGGATTCTCCCTCTCACTTTGGCAAGAGCAGGATAATACAAAAAACCAAGGCACTGATACAAAGGACACGAGGGTTTTAATCATACCTCTCTCACTGGCCTGCCAAGAAAACTCTCCCCAGACATGGGAGCTAAACCATGGTGTCTGTCTCCTGATGCAACCCCCTGACAGAAAGACACTTCTGCCACCTAACAGAGAAATAGGGGCATGATTCAGTAATCAAACCAAACAGAGGTGTGGACACTACAGGCCCTACATAGAATCATTTTGGTTGGAAGAGACCAGCACCAACCTCTATACAATGTCCTTTCAAGCAGTTGTGGAGAGCAATGAGGTCTCCCCTCAGCTTCCTCTTCCTCAAACTAAACAGTTCCAGCTCCCTCAATCGTTCCTTGCAAGATTTATGCTCCAGCCCCAGGAAGGTTTCCCAGCCGCTCTGCACTGACAGGAGTGTGGGTTTGCTGCCCCTGAACAGCCATCACCCCCCAAAAATCCTGTCACAGCTGGCAAGGAGGCTGGCTACAGGCCAGCCTCTTTTCTGGGCTCATTTTGATTTGCAATAGCCACTTATAAAAGGAATACTGTCACTTAGCAAACCACATGAGAAAGAACCAACGTGGAATACTATTTCACTCTAAAACTAAAGGAGTTTGTCACAAATAAAATAAGTTGTCAAATTAAATCCACAGTCCATCTCAGTAACTGAGGAACACAAGTTTCTGTTAGGGCTGGATTTAAGGTCAGCTGTCTCACTGCATAGCGGCTGTTGAGGTGCTATGATTATGCTTGAGGAGCACAATTCCTTTTAGAAATTTTTTCTATTACTGGTAAAACTCATCTTTGGATGGTTCTCTTTCAAATCCATTTAGTAATGTTTGTCCTGGAAATAAACAAGGTATTCCCCAAATATTTGTACTACAATTCCTTACCCTTGAATCTTTTTTCAAATAAAGGCTCAAATTTAGAAGGTAGCAGTCACCTGAAACATTACATGTTTTTGTAAAACATGGAAAAAAGGACCCAAGTGTTTTTTCCAAAAGAAATCATCCAGTTCAACCAGGCCTTTATCTTCCAAAGAGTCAAGAGTTAATAGCTATATTTAATTTCTCCCTTACACAAAGTTATGGCTAGGCTAGTTTTACAGCTCTGTGATTTAAATGACTCTGTAACATGGCAGAAGGGCTTCCCAGAATTTACAACCTGTGTCTCTTCTCCTGCAGAGGCTAACTGCTTATGCACAATTTCATTTTATCCATACAGATTTAAGATGTCTCTTACAATATTCCTGTGAGATAGGAAAAATATTGTAGCCCTGCCCTTCTACTGGAAACCCTGGAGTAACCTGTATTCTTTACAGGCCTTAATGGAATTTTTGCCCAAATTGCTTGTATTTTCAGTTTGTGCTGGTTTGAAGACCAAAAGGCAGGTGATGCTGAGGCACAGTAATTTTCAGTGTATAACTATTGTGCAGATGCTACAACGTAATTTATACAAACAGGCTTCTGCTCCTGTCCAAAACTTCAGTGATAAACAATCTGTTTACACAATGGCAGCAACGGGAACAGGATCCCTGAATTTGTGTCCGTAAACATTGGCTGCAGCGGCAGAGCTAATCGGGCATATCCCCAGAAACGCATCCCATATGGGTACCTTGCTATGGGAAGTCAGCTACCTTGCTGAGAATTTAAGTTATATTGTTTTACATTGATTTTCACATAGATGAAACATGGAATCATGGAATTGTCAGAGTTGGAAGGGGCCTCTAGAGATCATCCAGCCCAACTCCTCTGCTAAAGCAGGATTGCCCAGAGCACATCACTCAGGGCAGCATCCAGGTGGGTCTTGAAAACCTCCAGAGAAGGGGACTCCACACCCTCCCTGGGCAGCCTGNGTGACAAGGGCACATTGTTGGCTCAACACAAGTCTTCAAACTGCTTTCTCAAATGCCTTTTTTTTTCCTACCTAAAAATGAACTAAAAAAATACAGTCATTTTTTATAAGTAATTTTTTTAAAATTGCAAGAGTAATGACTTATGGACCAGGGCAGGTCACTGTGAACTCTAATGCAGAGGTGGTCAGGGATGGTGATTCAGAAAGATAGTACCTGACCCACTGGTTAACAGATAATCAGCAGTTGGCAGCTTCTCAGTCAGTCCTGACGTCTCCCTCCAGAGATACCATCTCTGAGGTTTTGCCCTCAAAGGAAGTGGAACTGCTTTAATTATACCAGAATATATTTACTACCTGGGAAGCAATCATGCCAAGACTGTTAATGACAAACAATACATAAAAGGAAACAACGTACAATGCAAAGTACATACAGCTCAGTTTGACAGTTAATATTACCTTGGTATAATGATGTTTGCTAAAAAATAATAAAACTGCATTCTGAGATAGTTGACGTTATAATCTAGGTCTATTCCTGGCTGTGGAGACCAGCCTGTTAAGGAATTGCCTTTAACTCTGGCTCTAAAGAACCCACAGAGGCTCCTTCTGAGGGCTGTGGGTACTACCATGCACCTTAAGATCTCCTGACACATTCTCTGCAGAGCCCAACCTGGAACAGGAGCCCTCTGAGACTCTGCTTAACCACCTCTTTCAGGTAACTTACCAAGAAAAGCAACAAACCACACATAGGAAAAGAATCTCTAACCACAACAACTTCTGGTTTTAAAGCATTTTAATGATGGTTCTGAGATGCCCAATCCCACCCCATTCTTATACTTCACAGCACTCTCAAGTTTGTTAGCATTTCAGCTGGATACAATCACCCTACCTTCTTTGTCATACAGGCCCTTTTTTCTGTGTTGATGGCTGAGCTCTCTCCCTAACAATTTCACACAAACCTTATCTTATCTAAGCTGTCCCTCTGCACTGCCTATCGGGAGGCATTAACTAATTTCTCCTCTTAAAGAAATTTGACTCATGTGTTCATACCACACAATTCTTATCCTATCCAGTAACTCTTTTTTTTGTAGAAAAATATTTTGTTCTGAGGGGCTGGACAGGCAGAAACATCACAAAAACTGGATCCAGATGCTTTCAGTATTTTTTCTGTACTGATGTGTCAAATAACTTTTGGGGCAGGTCACTCAAATGAATGCAGTTCAACAGGTTGGGCATGTCTCAGTCTGTTTTCAGTCACAGAACACTATAGGATTTGTTAACTGGCAGAGATGTAGCCTGCACTGTCATAGTGCTATCAAAGTGCAGATTTTAGAAACCAGGGCTAGTAAACTAGCTACATAAAAAATTAAACTAGATTTAGCCGAAAAATCAGCTGTTCTCACAGCAAAGCAAAGCATCCTGCAAAACAATAAAAAATAATCCAAAATATTATGATGCAGATAGAAGTCACAGTAATTAAATAAATCAATTATTTCAGTCCTGAGTATTGTAACAAAAGGATTTGGAAAGTACTACATAAATGGGATTTCTGAACTCATTCATATGCAGCCTCTGGATCTAGGACAAGGAGTAATTAGCCATGGCCAGCAAGCAAGGATTGTTCAGGAAGTTACTAACAAGAATAACAATTTTTACCTGGAATTATTGGGTTGCCAAACAATAGCACTGGATGAAGGTGAGCGCTATCAGTTGCATTACCTTCCTTCAACTCAAAAGACAGATGTAATTTGTTAATGCTATAGCTCCCAGATAATTTTAAAGGATAATTAAATTAAAAGTTGTATCAAGATACAGTAGTCTTTAATTGTGATACTGGAACGGTCTTCCAATGAGTAATGCTTTAAGAGGATTCTGGCTTTCAATAAGCTAGAGCCAGACATGGCTGCTCATTTCTTACAGGAAACAAACTGCACATATTTATAAACAAAATATTACAATCCCTTGCTCTTTATTTGGATTTAAAAAAAGTTAAAAAACATCACTTTCAATATCTAAAATCAAGCACCTGCTCAGATCTTCACAGAGGTTTTGTTCATCTCTTTGTTGATCAGTAGAGCTTTCGGTAAAGCTTGCATGGCAGCAAAGCCATGTATCCAGTGGGCGTCCCCATACGTGTTGTGGCATTTGCAGTTCTTTCATTTTATCTTGGGATGTTTATGAACAAAAATCTAAGCACAGAGAAAACATAAAATCATTTAAGATTTACAAGCAGACAGATCTGTAAGTTTATCTCAAACTTAGACATAAAAAAATGCCTTAAATGAAAGAAAGTACTTATTTTTAAGACATTAGAAAAAACTTTTCTACCATGAAAGTGGTCAAACACTGACATGGGTTACCCAGAGAGGTTGTGGAATCTTCATCCTTGGAGATAATCAAAACCCAAATGCTCAAGCTTTTCTGAGCTAGGGGATGGACTAGATGATCTGCAGAGGGGCCTTCCAGCCTCTGTAATTCCGCAATGAATAAAGCTAGTTAGTGGATCTGTATTGTCTGTTAGGGAGCCCAAAACACATAAGAAATAGTCTCAAATTCCTAGTTTTTTCACAGAAAAATTATTACAGTGAGATAATCTCAGAGATTACTTTTAGATCCGAGTAACAGGAAACTAACTGGTTTGGTACATACTAGAAGATAATCAAAGGGTGATGGATGCCAGAGGAAAGCAGTGGGAATGGGCAGTATGGCTAGGGCAGAGGAAAGACGGTGCCTCTTTCAGCAGCCGCTAACTGCCAGACCAGCTGCATCTGGTTTTTGTTATGTACCTAAAAAGCAAAAGGTGGGAGTGTAACAGAAAATAGCAACATAGATAAAAGACAGGACAAGTAGAACTGAAATACATATGCATGTCAATCATTAAACATGGATTAGCTGCAAAACTGAACTCCTTAATGCAACCCATACTTCCCAGCAGCAATTCCGCTTTCATAGGAAAGTCTGCAACACATGATGAAGTAGCGAGAGGCAGGTGCCACAAATCCACCGACTCACACAGTCAGGGAGCGATGGCTTGCCAAGAATTGCACAAACCACTTCAGCAGACACTTAAAAATGAGACAGATGAGGTCTGAAGGAAATATCCTGTAGCCCTTCCATCCCAGAAAGAAGGTCATGTTGGGCAGATGGTGAAGGAGAGCAGCAATCAAGGAAAACAAAGGAATCTGGAAAGCACATTCTTCTCCTAAAATCATTAGAGACAGGAAAGCATTTTCGTAATTGCACATTTAAGACCACCATCTCCAGGAGAGTGTGCATATTTTCTATGGTCTTCAGACAAAAGCTCCTTCCTGGCAGGCAGAAAAAAATCAATTTATTCAGACAAGTTTAATGCAAGCAAAAAAAATCCCAGAAAGATGTATGTTCGTGTGCTTTAAACCCATGCCCTAAGATCCCACAGATCTTAGCTGCAATGTTCTGCATTATGCTGCCTTTGTTTTAGGGCATTCGGGGGCCCTCATTTAGGGGGTGCTCTGGTGAACCTCACTGCAGTAGTGTAAATGATAACTTGTCTGCTCTGTCCTTCTTCCAGAGGCTGCTGCCACCGTAGCACAGCCGGCACAAGGGGATATGTTCCCAAACTGGGTGCGACCTAGTGGACAGACCAGTCTTTTAACACTTTGAGAAATATCCTTCAGTATTAATGCTGTGCTGATGTGAAGTGTTACCACCTGCATATATTCCTCCTGAGGAGAGGAACTGGCAAAAGGGAATGTGTGCCCACAGCCATTCACTCCAATGCAATGCTACTGCCTTTTGCTCTGCCAGTGAAGGCGGCTTTGAGCAGCTGAAGGGTGGACATCTGGACTCTTCTGATGGCTATGTTAGGCCCATCCCAACTCTGGGAGAGCAACACTGAGGGTAATGCTTTAAGTGACCACGGCAAGACTTGTAGGGCTCATCTGTCAGTCACAGGAACAAATCTACCTCCATCAGCACTTTAAGAAAAATGCAGGCCTCTGCAGTACGTGACATGCAGACTCTTGTTCCATTCTACAGACGCCGTGGTCAGGGTGGCTGAGCTCCCTGTAGTACCACAGTGCAATTCCCCAAAGCTTGCTGCTTGGATTCAACTAAACTAGCAGAAAATCTCTTCTTTTTCCTCATCAAAACCAAGAAAAATAGTTAAGCAATAGAATGTTGCAAGGATCTGTTTAGGAATGTGTGTTGTAATGCCCTGGAGGAGGCAGAATTAGCTAATGTGGCTAATGACACTTGGTTGCTGTGGCTATCAATCAAACCCAACAGAAAGGTTTGTAAGAAAGGGCAGGTAAGATCGGGCGCAGTCAGCAGACACCCCGTCCAGCAGCTGTTGAAAAGGAACCTGAATAAAGACACGTGTATAAACAATGACACAATTGACTATATTATGTAGTGATCATCTTTGAACAAGCAATCTGCAAATCACAAGAGTCTAAACAACAGTCTACTCCTCTTCTTTTTACCACACATGCCATAAAATGAGAACAATTCAAGAATTAACAAGTAAGTACGTTACATGCAGTTACTCCCATTAATGTAAGAGACTGACCTTACCTTACAGACATTAAATTAGTCTGCAATAAGAACCAGAGGGATTATTGATTATCCTACATACAGCATCATACAACAGACCAAGAACTTCACAGTATTTTTACACCTTTTTCCTTGAAGTGAGATACTGGTCACTGGGAATGATGGGAAAATGGTTTAACTGAAGTAACAAATTACATGCTTCCATCACACACTGAAATGTAACTGAAAAAAAGCTGCTGAAAGGTTTTAAAAAGGATTAAACTATATTGAAATATCACCTCAACATTTCACCAATAAGTTGCTTTCTGATTGATTTATGTTTGTCTTCTGTTCTATGCCTTCTGATTCTCAAATGAGACATGATTTTGAGTTCAATGAGACTTTTTGCTCTTTTCCTATAAAACTTGTTCAGCACATACCATGAGGTGCTCACTAGCTAACCAGTTGGTTAAAACTTTGCAAAGTCTTCATACAGTTGAACTTCATGAGCTCAAATATGTGGCTCCGTAGTTACCTACTTCAGATTTTCCAAATTTATTGATGCTCAACTCATGGGCCTGTCTAACATGACCAGGTTATGTCAAGTGTCTATCTGGACTCTTCACAAATGAGAATGAATTTACTCCATAGCAGCCCATTTTGCAGATGGTGTATTTCTACTACCTCTATTTTACATAATGGGAAATTGAGGTATGGAAAGATAATGTCAAATATCTCCAGTAACTTTGATATATGATATGAAATCTTTCAGAAACTTCTTAAAATACAGGGGACACATTGATTTCGCTTGTGTTTGTGAAAGTTCTGCATTTCTGCAAATCAGACTAAGGTTCTCAAGATGGATACCACAAAATAAGGAACATGAAAACGAGTGATGGCTTATGAAAAATCTATTTTAACTGACTGGCTCTTCATCAGACAGGAAATGCAGTGGTAAAAGCTCCCTTAACACGTCAGGGTAGCATTCAAATGTCTCCATACAAAGCTCTTTTTTTATTCCAGTTTCTAGCATTAGCCACTACACTTTTTCCCCATTTCTTCAACAAATGAGGCGATGATCCTATAGATAATGACCTTTTAGAAAAACAACTCATCCATTGAATGGAGTCCAAGGGAAAGCAATATTGTTTGAACTAAAGGACAGAGTATAATGAGTGCATGTAAGAATATCAAATTGCAAAAGCAACCAGCAATAAGTCATGAAGGTTTAACAAGGAAGCTATTCAAACCACAGAAAAATCACTGGTTGATAGTGTAAAAATATTAAATCAAAATCATGGTCACCTTCAGAGCTGAAACACATTACACCACCCTGCCACTTCACCTAAATCGAAAGCAGTAACTCCAGCAGATTATCCTTTTCTTTATGGAGAAGCGTAGGAAGGGGTTGGGACGTACTTGCTGCCAGCAGAATCGATGGAAATTTCTTGAGAAAGGTTCAGGAATCTTCTGTTCCGCTCCAGATCCACATGTGCTCTCACAAGCCATTACAAAAAGGCAGGGAACACAGTTTCACCAAGGGACCAAGGAAAGTTCTCTGCAAAAGAAATCTCCGAAGGAAAGGGCTATGCCTACAACAGAAACCTTTCTACTTAGGAACTCCCATTTCCTATATTGCTTTATCATAAAAACCTTTTTCGATCAGTGATTACTGTTCTTGTAAAAACTATACTTTCATTTTGTTTTCTCACTGAATAGCTGCCACTAACGGATCCTATAACTGACACAGCTCAGATCACATTTTCATCAAGATCAGCACTGTACCCACAAAAATCTACACAAGCATTTATTGTATGTATAAACACGCTCATAAATAAGCACATAACCAGAATTATCCAATTTGTATGCAAAGATGTGGGTTTCCAAGGGCAGCATTCTTCCATTACAGGTAAAATTTATGTTCAAACACGCACCCATTTTTAGTCATTTGTACCTTAATGAATAATAGCAATGAACGTTTACTTAATAAAATATTTGAATCTGGCAGTACTGCTTTCTAAGTGAACAGTTCTGGAAAGCACAGCATGTTTCACATTTACAATTTAACTGTAGGAACAGTCAAAAAAGGCAATATAGGTACTTGTATTTCCTAGAAATTCACTATCAGCCCACACTTGTCTCCATAACTCCCTCTTAACTACCATATTTCTGTGTTTATACCATGTCCACATTTGTGATACCAGATCATCTTACGTAGCATGTAATGAAATATCCTGTCTGAAATATTTCACCTTCTGTTCCATGTTGCATTGAAGACCCATGAGTTGTTATCTCTCTCTTGAGAGTTTATCCTTTATTTAGCTCTGTATCATCACAGCATATATATGGACTGGAAGTTTAGAATCATTTTTTCAGCTCTACTTACTGGGAACAGGGTGGCTAAAATCAGCTACAGAATTATGTTAGAATATTAGAATTAAGCCAGGACACTCTGGCAAACACCACTGTTTAGAAATGTGTCAGTCTCACTTGATTTGTACCTCCTGCACTTTCAATACCTTAGAACAAAACAATACTACCCTGTCAAAAAAAAACCCAAACTAACCCAAACAACAAAACTGTGCTATAGAAAATTAAACATCGCAACACATACAATAACTACTATATCTGCCCTGCTAAATAAAGCAAAGATAGATGGTTAGTCTGTAAATCCTGCTCACTCCTTCTGCTTAATTTTTAGCTGAACCCCTGGCACAGCTTAGTGTACAGCCAGCACCAGGGACCATTCCCCCAGAAGTGGGGTTTGCCTTCCATCCACTCTATGGGGTCGGCCAAAGACACCTCAGATAGCTTCACACCAGGAGCACCCTCGTCCTGAACCCTATCTATCGCACATAGTACTTAACCTTCGCTTTCTCATTTGTCATGATTCAAGCCCAGCTGGCAGCTATACCCTCACTCACCTCACCTAGTTCTCACGGGGGAGAGAATTGGAAGAGTAGAAATAAGAAAAAAATTGTGAGTTGAGATAAAGGGAGTTTCATAGGTACAGCAAAAGCCATGCACACAAGCAAAGCAAAACACGGAATTCAGTCCCACCTGCAGGCAGGTGTGACTGCCATCTCCAGGAAAGCAGCGCTCCATCACACACAGTGGTTACTGGGGAAGACAAATGCTATCACCCCAAACATCCGCCCCCCTTCCTTTTTCTCCCCCCTCTTTATATACTGAGCATGATGTCCCATGGTATGGAATATTACTTTTGCCAGTTGGGGTCAGCTGTCTCAGCTGTGCCCCCTCCCAACTTCTGGTGCACCCCCAGCCTACTCACCGGTGGGACCACGTGAGAAGCAAAAAGGGCCTTGACCTCTTCACAACAACCAAAACCATCAGTGCACTATCAAAAGTATTTCTTATCCCAAATCCAAAACATAGCACTACACCTGCTGCTAGTAAAAAAGTTAACTCTATAGAATCACAGAACTGTCTACATTGGAAGGGACCTTTGAGATCATCTAGTCCAACCATTAACCTAAAACTGGCACAGACCATCACTTAACCATATCTATAAGCACCGTGTCTACCCGTCTTGTAAATACAGCCAGGGATGAAATCACAATATGGTAAAAGCACTGTGACAGGTTGTCGTACACCCTTCAAAGTGTTTGGAACTGGAATTGAAAAGCAAAAGAGTTACCAAAACCCCACTTAAATTAGGCTTTAGAGTGACAAAGTCACCACCTGGGGTCGATGAAGCTGGAGGGATAACCCCAAACTCCCCCCAACATGCCGCAAGCCTCCAGAGCCACAGCCTGATGGCCTCCTACCAGAGGGGACAGCTTTGCCTCCAGAAGGGAATTTGAAGTGCGATTCTCAGACGCAGACCCCTCCTAAGGCACGTCTGAGGAGAAACGCCATGAACCACAGACAGGAAAACGTGAAAGGTGGCATCTTCTCTGCCCCCGGCACCCACGGCCATCGGGGCTAGGCCCCAGCCCGGCTGCGCTGGCCACACGCCAGGAGCCGTCGCCAGGCGGCAGGGCCGGCTGGACACCGTGCCCGGTACCCCAGGAAGACCCTACCCTCGGCCCCGCCGCGCCGCCGGTGACA
>VZTM01010295.1:0-42873 GCA_013400555.1 Jacana jacana | reverse complement strand
GCAGCTCCGGCAAGTGCAGGGTTAGGGGCGGGCGGGCGAAGTCGGGCAGGGCGGCGGTGGCGGCGTGGTTCGCCGGGGCAGTGTGAGGCTTTCGGGGGTGATGCCGGTAAAGCTTGAGTCGCCAACAAGGAGAAGAACTACCCCCCCACACACCCCAGGGGATGCTGCCTGGTGAGAGACCAAGGGGCAGGTGCTGTTGGGTGAAAGCCGGTGGTACGTGCTGACACTGCTTTTGTGCCTCGCTCCGTGTTACTTGGAATGTACCTTCACTTGCTAAGGGAAGGCAGAAAAAACCCAAAGTCTTCTTATGCTTTGATTGGGAGAAACATATTGCAGAGGAAAGATTTCTTGCCAGTCATCACCGCCTGCCCGCTCTATGGAAGCGCCTGCTGCAACATCCCCAGTAAGTGCCCACACTGGGACCTTCCCTGCCTTCCCCCTGTGCGGAGGGGAAAGGCAAAGTGCCCCATGGCCAGCCTTCACCCCCGCCGGCTCTCACTCCCACCACCTTTGATGTCTGTTCTCCAGAGGCCAAAATGGACATCCTCTCTCCCACCCAAAACCTTGCCATCGCTGAGCCTGCCACCGAGGGATGAGAGACGAGTGTGTGCTGCCTCACAGGCTGGGGATACTGGAGGGAGTCAGCCTCCAGCAGATGCCGAGGCATGCAGAGGCCATCTGCCTCCCCATATGCTGAGGATGTTAGACACCCTCATTGTAGGTGGCCTCCATAAGGGGTCTGGGCCTCTAATTTGGAGGTGCAGGTGGTGGCTAACCTTGTCAGCTCTAGTGCTCAGAGACCCCCAGTCCACTAGGTATGGTTTTGAAAGAAAACACTTCTCACATACAATGAAAGTGAATTGTTAAAGTTTTACATATATGAAGAACAGATGTGAAAGTAACTTTTTCCTTAATTTTATTCGCATGCTGGAGCCCATGAATGGAAGGACAGCTCTTTGTCTGGGAACTTAGCACGCCATATCATTTGCTTGAAATGGGCATCACGCTGTATTAGCATTGCTCCCCATTCAGCAGGGCTGTGCCTTTCAGCAAAGGATTGAGTAGAGAACTGTCATCAGTTAGGATACCTTGTTCTCTGTTCAGGTCTAACAATATTTCCAAGAAACACTATAAAATGTTATTTTTTCCTGTTAAGACTTTGTGCCCTAAAAATGTATGTGCTGTACGGTAAACTGTGACTGTGGAACTGTCTTCCACTGGCTCTTCCTGGCTTTGGCTCAACTATTACAAAGACACTACACAATATGCTAGAAACATAGAAGATACATCTGCTACTGCCTTCTCACAGACTAGAGAAACAAATACGAGGCTCTATGTGAAAATAAC
Organism: Jacana jacana; assembly: GCA_013400555.1. NCBI lineage: Eukaryota > Metazoa > Chordata > Aves > Charadriiformes > Jacanidae > Jacana > Jacana jacana. Next base: position 41,526 of record VZTM01010295.1, on the reverse strand, counting down.
ATTGCGTCAAAAATACAGTATCTATTAAATTCTACTGTTTCCTGCCTCCACGTCTCTGTGATACTTTCCTGGATGCAGAAACGCAATCACGTGCAGCTCTTTCTCAACTCATTTCCAAATATCTCCCATGGTTCAAAAATCCAAAGAACTCCTCTTGTTTTCAAGAAATTACAAAATACAACTTGGGCTGTGCATTCCAAGCATCCTTAATGCAGTTTAGATGAGAAAAGCAGCAGTTTGGTTTACCTACTCAGTTCAGTCTTCAGGAAAAGAAAAAGAAAATAAAAGAAAAAGATATCTTGGTCTTACACTAAGAGCTGTACCTTTGCTTCCAGATGTTTCTCCCAAGTCATGTGCCAGAGAGATGCCTGCTCAATTATGTCATCATCTGGGTCCCTCACTTCCCTCACTTCAAAGTCGCTATCGTTCCACTGCTGTTTCTCTAAAATTAACCCCATGTTCCCACAAAATAAAAAAATGCCATCAGATGAAATGGAGACTCCTACCCGAATGAAGGAAGTTCACCATTATATACCAAACATCCTATTTTGTAATGGGGGATTTGTTTTTTTTATATTATGCAATGCTCTGTTACATTTTTAGAAGGAGCAAGGTGCGCCTGGTTGCCAGTTCTCCTTTCTCCTTCTCAGAAAGGGCTGAGATTCAGGGAGGGGTAGAGGGGAGCAGTCGTGAAGCTTCTGCTGCTTTTGATAGGAAACAAAACCAAAGTAACGTCGGCCCTAAAATCTAGAGCAGTCCCTCTCATACTTTACGTACTTCCCCCTCAAACCCAGCTGTAGGGTTTGCCATGTGAGGGAAAATTAAAAAACAAGAAGCAACCCACAGACTCCCCAGGAGTCATGCTGATTTTCAGAAGGAAGAGGCAGGTCTCCTTAGCAAGCATGAAGATGTCCATTCTGCAGCTTCTGTTATTAGTATGCTAGCATATTACCAAGCTACTTTTATCATCATCTTCCACTCATCCTGTGTGGCACGAGTCTTTGCAGTTACACTGAGATCGGGGTTTTTTCAAACGTCTGTTTAACTGTGACTGGGCAAGTTCTTGGGCTGGCAAAGTTTGAGTTCTTACACAATGGGAGGATAGAAGAACCCCCATAGTATTAAGCAATGAACACGTTTGCAAGGAAGAGAATTATGTCTTCATTTACTGGAAGTAATTTTTTAAGTGCCTCTAATTCACAACGCGACTTAAAAATAGTTTTAAAGGGTCTCAAGCTGGTGTTTCAATTATTCTCAGTTTCTGCCTTGCAGCCACAGCCTTGAGTCAGGACAGAAGGTCTACAATAACCTTTACTTCATGCTTTTGCTCTTTCCCTGTGCCTGAAATCAGACTACTTGAATATGAGCTTTGCATATCTGCTAATGAAATCGTCAAGCTCTCTCAGAACTGCCAGAACTGATTTGTTTGGTTTTTTTGTTCTTGCGGTAGAGAATCATCTTAGAATGTATGAAACTCATTTTTCGTGGTTTTATAGGAAAAATTATGGTAAGCCTTTCTCAATATGCAACAAATATTAGGACTATTTTTAGGCATTGTTTAATCTCCTTTCACCAACTCAGTCCATCAGCTTTCAAACTAAATTTTGCCAATGCAACAAACTATTCAGAGCTGCTGATGCAACGTACAACACTCTGCACTTTCAGTTTTTCTTATTAAATCTTTTATTCCATTTATAGATATAAATATGTGCAAAAAGAAAACAACAACAACAACAAAACCCCCCACTGTATAAATTTTTATCAACAGCATCGGTGAGTGCTAAGAATATGCAGACAAGATGAAATAGGTATTTTATTCCTCGTTGGTGTATGCCCACACGCTGACCCTTGGAGGTTTGTGGTATTTCTCTGCAACAGTCCTACTGCCTTGAATGGCAGGAATGACTTTGTCTTCTTGAGAAGCCACCGGTAAGGGTACCAGCTCAACACCCTCCTTTCTCCCACTCCCAAGTTTGAATGTTGGGTTGTTGGAGAGTTCCTCAGGCAAGTGTAATACTGATATCATCAGCACATCATTGAATATCAAAACATCTTCTGGTACTCCTCGCTCTCCCATGTTTTCTCAGATAGGTGCTTCAGCGAAAGAGACTCTCAGTTTCTGAGAAGAGTTATCCATTTAGCTTCTATTGGTATAAAAAAACCCTTCCTAGCACAGAAGCATTTCCCACGAGGCCACGGAAGCTTGGAAGCTGAATTTATTGTGCTGGCTTGTTCTGTCAATATAAATAGTAAGAAATGTACGAGTGGTGTTTCACATAGAAACTTTGTGTGCAAAAGAACAGAAGGGAAATGTTTCGTTGCGGGAAGATGGCTACACACATCTCCCAAGGAAAACTCCCACATGCAAAATATTTGAAATGTTTAAATACATTTATTAAAATAGGTACAAATAGGATCAGAGTTTTTTTTAAAAAGTCACTGACTTCTGAAAAAAATGTCCTGAAAAAAATAATTCAAGGGATAGCAATAGATCACAGTGTATCGGGAAGGCACCTGGAAATATTATAGTTGGAAAACCTCCAGAAACAGGAGCTGTAATCACTCCCCAGACCCGATGAATACATGCTTCACTGACAATACCCAGTGGTTTCCAGGGCTGCAAATTTTCTGTCCTCTTCTCATGTTCCAAACCTACTGCAGGCAGACTCCCCTTGCACAAAAGGAGACATTACTTTTAAGCTTGAAAAGAGCACTGAAATGACATTAAAATCTTTTCTTCCTTCTTCAGGTGTACTGGAGAAATACGTCTATTTTCTTTTCCAGGTGGAGCTTTCCTCGTGGTGTGAAAAAAGCCTTAGTTTTTGTACACCAGTAAAATGGAATGTTAATAAAATTAATCCTTCATGCTATTTAAAATATATATAAAAAATCTATATTAAATAAATGCTTATAAAAAAATAAAAATCTATTGACAGGATAATCCTTCCACTAAAGCTGCTTGTGTGTATGCTTTCTTTAACCCCCGACTGTTGTCTTCTACTGTGTGCTTCTGCAGGTTGCGTGCATCTTTTCTGGCTGAAGTGTTAATTGGCAGAGGAATGTATTAGAAGCATAAATACATGGCAGTTTCGAAATTAGGAGCACAGAGAGTGGCTGAAGTTAAAAGTTAGTGAGATGCCTCAGTGTTGCAGTGTTCCTAGCCACCTTGACAAAGTTGTGGGTACTCAAACTGGAGAAAAGCAGTCTCTTGCACACAAATGGAGCAAAATGTGCATATTATAATTTAAGGTGCAGTTACTTCTGTTAAGATTCGTGACAGACAGAAATCAAGTTGAAATAGAAACTGGTTCTGTGTCCTGCTCCTGCTGACAGGCAAGAGTCAGTATTTTGTCAAATGGACAGAGTAAAATACTGTTCAAGTATGTGCATCAAGTAGGCTCCAAACTAGTTAGGATTGAAACCTCCTGATTCTGTGGTGCATTGTGTCACCCCAGGCAGTAAGGCCACACCGCCTGCAGACTCACTGTGACAAATAAGAAGAAAGTTACTTCTTGAAATTTCTCATCTCCCCTGGGCTGGGTCGTCAGCCCATTCGTTCATTCATACGGCGCTCATCTGAAACAAGTATTGCAGAGATCCTCTTGCACCTCTAGTTACAGCAACAGAGTACGGTCCCGTTAAAAATAGATTCCATATAGTTTTATCAACATTTCCAGCAGCTCTCAAATAGAACAGCCTTCAGCATGTTTTGGAAAAAGGCAATGAACAAAACTGATGGCAAAATAGCATCCCCCTTTTCTAGGGGTTGTCATTACCCAAGAGTCACTGGGAAAGAATGCCTCGTTTTGAAGATGTTTGAGTTGGTCTGCGACAACTTCAGTGGGATAGTCACCTTCTGCAACAGGATATGCAGCAGCAGAGGATTGTTCTGAGGGGGTGTTTTCTTCTGTATTCCAAAGCTTTTTTCACTTGCTCTTTAGCATCTCCTACATAGTCCTCAACATTTTGCATGTTTATCTCAATGACATTGAAGGTGTCCGCCTGCTCCTCCACTAGCAGGCCCACCTGCAGAAAGAGCTCATGGACTTCCTTAATGCGACCTTCTAGCTTCACCAGCTCCTTATGACGTGTCTCTATCTCATTCAAGGCTGAGCGAGCCCCCTTAACATCCGACAAGAGATTCTCGGAGAAGACATCCCACTTGCCTTGCTCAATCATCTCCTCGATCTGGTTGCCAGAAACATCTTTGCCCATGATCTCCAGCTGTCGCTGAATTCGAATTTTGCAGTTCTCCCGTTGGTTCATCTCTGTGGCGTTGTAGTCAAACATAGCTTCCTGAAAAGCATGCATGAGGTCAACGTAGTGGTTCTTTGCCACCCTGGCAATGACAGACATAGCTCCGTATTTTGTTATTGCGTCTTCGCTGAAATCTCTCATGATCTGGAGTTTCCTATGGATGCTTTCTCCACGGGCTTTGATGTCTCTGGCAATACAATTAGTATCTCGTTTGATGCTACTAATACGGCGCATGGATGTAAGGAAGCGGGTATTTTGCTTTCTGAGCCGCTTGACGTCCTCTTTCAAGTGGTCGTTTTCTGTCCGGATGTTCTGTATGTCTTTATGAAGAATTTCCAAGGCATAATCAGTCTCATAAAGGAGAACGTCATGGGGTGAATTTTCATCATCCTCACTATCAGAAAACTGTTGGTTGTGTAACCTGGCACATTCACGCAGCTCATTTAGCCGGTCTTTCATCCTGCCTGTAAAACAGAGAGGAAAGAAGTTTACAATAAATAAAATATTGGCTTACAAGGGTTGAAAGTTCATAACGAATAATTACATCCTAGTGAGAATTACATCATAGATAACTACATCAAAAATACCCCAAAATGTCAGATTTTAAGTTTGTTCACGCTATTTCATACAGTGATGGATCTCAGATCCAAAACTCCGGTCCCCTTCTAGAAACTACAAAGCTTAGAGACTGAAAAAGTGCAAGAGAGAGAGACAACAAATCCTGAAGACTAATCCAAAAGAATAATAAGACAACCCCCGCACCACCCAAAATGCCAGTCTTTCACTTTGAGGAAAAAACGCTCTTGAGCAAATTATAGGAAACCTTCAGCTATCGGTATGGGTAGATGTGTTAATAATGAACACTTCCCACCACTGCTCACTCGAGAAATCACCCCTAGATCTTGGCCTTTTCATTACATCAGTGGCCCCAAATGTCACAAGTCCTCTGTCATTCCAATCTTATTTTCCGTGGGAGAAGAGTAGGAAGCTTCTCCGAAACAGAAATGGCATTTACCAATAGAGTTGAGCAAGAAAAGCTTTGAGAAACGGTGTGGAAAGTATCCAGTTACGAAAAAAAAAAAAAGGAAGAGCAAGTAAAGGCAAGTTTAGAGCGTTCAGATGCTGTCATTGAGCATAGTGTACCAGGTAGCAGCGTTTTGTTAGTAAAACCATCAACCCAACCCTTCTTTTTTGTATGATGGAAACACCCTACTGAAGGAATAAAGTAGCACTGGTGTACAGATCAGGATCTGTTTTCTATGTGTTTGCCTCAGGCATACTTAACTACAAATTTCGTTAAAAAGACACAGAATCAGTAAACTGTACAGACCAGCTATATGAGAACAAAACATATGTCTCTTAAGTATGGTGTTTACTTAAAACTCTAAGCCTAAAGTCTTTGCAGAAAATGAAATCTGAAAGCTTCAGAAAGAACCCTGCAGCAAGTATGACAGCAAGCAGGAAGCAGAAAGTTTCCCATTACAAAAGCCGTACCTCACATGACCTCATTTACATTAATAAGAAAGAGAACCAAGTTAAGAAGCAGCGCCAAGAAGGACATGTCCAGATCTCTGTGTCTGGAGAATTTTATTTCTCTGGGATTTAAGCTATCTTCACAGCAATTACAAACATGCTATCCGTGCTGAATGTCACATCCCTTCATAGGATCACCAGTTCTTCCCAGATTAAGAAAAGTCATGTGTATATATCCAGTCCAGTATAACAGGCGTAGCTCTAATGTGAATTCAAACTGCAAGTTTATAATCTGTTTCAGGGAATTTCTAGATGTGTTAAAGGTGTTAGGGAGGAGGGGGGGAAGATTTTATCGCAGATGCAGCCTCTTGGGCTTGTATAGTTCATTGAGGGTATACACTGATGTTGAGAAGTCTCCTGATTAGGATCACATTTATATAGGCAAAAGCACTTCAATGAACTTCAACTTAAACCAATTCTTTGACAAGCAGTGTAAACCAAGAAAGTCCATTAGTATCCTGAGAAAAGAGCTTTCATTCAGGAATCCACACATGTAAGGTAATTCTTGAAATATAAAACATAAACCACATAGATTCAACTCAATCATATAGAGAAAGCTTTAGGAAATGAAAGGTTTTCCACCTCTGCCCTCAGCAATAATAAACTCAAGACTTTCACCTCATACCAAAAGATCAAGATGAAAAATCCCCATCTAAAACAGAGGGACATTCAGCTTTATGCCAGAACATGCTCAATTAATCTAGGTTATCATTTGCAATATTTGGCCAAAGAGATCTGTGAGGTTCAAGAAAATGTTTAGAATTCTGCTTTCATGAGCACCTTTTGCTCAAGGAACACAGTGAATTAATTTAGGGCAGTTGCAAACTGCTGCTTTGAAAGACTTGCAATTTGGCAAAGTTTTAGGAATTTTTCATAAGGAAAACAGCAGGCTCAAATGCAACATCACCACAGAACTCTTTCTCCATTTCAAATTCCCATTTCTGACAAAGGGAACCAGATCTTCCCAAGAGAGGACAACAACTTCCAAGCATTCCTTTGATAGTGTCATCGACAGAACTGACACAAAAGACTTGAAACAAGTGAGCAAATAAGCATGGGATCCCCCCTGGGATCATCAAGTCCAACCATCAGCCCTACTCTACAAAGTTTTCTCCTACACCATATCCCCCAACACTACACTAATCTACTCTTAAACACATTCAGGGATGGTGACTTCACCACTTCCCTGGGCAGCCCATTCCAGTGACCAACCACTCTTTCTGTGAAGATTTTTTCCCTAATGTCCAGCCTAACCCTACCCTGCTGCAGCATGAAGCCATTCCTTCTCGTTCTATCCCTAATTACCTATGAGAAGAGACCAGCACCAACCTCTCTACAATGCCCTTTCAAGTAGTTGTGGAGAGTGATGAGGTCTCCCCTCAGCTTCCGCTTCCTCAAACTCAACAGTCCCTGTTGCAGTAAGTCTGCAGCCCCACACAACTCCGCACAACGTGGGATTTCAGTCAGGAAAGAAAATCCACTCTGAAAACCAAAAGCTGTGCATACACGTGAAGCCCCATGCCATGAGCCCCATATACATACAAACAGGAGTCCTGAGCTACTGTAACATTTGCAGTGAGAAGCCATATTTGTAGCAGGAAAGAGAATTTAGCTGTAAGAGCCCGCTGTGCATAGCCCTACAAGCGCACATTTCCATTGCTGTGCTTATCCTCTGGAACCTGCTACCTGAGTAGAAATAACTTAAGAAAGGATGAAAAGTTACTTCTATAGAAACAAACAAGTGGAATGTATATGATGTTCTCAGCTTTAACAGTTGTATATCCACATCACTGAGTTTGGGGACAAATGGTGAAATAAAGCAGCAGTTTCAGCACAGCATCAGTATTTCATCACCAGCAGCAGGGAAGGAAGCCAGTGGACATTTGTTTTTTTCTTTTTACAGCATTCATAGAAGGCAGCTGTTAGTTCATACCAGTTTGTGATTACCAAAAGTCTACTCAGTAATCTCTTCAGCCTTGAGTAGGACCTTACAAAATGAGGCTTTTATTTCAGCATAAGTGGCCTTTTTGAAGGAATAACAGGTATTTCAAAATAAACCACTTAAAAGTAATTTCCTTCACCAGTTCTTCTTTCCCTCAGAAAGTAAAAGTCCTTCTTTGCTCCACTGTGAAAAGTCCTTTTGTGCTCCACGACAAACCCACGTGGCTCATCCCATCTCTGAATGGCATCTGCTCGTGGTTCCATGACACATGATAGATGTGACCCAAGAAGCAAGTGGTGAACAATTAAGAAAGAACCTGCTCCTCTGCAGGATTACTTCATAGCTGAGTGTGTGTCAGCACATTCCAGTAATTTCCCATTCTGCTTCTGGAGAATGCAGTATGGATGGAAATCCATTCAGACTGGCCATGACAAGGCTGTGTGCTGCCGTTGCACAATCTCCATTATATATAGGGAAGAGACAGGTTGAATGCAGCTGAAGCCTCTCATTTAAGAGCTGGAGTCTCAGATTTAATCATAATTTCCTAGTACATCTCTGTTTGGAAAACATCTGTCTTAGAGCAGATTTAATCATTTTGCCTGGTATCTTTTCCAATAAGATTTGGCAAGAATCCTTGGAAAACAGGCTATTGTTTACATTAGGCATTCTTCTTTCTAAAAGAGCTTCTAATTGACTCACAGCAGACTGCTAGTCCTCTTTTCAGGCCAAATTCCCTGTCTCCCCAATCATGTCCATCACTGGTGGAACAGCAGGCTTGAATTTCTCAAATCACCTCTTTTTTTAATTGGTTCTCATCTATAAGAGCTTGAGGAAACACCAAAAATCATAATATAATGATTAGGATAGTTCTGGAGCTGTTTTAAGATCATGTCTGTATATTTTGCTCCAGTATTAACAAATGTGACAGAGACCAGCATTTCAAAATCTTTTTGTAGCGTCACTAAAGGGAAGTTATCTTCTCTGGAGTTTCTGGGATTGGACAACATTTAAAAAGAGACAAAATGTCTTCAGGACTGATGATGTATGAGTTAACACAGAACACCAGTTATAAAGCTACAGACATCCAGCAAGAAGACTATTAGACCCTACTCACTTCATATTGCAGTCAAAGCCTGTGTACAGCAAAACACCTCCTTTATGTTTTCAGTCGCCCTAGTGAGAAGTATATGCAGGTGCAAATGTCTCAGGGCAGGTTGCTTGGGTTTTTTTTCCTAAATGCTTGGTGAAGTGTCAATTTCTCTGTTTGAACCAGAACAAGTCATTTAGTGCAAGCTGATAAAAGCAGAGATCTAGGGATGGCTTTATTCTTTGCAGGCTATTTCTGCAGTTACTAGACTCTCCAAGTCTCCAGTGGTTCCTTTCCTACCATAAAGGTTAGGAGAGGCCTAGGGGGGAAAAAAATTAACATTCAAATAGTTTGTTGTTTTTAACTTGAAGTAATGAGGCAGCAATTGCTTGAATACTGGTAACTTTGGAGGTTCTTCTTTGCCTTATCCCAGTTTCTTTAGCAGTATTCAATCTCTTCAACATAAAGTAACTGCCAATTTTGGTAAAACAGCCTATTATGAATTCAGCGATCTAGGGTGCATCTTATACATCCCAGAGCTATTCGACAGATTAACCATCTTGGGGTTTTCCATAGACTGGTTATCAAACTTTCTAGTTTTCAGTATCAAAACTCAGAGAAGCTGCCAGCATGCATTAAATGCCTGCATAAAATGCACTGCATTTTCACATATTTATGATGAGACTGACAAAAAAAAATCTGGCATTTTAACTTGTTATTACACAGTAGCACATGCTAAGTAAACATTATTCTTGCATTGGAGAGAAAAGCCTGTTCTATCTAGGTTGACTGCTGCTATTTACTGAGTTACCTAAGTTTCTCCTGGAGAGCTGTGGATCACCACTGAAAAACTTTCAATCTTGGATAAATGATAAAATGGATTCTCAGTATCTTTTCTTCATGTTTTTCTCACAAGTCACACTAATGAGCAATTGTAACTACTTTTATTTTTGCATGGCTGCGAGGGCCTGTACCCAGGCCATAAAAAAGAAGGTGCTTCATCTTCACTATATGGCCCACTGGAAAGTGTTGAACCCCCTCCCAAAATTGGGAACTCACTCCAGCAGCCATCGTGCTTCTGTACTCAAATGGATGTTAAGGACAGGAAAGTCTAATGCACACCCTTAATTTCACCACTTCCTTTTCCTAAAAAAGGCAATATATAGTTAGCAACTGTTGGTTTTTGAAAACTTGCTAAACTCTTGGAATCCTTGTGACCTGTCAGCAGACTCTAATCAGTTTTAGCATAGACAGTTTGCTAAAATAAAGCACCATTACAAAGAGCAGATGGACACGCAAAGGACTGTATTTCACCCAAAGTAGAGAAAAGACAATCCCACCACCGTTCCCGATCAGAGCTTTTCTGTGCGTGTGCTCCCGCCATAGGGAAAACTAAAGGTAAAGGTCCCGCCATAGGGAAAACTAAAGGTCTTCAGGTAAAAATGGCCTGGATGGAGACATGGGGAGCGTGAATTCTGCCTCCGCAGGTTTGGCAAATAGTTAAGGCAGTGCCATTCCACTGGCATCAAGAGTGAGACAGCCACCCGGGCATTTCTTCGCCGTGACCACGGCTCGGCGTGGTTATGAGTCACTGCGCGAGGAAATCAGGCGGCGCGCTCACGGGCAGGGCTGTCGCTACAGCGCCTGAGTGCAGACATTATCTAATTCATCACCTCGGCTCCCATGAACACACTGGCTCTGTGAAATAGCTGTGTACATACCGCATTTATGTAACTACCATTGCTACCACACAGTGGTATTTATAAGTGATTAAGACATTAAGTTGTGAGGTTGCATGTGATCGTCAGTCAGAAGCAACGCGTTCTACAGACATTTTTAAATGAGCACAACAGCATCACTTTTTAAAATACACATAAATTTACATCTTGTAATACAGTGTTACAATCTGAGATCAAGTGCTCTATACTTTGAAAAATCCCTTTAAGATTAATACAGGGTGTTCTACTGGCATTTGGTCATGTGGGCCAGTACACTCAAGGCTCAGTTCTGAATCCTACTACAAAAATCTACACAACTGTGACTGGACCAAAATAGTTTCAATCAAGAAATAACACATGTGTACACCGGGCACTGGCAGGCTTTATAGCAATTACTGTACACAGCTTGGCAACCTGTGGGTGTTTACAGGCCTCTTGAAACCAGTGATGTTGAGACAACTAGGGATATACTGGTTAGTTAGTGGTACTTAAAGAATCTGTTCCTCACTGGGCATATCCAAAGCTCAAGCAAGCTTCGTTCTTCTTTCAAAAATAAGTGATTTGTCACTTACAGAAATAAGGCACAGAGGAAGGGCATGGCAGGAAAAGCTGAAATGTTCAGAACTTCCTTGGCTTTTGTCAACATAAGTTTGTCAAAAATAATCTTGGCAATCAATGGGTTAACTGTCATTAGTTGATAAAGCAAAAGCTGCACACGTGATAAGCCCTCAGAAGCCACGATACGTGACAATATTCTGTCAGTGATAAACTACAAAAATAGGGTCTAGATGAGAAGTGCCAAACACTTCATGTGATAGGCATGATGAGATATCAGAACTCTTGACACAATCAGCAAAAGCCATCAAAACAGATGTAGGAACTGAGCTGCATTGCTCCCCTCAGAGGGAGCCCCCCAGCTTCCCAAGAAGAGGCTCCCAGGAGCAAGCCCTAGGCAGGAAGAGTGCTGCAGCTCCCTGGGAATGAGGTTCCTCACCAGACATGCCTCATGCCAGAGCCCATTTTGGGGAAAAGCTGGAAATGCAAGTGTAACCAGAAATGGCTTCTCTGCCAAACTGCATAAAAATGGTAACCCTGCATTTGGTGCTGAGATGAGTCTATTGGATCAAATTAACTTCATCTCAGGAATTTCTGCACCATGCTTTTGTCATCCCTGCACTACAGGGATGACCAAAGAGTCAAAGAAGATTGATAAGCCAGATAAAAGATAATGGAAAGCGTATCTGGTTCAGCACCTTCATATTTGACACAACAGTTACCTTCTAACCATCAGAATTGGTTTGGAATATGCCAACATTATGATGGGTTCCTGTCACACTAGAAGAGTACTCATAGTTCCCATAAGAGAACTTGGAGAGCAGAACCAAATGAGAGCCTGTATGGTCTCCAGGCGACACTGAACTGGAAACAGGGTGGAAGAGAGCATGTGGTGGCAGAGAGGAGAATAATTTATGAAAATTTAACAATATCTTGGCAAGTAAGCGAAGTACTAACAAAAATAAAAAGGAAATCAGTAGAGATGAGTCTACCTTTAGGAGAAATTATTTGCACAGACAGAAAGTAGGGAATACCTAGTTTAGTAGCATGAAGGACTGGTGAGATTGTAGCAGACTGCAAGCTAAAAACCAAGTTCTCAATATCATCCCCTTGTAAAAAAACTCTGTGTCTTATATAAGAGATGGCTTGGGAAGAACTGGTTTTACTCTGCTTGGCATAGGTTCCACTGCAGTTGGAATAGTAACACATCTTGCACCAGTAACCAGACTTAGAAAGTCACAGGAAAATGGACAGTGTCTCCAAACGGTTTAGGAAATACAGTCCTGGAGGTAGAGCAGTTGAGGGAATTGTGTTCATTTCATGCAGAAGATCAGGGAAAGAGACAGTGCTCTCATGTAGAAAAGGAGTTTATAAAAAGAGAAATGATGGGTTTGTTCCCTGTGTTGGCATGCACAAAGCAATCCATTAGTTTCACACATGAGATTTATGTTGAAGTAGCTGTGACTGGCTGGAAACTGGAACATTTGTCTTCAGGAATACTGTGGGACCCTCTTCATAGAGGACAGAGAGAGGCTACAGAAACCTCTCTCAGGTCTGTCTCAGGTGCACAATGCACTATATGGACTAGGGAATGTCTTACAGTCTCCCCATGGCCCTGCGTGGCCATGATATATTCAGTGCCCTCGCTCCCATTCTCATGCCGTGTCCAGCACAGCATAGGTGCTAGCACAGGTAAGCCTGGGGAGCAACTAGGGTGACCCTGTTCACCCAACAGAATCTCTTCCCTGTTGTTTCTGCACCAGCAACAGCTATAATTTCTCCTTTTGGAGCAGATCTTGGTTATTATTCCAGTATTACAATGCAAAGTGTCAGACACGGAGCTTAACCCCACAGCACCAGAAATCTCCAAGACTGATAAAATATGCACTTGTGTTCTGAAACACCAGGTCTATCTGCAGCGCCCAGAAGATACTGTTATCACTTGATACCCATTTTAATGTCTCAAGGGATCTTATGTACCGTGCTCAGTTTCTTCATAAAAGATCTCTTATGAAAACAAAAGTTAACCTGCAGTTGTAGTCTCAGCCAAAACATCAGATATATTTTCCATGTGACCTAATGTGCCATTGCAGTTTCAGAGCAGTTGTCATACAAGAAAGCCAGTGAGGAAGAAATCAGGTGAGAAAAAGGTCATCAGAGATACTGGGCACCTAAACCACCCTTTCTTAAGGATGACCTTTAGTCTGATTGTCTCTTAGAACTGTTTTTATTTTGAATAAAAATATTTCTTTTAAAAAAGTTATGCTTATTTTGTAGTCTACCACCTCCATATAAAACTATTAAAATAGCAAGCTGGAAAGCAGCATCCTTCCAATTGTATTCTCATCTTAAGAAGCCACACATTACCATTTTGATCCCTGACAGCTTAAAAAAAACCCAGTTCCTAAAATACCATCTAAAGAACAGGAACCAGATACACTTTCTGTATGTGAATGTCTATTTCAGGCCAGCCTAAAAATTCTAGAAATTCATCTAGTCATTTCCTTTCCTGGTATCACAGAGTTAAATGCAGTTATCTCACACATACATGAGTACTAATTCTTCTTGGCAGGAAAGGAAATTAATATCAATTTATAGGAAGCAATCAAAGAACCCTAGCTTTTGCACCCACTCGCAGCTCTGGCCATGCTGATGCCCAAGAAAGGAGTAAAAGTGATGATATTTTGCACAGAAACTGAATTTTCTACTAAATCTGCTCTGGAGCTATTCATAACCACATGTTCGCATTTTCATACCACAGATGAGCACTATGAATGAAATGCTCCTACTCGTTAAGCCAGACAAACCAGGTGGGAGGAAATTCAGACACCTGTTGGAACTGGACGAGGAGGCTCATATTTGAAAGCGTCTCTGGTTTTCCCTCACTCTGTGAAAAACTCAGCCACCCCTTTTTGCCCCTTTCGAGGGACCGGAGCTACCGAAAGTCGCAGCAGCTCCGGGCCGGGTCGGGGTCCGGGGTACCCCGGCTGATGCTGAGCGGGGCTCGGGAACACGGTAGAGCTCCCGTCCCGTGAGCCACCGGCGACATGCCCGGGGTGAAGGTGCCTGTTCTGGCCGGTTCCCCGAAGAAGGCGCCGTCCCGATCTCCCCCATCCCGTCAGGTACTCACCCCGGGCAGGGAAGCGCGTCCCAGCCTTTCCTGTCCCGACCCGTCCCGCTGCCTCCGAGATGCCGCTGCCACCGCAGCGTCCGCGCCGTCGAGGCCAGGGCTTGTCCCTGCCGAGCGTCCCGCCCCCGCCTCCCGGCTCACCCGCCTATTGGCTGCCAGAGGGGCGGTTAATTTGCGTAGTACCGCCCCGCCCCTGGCGGGCTGTCAATCACGGCCGTCGGGGCGGTGGCTGGAGGGGCGGCCTCGGCCGTGCGCCCTTCTTTCTCCTCCTTCTCCTCATCCTCCGTCCCCTCGGGGCGGCGCTCGGCTCGCACCACTCCCTAGCGGGGGGAAAGTCCGCCCCGTGGGTGCTGGGAAGCGTGGGTGGGCTGAGGTTGCCCTTTCCGTTGCCAGCGTTCTTGTGGACGCCCCTGCCTTTCCCCCTGGGGAAACGGGGATTTTCCCCCCGCCTGGCTAGGGGGGGAGGTGGAGGTCTGGGGGCGCGGTGAGGCCTGGGACGGACAGGGGAGCTAAAACCGTGGGGTCGTACAGGCGGCTGAGGAGGGAGCTTGGACCAGGCGCCGCCCTGAGCGGGACAGGGACACGGCCCCGTCCCCTCGTGTCCGCCCCCATCGCTGTTCGACAATGCAACGTCCGCCCCGTCCCGCTGGCTTGAGCCCTACGTGAATAAACAGGACGTCGAAGGCGCTTCTGAGAACTTAAGCACATTGCTGCGGCTCCTCAGTGCGGGCAAGAGAAGGGGTGCTTGTTGCACGGCGCTTCAGGGTGAGGGTCATATTTAGCCCGGTTTTGGGTGATGACTTCNTCCACTCCCCCTGTCCCCCAACAACAACCCTCCCAACCAAAATCCTACAACAAGGCTTTGTCCAAATTTTTCATACACACTAATCATACATGTTAATAAGCTAATAAGCCACACAAGTAGTTAAAGAGGTTGTTCAAGCCTTTCTGACATAGGAAGCGTATGCTTTTCTTCAACGTCTC
Source organism: Jacana jacana (assembly GCA_013400555.1). Taxonomy (NCBI): domain Eukaryota; kingdom Metazoa; phylum Chordata; class Aves; order Charadriiformes; family Jacanidae; genus Jacana; species Jacana jacana. The sequence continues at coordinate 26,320 of VZTM01010295.1, read as the reverse complement.
GGACATTTATTTGGGTGTACTTTCTTCTCCCACTCACCACAAAAATTGGAGATAATTTGAATCAGGAATTTTTAAAAGACAGAAGTTACTTTTGTGTTGGTGCCATGTAGGAGCTGAAAGATCAACTGTGCTTTCCTGAGCCATTGCCAGTTATCGTAAAGCTCCAAAATTTCTCGTACATTGCATCAAAACCATCCTGGGCACGCCGGGAGAAAATTCTGTCAGGATGGAGACAGTTGCAGAGACGCAGGAAGCTTCCTTCTTATTTTCTATGCTGAATAGGTTGAATAAAAACTCGCAGGAAGACGGTTAACAGTCAATTAAAATACATCTGTCAGAGTGGCTCTTTCTCTTTGAAAAATCCAAGACTGTGCTGCAGGGCTCTTCCACGTGCTAGGATTTTTCTCTTAAGCCTCGATGCTAGTACTGAGTTGAGGTAGGTGGGTCCCATTGCTCCTCTAAAACCACGTGAAGACATTGGATTAGGAGTGGTGTTTCTCCTCTTTTCCCAGCTGCTTCTTCGTGAGAGCGTTCTCTTTGCCACTGGACTGCAGAAAGCAAAGGGGCCTTCACCATTGTGAATGCAAGCAGAGCTGAAAATAAAGCCTCGTGTTAATGGAACTTCATGGGTGATCACAGCTGCACTCTGCTTTGTTTGGTCCGGAACAACAATTACAAATTAATCTGCTGTTGTTGCAGCACAGGCAAAGCTATGGGTGCATTGATTGATGTGTCTGACAACCCAGGCAAGAGCAAAACGCTCATCTAGAAACATCTGGTACCTTCCCTGTAATTTGTGAGGAAGCTATGGAAGACCAAATAAATGAGCAGCAAGTCTACTTAGGGAGAGACTTTAGTTACAATTTTAGTAGCTGAGTAGCAGGCAAAGTAGCAATGTTGTTAAATTGTTAACCTTCTGAGAAAGGAAATGGAGAGTGAGAGGACTGTATTATTTCTATAAATTTTGTCCCCGAGATTAAGCAAGGTTAAAGAAGGTTGAAAACTATGAGAGACAGCCAGCTAATTAAGCTACTTGAACAGGTAGCTAAAAAAAATTCACCACTGACAAACAAGGGTCCTGAAATGGTTGCGTGCTTCTGTTTCTAGATCCCTCAAAAAGTGCCAAATCCCACGGTGTTATGAGAAACAAAATGAGAGAAGTCCTATGAAAAGATGTCATGTCATCACATGTAGGAAAGACACTTGTTTTGGATTATTCTGCTCATCTCAGTCACTTCTGAAATAACATAAGCAGTGTATAGTGATAACGAAACTGATTAGACAGAGGAAAGTGATTTGCCCATAAAAGAGATTTAGAATTTTTCAGTCTTGTTATTTTATCCTCCCCTGAGTCCTGAGCAGCCTTACACATAAGGCTACAAAAGTAACACAGTAATTTCTTTTTTCACTTTGTACCATCTCTGACTGTATGATAATCATTTAAAGAAAACCTGTAATTTACCAGTGAAAGGAAATACTCCATTTACATAAAGGCAGTGTAGGGATCACTGATGCCAATAATTATTTTAAAAGAGTTTGGGTAATACAGTAGACAACACATCTGGAGGCAGGAAGCCACCCTTTTAGTTCTTTTTTTCTCTGAAGAGCTGGTTTATTTTTATTTTTCACTTAAAGACTTCTAATCCTGGCCTAGATCAGGTCCTGCATTTTGGTCACAACCCTAAGCAAGAAGGGTAGAGTGGCTGGAAAGCTGCCCAGCAGAAAAGGACCTAGGGATGTTGATGGGCATCTGGCTTAACATGAGCCAGCAGTGTGCCCAGGTAGCCAACAGCATCCTGGCTTGTATCAGGAATAGTGTGGCCAGCAGGCATAGGGAAGTGATTGTGCCTCTGTACTTGGCTCTAGTGAGGCTTCACCTCAAATTCAGTTCTGGGACTCTNTCAACACCACATCTAATCTACTCTTAAACACAGTCAGGGAGGGTGACTCCAGCACCTCCCTGGGCAGCTGATTCCACTGACTGACCACTCTCTCCGTGAAAATTTTTTTCCTGATGTCCAGCCTAAATGGACATTTAGATGTGGCACTTCAGGCCATGCTCTAGTAGCTATAGTTGTATCTATAGTTGGTCCTGATGATCTCGGAGGTCCTTTCCAAACATGAAGATTCTGTGATTCTGTAAAGTTTGACAATCTTTTTGGTGAAGAAATTTTTCCTGGTATTCAATCTAAACCTCCCCTGGCACAACTTGAGTCTGTATCCTCTTGTCCTATCACTTGTTAGCTGGGAAAAGAGTCCAACCCCCACCTCTCTACAACCTCCTTTAAGGCAGTTGTAGAGGGTGATAAGGTCTCCCCTCAGCTGCCTTTCCCCAGGATAAACAACCCCAGCTCTCTCAGCTGCTCCTCATGAGACTTGTGTTCTAGGATGAACACATCCTTGAGTATGTCTATTGTCCTTGAGGACAATCCGCAGAGCAGATGGACTGTCCACACCAGGGAGAGCCCTTGTCTCTGCTCCAGTGTCTGACGCTTTTGACCAAGATGTGTACCAATAGCCTGATTGACTTTCTTACAAAGCCTGAGAAATTAGAAATTATATGGATGCAGATTTCTCCTTTTACCAACATCTCAGGGCATCTGGGAGTTCTGGGGATCTCAAGGTTTGGGAAAAGCAGTTTCAACAGGCCACTTATATTTACACTTCCAATTCCCCATGTGTTAATCTAGTACATAGGGATACTTCTATGTTTGTTGCAAGTTTACCCATGTGTACAGAACAGCTGGCATGTGTAACATCTGTACTGATTTCAAGTATGGAGTTACAGCATTGTCAATCTATAACAACTGACACTTGTGAAGCTTTTAGGTAAAAGTGTCTCTACAGCTAGCTAAACCCACCTTAATTCTTTGCTGAAGCCTGTGGAGTTATTTGGATTTATGAGGGATAACATAAGTGCTCTGTGTATTGAGCCCTGCAGATATTTTTCTTTTTGCTTTCCTTTTCTCTGCTTCATTAGGAAGGAAAATGGCTGTTAGAAAAGGTGGGGGCACTGAAAGCTGTACAGATGTAATTGCTGCAGAGTTAGAGGATGCCCTGTGCTAGGGCCCTCTCTCCTGCTTATTTAGGAAAGGATTTAACATTCTTCTCCAATTATGCCTGAAAGGCATGCAAAGCCAGCCCTGGGTGTAATGTCCCTGCAGCCTTTGTGAACCACAACTTGGCACCGGTGCACGGCTTTGAAGGTTCATTACCCACACATGAGTTCTTAAAGAGCTGCAAATCTAGTTAAGGTTGTATTAAATGCCAGATTGGATGGACAGGAAATAGCCCTGGGACTTCTGTTGACTCAGGAGATGACTGCAGGTGCCAGCAGGTTTTACTAAGCTAGTAACCAATAAATGAACAAGTATTTTCACATAATGGACGTGAACAAGCACAGTTAACCGGAGCCATTGGAACAGTACTGGTTTCTGGGACCTGAAGGCTTGGTTGATTATCAAGCAAGCCACTGGATTTCTCTGCTGCTGCCACGGCTTTTGAATGGAGGAGTATAGCTCATACCTTCATAATGACAAAGATCTTGTCACATCAGCTGGCCTAATGCAAAGTATTATCTAACCCCGTTTCTACACTTCATTAAAGATGTGCATTCTGACTCCTGTTATCGGACAGGAGTGAGCTATCTCTTCTGTACATTTGCATGCCCATGGGTTTAGAGCAGTGAGCTTCTGCTCTATGGTGAGCGCTTTGTAACCTGGCAGAGCAGAGACAAGGGCATCTTTATGACAGTCCAGAGGAATCAAAAGACAGGCCAGGAAGACACATAGTAGTTGCTCAGATTTGAGTATAGTCCCAGTAACGGCAGATTCTAGGGGCAAACTCATATTGCCAAAAGCTACATGCCCTTTTTTTTTTTTTTTTTCCCTTTATCACTCCTCTCTGAGCAGAAAATGGCCAATCTGTATGTCAGGTGTAAAGGGAGAAGTACCCAAGGGGTAAAACCAGCCAGGGATTAAAAGCCCTAGAAGGGTATAGTAAAGAATAAATAGACCTTCACAAAGAGAGCAATCAGAAAATAAGAACATTTCCAAAGCTTGTTGGAGCACCCTTTTCAAATCATTAGTCATTCAGAGAAAAGGGGTTGTTTTCTAAACCCCACCAAGTTTTGATGAAACAGAACAATTCTATCTGGGAATCTGTAGTGTGAGCATAAACATTACACAGTGTGTCCCTTTACTCATGCTGCCAGGGTTTTTCAATGAGCCATATAACCATATTCATCCAGAAGGGAGTGGGGAGCTGCATGGTATGCTGCTTCAGCGTAAGCGAAGGCATGCTGCACACGTGGAAACCTTTCAGGTGGCTTTGTGGCTAGATCCAAACGCTTTGTGGTAGACCTACCCAAGGGTAGCATGGTAGTGATGTGTTACAGATCTGAAAAGAAAAAGATGAGCTTTTTGGTCAGCTGAAGGTGAGGGAAGAATCATTTGGGATCATTTAGCTGGGAATATGCAGCCAGGGAGCAATAAATTTCACAGCCCCATCATAACCAATTGCTGCCTAGAGTCCTCCATGAACGGCAAGGCAGGTGATATATGGGCAAGTTACGTGTGACATAGTAACAGCCTGACAGATTTCCCTGGAATGAAACAAAGTCATTGTTAATGCTTGCATTTTACAGGACAGTTACCTACAAAACGCTAAATAATAATGGTACATGTCAAGGCAGAGGAGCATTTGTCAAACAACTTGCAAAACTTATCTGAGAAAAGTGAAGGCTTATATTTTGTCTTACAAACCCGTCTGCTGAATGTGGCAAGTACCCCAGGATTCTGGGAGGCACCTGCTATCAGCCAGACTTCAAGCACTTCAGGCCTTGTAGTTGAGAAATGCAAAGGTAGAAAGCACTGGGCACACCGAGTGTCTTCACTTTAATGCCACGGGAGCCTGTGGGTCTCCTCTCATTTACCCCAGTCATGGATTATCTCTGTACGTGAAATATCTATAAGGGGGAGCAAGGAAGGCAGAAGGGCAACTTAATACCTGCAATGTTGGGCTGCATCAAAAGAAGCGTGGCCAGCAGGTCATGGGACATGTTCCTACCCCTTTACTCTGCTCTTGTAAGACCCCACCTGGAGTACTGTGTCCAGCTTTGGAGACCTCAACACAGGAAGGACATGGACCTGTTGGAACAGGTCCAGTGAAGGGCCATGAAGATGATCAGAGGGCTAGAGCACCTCTCCTGTGAAGACAGACTGAGAGAACTGGACTTGTTCAGCCTGGGAAAGAGAAGACTTTGGGGACACCTCATAGCAGCCTTCCAGTATCTGAAGGGAGCCTATAGGAGAGCTGGAGAGGGACTCTTTGTCAGGAAGTGGAGTGACAGGACAAGGGGCAACTGTTTTAAATTAGAAGAGGGGAGATTTAGATTAGATACCAGAATAAAATTCTTTCCTGTGAGGATGCTGAGGCACTGGAACAGGTTGCCCAGGGAAGCTGTGGATGTCCCATCCCTGGAAGTGTTCAAGGCCAGGCTGGATGAGGCTTTGAGCAACCTGGTCTAGTGGGAGGTGTCCCTGCCCATGGCAGGGGGGTTGGAAATCAATGATCTTTGAAGTCCCTTCGAACTCTAACCATTCTATGATTCTATGTTTTTATAAAGCTACCAGCTTTTGATGGGTGCAGCTGCCTTGGTGGTTTGGTTACAGAAAGATCAAACCTGACCAAATCTGCTGAAGTCTAGGGTGGGTCCCAATCACTGCCAGCCCTACCTGGCTGGCTCTGTGCTTGGAGGCAGCAATGGGGGAGACAGACTCTGCAGAACCCAAGGTGAACAGTCATAACTTCATGTGAAGCAGCTATTAATTTCCAATGAACTGACTGAGCACCCATCAGGATGGAGGTGGGCATTGGCATTGTTACAGATCCCTACATTTCAGGATCTTTGAAAGCACCAGGTGCTGGGCTTTTCATTTGCTCAGGTCATAACCAAGTAAGCAAACTGATGGGGAAGTCCAAGAGATGAACCAAAAACAGAGCACACATCCTCTATTCCAATTCATCAACATAGAGAGTTATTTGGCCTGAAAAATATTTTACTGATATATATTTATATATACACACTTTACGAGTAGCATCTCTGTGCAGGTTTCATATGGCAGGTAAGGAGGACTGTACTGCACATACGTACTCAGCTCTTATTTCTTCCTTGTAATTTCAGTTTCAGGGAGGCAACCTATCCTGGCTGTGCCTCTATTTTAAGCTGGAGATATATATATGGAATGAATAAGTCAGGTATGGCTAATTTTAAATTGAGGTGGGGAATGGATTAGGTGACTTCCTGAACCTCATTTTAGCCTCATTTTCTGAATCTTATTAAGAGGTGTTAAGGTGTACTTAAATATTTATTAAAATACAAAATATTAAAATACACTAAGACATAAGACTGCAGCTTCAGGTGGGCTGTCAGTGCTCCGAAGTCCAAGTCAGATGTTGAAAGTATGTTCTTCTTACCAAGCTAATAAACAGTCATAATGAGATGGTGAGATTTTGAGAGATTACAGACATTCTGTAAAAATAATAATAAAACCCGCTAAATATAGGGGCTAAATAGTGTAAAATAGTGTAAAGATAAATCAGGTAGGTGTACTTTTAATCCTGAGAAGTGAATTCACACATCTTTTTACTGAAAGAAAATTGTTTCTGGAAAGTTATGTCATCTAATATAGATTTACACCATGCCTAACAAATTAAGTCTTGCTTCTTGGCTGGGGTCAGCAGCCAGTCTGCTGAGAGAAAGACTGCATAGGTGGGGAACAAGCACAGAAAGCCAAGTTCCAAACCCTCACACTTACAGGGCTACACTGGTTTTACTGCAAACCTGGGAGCTAATGATGGCTAAGTATCAGGAGGAAGGATGTTAAATACAGTTTCTGCCTCAGAGAGTAACTTTTTATAACATGATATATAAAAGAAAACCCAATGACCATATAATTATGCAAGAGAAGATCCTACATACGCAATAATTTAGGATGCTTTTCACATTTAATATTAATTCTCCAGCATATAAAATTCCTGTAAATACTAATTTGGTCTGAATTGAAAATGAAGTATAATTAACAAAATAATTCAACAACAGATAAACAAAATTAATCTCCTGAAATATCAAACCACAAACTTTTAAAAGTTCACCAATAATCAGTACTCAGAATACATCTAGAGAAGCAATTATATACTTATTTCCATTCCAAGTAACACACCAAATACCTGCATATCAAATTTCATAGGCTCACTATCTGAAGATGACAGGAGATAGACACCTCAATTTGTGATGAAAAATATTTCTGCTATATGACATGACAAGAAAATTTTCCAAGCGATGTTTGAAATCTTGCCATCTCTGCAGCTTTACTAACAGTTAAATTAATTACGTTCAAGATAATCCTTCTTTCCAGAGACTTTTCCTCCCCCTTCATTCCTTAAGGGGGACAGGTCACTTGCTCAATTGGTGCTGTGCAGCCCCTTCCTTTAAGCCCTATAGCAAGCATGGGGTCCGGAAGGTGCACTGATGTGACAGATTCCCTACATTTCTATCTCCAGTCACTTTGGAATATATAGTTTTTTAAGGCCATTTCCTATATGGCTCTATTCCTTGATCTCCCTCTGACTGGATTCTCCATATAGGATTTAGCCCCTTAGCAGTCACAGAGAGATCATAATTACTCTTGCAATTCAAAATCACAATCAATTTGTGGGGCTACTCCGGTCAGTGAGAACACACGGGTGTGAGCCTAGGAAACCTTAGTAATGTTCTCTCTGCTGCTTTACACTTGGCAGACTATTGGGAAGGAGCAAGGAGATAAATAACCCTCCCCGATGCTGTAGAGCTACATGATCCAAAAGTACATGATAGGTATAGGAAGAGTTCTTGCTCCTTTTCCTTTCCTTTTGTAAGGAAGTCGACTTTTGGGGGATTCCCAGTGTGAGGAGAGGAGAATGCAGATGAACTTAAGCAAGTCCAGCAGAGAGTGACCAAGACAGTCAAAGGCTTGAAGTGCATGACCTGTGAGGAGAGGCTGATGGGACTGGGCTTGTTTAGCCCAGAGAGAAAAGATTTAGGGGACCTGACAGCAGCCTTAAAGTACTGAAGAGGAGATTAATGATACATACAAGTGTATGGCAGGAGAACAAGAAATGGTGCTTATAAATTGAGATGGGGCAGGTTCATAGGATATAAAGAAAAATTCCCCACATGAAGCACTGGAATAGGAGATTGTCTGGAAAAGTTGTGGGATCTCTGTTCTTGGAGATTTTCTGAACTTGGTTGCACAAAGCCTAGAGATACCTGTTCAGAAGTCAGGGAGACTCTGCTTTAAGAAGGAGATTGGACAAAATAACTCCCTGAGGTCTCTCCTAATCTGTGATTCAGATTAGGTCCCAAATCAACATCTATAGAAGTCAGATCTTGGCACTGAAAGATGCCTCTAAATAGGAGGCAATATCCCACATCCCGCAGTGCAGGAGCAGCCAGACTCATTATCTAGCATCTAATGCCTGTTACTGCATGAACAATGTCTAAGATGGCCTCGTTAGCAGCTACAGCAAAGCCAGCTCTTCTTTGTTAGTCAACATTCTCACTGCAACACACCTACATTTCATTTTTATCTTGGCCTGATCTACTGAGTTGATTTTCCAGAGATTTGTTGTTTCTAATGATACCTATCTGCAGTTCGACCGTTTGTAGCTTCCTTTGAAAACAATTCCGTCTTGGTTCAGGTGTCTGGGTAGAGCAATCTACCTGCACTGTCTGTCAGCCCAAGGTATAAAACAGGCTCACCTGGCACCAGCTGGTGGCTTGGCAGCAAACGTTGCCAAACTGGCACCAGATTAGGTGCTGAGGTGTATCCAGGCTCTTTGTAATTTGGTCAAAGAATTCTGTCAGGCAGTTTAACAGTTCAACAAGTGTTTGCAGTATGTTACAAGTCATAAGACAGATTGATTAGATGCAAACAAGCACTCTCCAAATTCTCTTACGCACCCAGTAGTGTGCCTATCAGCCTTCCAACCTCCTGCATGGAGATTTTCAGAGTCGTATTCCCTGAAGATGAAAGGAGATAGACATGCCAGTTTTTGCAAGACAACACTTTCTCTGGCAAGATGATTTGCCAAGCGATGTTAGAAACCCTGCCATATGGGTGGCTTTGGTGACAACAAAATTAAGTTGATGGGCTAAGTTAGGTTTTCATTTTATGTGACAACAATAATAATATTGCATTACATTTATAATCTATGTTCCACTTCAGGCTGTCTAAGCCAATTTGCAAGCAATTACTTTGAAAATACTGCTATGTGTATTGCTACCCAGGTATAAGAGATGGGAAAGAAATCACAAAAATTGTCAAAATGCCTACAGGTGTACAGGAAGCCTTGATCTAACCAGAAGTTGCATCCAAGTCCCCCGAGTGCTAGTTCTTTTCTTTCATGAGAAGATTACATGTCTCTTCATGTCTCTGCCTTTTTCTGACAGATATTTTGTTTCTCTTAAGGCTTATGCCTCTATACAGCCATCTTTCTACTTCCGCCCTTAAATAATGTCTTAGGTAAAATGCTGTAGAGTTGACATAGAAAATATTGTGGAAGTAAGTATGAAGAAGTCTAAGCCAGTTAAAATTAATTGCCAAATTCTGCTTCCAGTGAAGTCACTGGAAATTTGGCCACGGCATGAAGTGAGGCAGGATTCAAAGATGCAGGAAGCGTGAGGTGGGGGAAAGGCAGTGGGCTGGTTTGGTACTGGTACAGAGGAGAATCAAAACATAACAATCATGTGTCTGGGCAAGTGAATAGACCATGTGTGTCCTCTAGCCAATGCCCTTAGGACAAGAACCAGAAAGCAAAATGAAGTTGCTTATACAAATGCTCTGGCAGCTGGCTTTGGCAGTTACAACATGTATTCTTGATGATATGCTTCCCGCATCCTAGAGACAAGCCCAAACTAGCCCCCAGAATTCAGATACGTACACAACGCAAGTCACATCCAGGCTTGTGATTGTCCCAGCTTCCTAATGAGCTGGTCCAAAAATCCCAACTCTGATGCCCCAAACCTTGGGAAGTAGAGGCTCACACCCAGGCACAGGCATAGCAGCCCAAAACCAGAGCCACCACACATCTGTAAGACATGTTTTGCACTAGAGTACCTGTCTTAGAAAAAAAACTACTACCAAAGGTCTGTCTGAGCCCACAATATATTTGTTTCCCAAGGTATTAATGACGTTCAGGAGAAGACTAAGAAATAGGTTGAAGGTGACCTCTGTCTTCAGACAGCCCCCCAATAACCAGTAGCTGTGGGATTTCTGAGGTGGAGGATGCATTCAAGTGGCTGAAAAGATATTGTCAGAGCCAAACAACAATGTTGTTGTTTGTACAGAGTGCACTGGTAGAAGTACTTCAAAAGTGTATTCAGAGGCACCACCAGCACCCCCACAGCTGTGGCAAACAGAGTTTCGTCTTGGTTTGAGTAAGAAACTGAAAATTTTCAGATTTGCTTTAAAAGCAGTAGAACTCATTGGAGTTAAATATGTGATTATTTCTGTATATAAATCAAATGGAGCTCTCGGAGCAGCTCCACGGCGTACAGTGTGAGAGGGGTGAGAAATGTGTCAGGGCGAGTGTGGGCTCAGCTCAGTCTCTGCTCAAGGACGTAGGAGGAAACAGAAACTTAACTGACAACAGAATTTTCCAAAGGGCTCATTTACCCACAGCACACTGTTACGGTCATAAACAAATCTCTCCTAGAGGTGATGTGATGGGCTGAGTCAGCCCCTGAAAAGTCTTCGGGAGGAACTGGAGGCACAACTGGGTGACGGGCACAGTACAGCACCAGCAAGGAGCCTGATTTGCCACCAGTTCAGCGTGAGCCTTCTGGCAAGGGATGTCACCACTGCTTGCTTCATCATCCCCATCTGTTTGATTAGGCTCATATTTTCCTTTGTCAGTACAGCCGTCAAGAGTTAGTGCTCGTAGGGTACTGTACAGTTCGCAGAAGAAAGACTATTGCACTTCCCAATATGCTTTTTATAAAGGAAACGGTAACATCCATAAAGCTTATGGCTGCCCTCAACACTGGCTGGCTTGTTCTGAAAGTGCAGTTACATGTTTCTGTTTCTCTGGCTGACAGAGCATTTGGACAAACTGCTCTCTCAAGGCAGTTTTTCCTAACTCCTCTTGAGGATCAGGTCTTCTGAGCTAAAAGGCCAATTTTTTTTTCTCCCTCAAACAGCAGTCAAAACAATATACTTACATCTGCAAGAAGATTTCAGCTTATGATTTCTATGCCACTGTTTTGGAATTTGCATACACAAAAGATACACCTTCTTTCCTATCCCTGACTTACTATTGAAAATAGTTTATTGCTAAGTCCTTTAAATAGGGTAATAATAGTCCCTTCAAGGAGGTGAAAAGCACTGATGCTGGGATTTTGACTTAAGCTCCATGTGAGGATCTGTTAGGGCAGTGATGGTGACTGGTTTTAGTAGTGAAGGAAAATACAGATTATTTCCCCCCCCACCCCCGTGTAAGTACGAAACGGTTGGCCAAATCCCAGGGGTTATGGGAGAGAGAACTGAAGAGCAGAACATTTCAGGAGACATTCCATGGGTATCACTGAAATGATTCAAACTGTAATTAACTATCCCTGCTATCCCAAAATACAGGTGCACGTGCGTTTGGGAATGAGATGGGTATCAAATTGCAGGCTGAGTCACTTGGCAAGCTTGTTTTACCCTCCCAATTATGGAGGCAAACCCGTGACTCAGCACCCGTACAAGTCTGTTCTCCACTGACAGGACAATCAGTTCTGCAGCTGAGTCAGTCAGAGCAGCCCTTTTCACAGTGACTAGTTCAGAGGCAGCCACGGTGCGGAACAGATTGTGGAGCCTTCATTCTGTGTGCAGCTACCTGTGTGAGACAGAGTAAATGCATTTTAAAGGAGAATAATCTTCAGCTCATCTTCACACAAGGAACTAATTAAACGGAGGAGGGAAAAGCTGTGACGGGATTACACTGATCGGTGCTCAGGGCCCTTTAACTAAAAGAGATTAGGTTTTTTTTGTGGCAGCATTTTCGGTTGCTACTGTTGTTTCATCCCTTGCTTATAAAAAATCACCCAGCAACTTGCTGTAATTGCAACTGTAGTGGAGAATTAATTTCTTTAATTGCCTTTGACTTTTCTTTCAAGGGTTGCAAATAATTTCCTACATTTTTGAGTGTGATAAGGGTGAAGGTATCACGCCAGCTACAGGCAGTCACAGACTCATGCACATGTTGGCACGGGCATCTGCCCTAGCCTGTTCCTGGAATGTAGACTTTTTTCTGCTGACACGTCTGGGACCAGCAATAATCTTTCCTTACTCTTCAGGCTTGATCCTTTTCAGGTGTCAGGCATGAATGACTCTTGCCAGCGGTCTTGAAATACCCAACTCTTCACACCTACTGACAGAACCTCTAGGCTGCATTTGGAGCGGAGAGTGAATAATCCACTGGGGAGATTGCACTTCCCCCTCTCTGCCTGTCAGAAATATATCCCATTCCTCCTGTCCCAAACTGGGCATCTGTACACCCTTGCCCAGAGGTGAACCTCGCCATCAATTGGCATCATTGTAATCCCACCACGAGGCCACAAAGGAGGCCCCACTGGGCCAACTGCAGTAAAAACACCAGAGGAGAACGCCTTAGCCAAGGGATGCTCGTCGTCAACTTACTCGGGGCTGAAAAAGATAGGGAAAAGGGAACAGAGAGTTATGGTTTGCAAATGTTTTAAGGCTTTTCCACACTGAAGGCTTTACCAAAATGTTAAAAGTGGGTTTCAATACACAGCTGTATGTGAACACCGAATGTCTATTCTTCACAACAGCTACTTGGAGAGATGTATCAGCATCTTCTACACCATTTACGCACATCCTGGGGGGTTCCAGGTCACAACCCCAGCGCCATTTTCACAATGACTGGTGCTTTTCTTAAAGCCTCTGTCCCTGCAGCCATTTCAGCATGTGAACATTTCAGCTTTAATTTTCTAAACTAAGTACCTGTAAAGTTATATTTAAATATATATATATACATATGCACACATACAAGTAAATCTTTTCAAACATTTATGGAGAAAAGCAAATATAAACTAAGGTGAATAGGGAATCTCAAAATGCAAAAAGAACAAAAGAAAGCAAACAATGCATACAACCTACGTTACGACAGCAAAGCCCCTAACCATTCCAAGAGCTTGCTTAAAAATTTCCAGGTTCATGTGATTTCTGAGTGCTTGGGTTCAACAACATTTTCCCAGCAGTTTTTTGGATTTTGTCCAGTTTGAGGTTTCCCAGCCTGCATGGTGCTGAGCAGGTGGGGAGAAATATTACAATCTAAAGCAGGTAACACCTTTCTGCTATACTCCTCGCATACCTTTGCTTTCCAGAATCAGCAATTCTCTTTCAACCTTTCCAATGACACACAAAAGTGCATAGATGGGATGGCTACCACCAGGCATTATTAACATTGCCCAATCCTGGCTATAAATACCTTGTTCCCAGTAGCTTATTCCTCGCCAACCCTCAACACAGCAATTCTCTGGGTTTGCCTTTTATTTTGAGGACCTGGTGAACTAAACACTTTTCAGTTGTGACAAAGAAGACATTCCCAGAATGAAACCAGTAAGCAAGGAGACATTTACCTTGGGTTGTCAGGAGCTGTGCTTTGAACATAGACATTCCTCTATGGTGCTTGGTGGTGTGAACAAATACGTTCTTTCCACCTGAAATGTACTAAACAACAAGAGTTTAATAAAACTGAAAGTGAGATATATTACATACCATTATTAGTGAAACCTTCATTTTGGCAGCAAATGCAAGAGGCTTATATACATTTTTCTTATTTCAAATGAGGAAGTTCCCAACCCAAGTTGAGAAACAAGCTGTTAACTGGCAGTTACTGGTTTGCCTTTTTCCTGGAGATGTACGGAAGGAACGGTTATATTCTTCCTTCTGTAATGATGCTGATTTCCTGGATATCCATTCTGCCCCCTCTCTCTTTGTTGTCTGCCTCAGCCTGAAATTTCAGTACAACACACAGCAAAGAGTTGAGTTGCTGACTCCCCGATACCAGCGGCCCCCGGCTTCTCCTCCTGCTATTTTTCACTTCTATGAACTGACTGGCCGTGTGTTAACAGATGAGCTTTGCCCTTGTGCAGAATTCAGACGATAGATTCTTGTTGAGATAAGGATGATGACCCCAGTGTCCTCTGTGCTTCCTGCAGAGCGGGAGGTGAAATGATGAATACTTATGGACTGGGGGGAAAGCTGGAGGGGGAAAAGCCTGGTTTCAGGTAGGCTTCCTTCTACAGAACATTTCCAAGTACCATTCTGAAGAAATTAGTATTTTTAAAACATGATACTGACGTGGCAGATAAAAAAAAGAAAGAGCGGCATTAAGCACCTTCAAGGGTCACACTTAAGAACAGAAAAGACACCTCCTCTGTCCTTACTCTTCCCTACACATAGAAAGGAGACAGAGATATGATATACAGAGCTACTTGGTGGGCAAATCAATTTCTTCTAATTTAAGCTCATGCACATTTCTGGTATCTTCTCTAGGGCCTACTTAAAGATGTATCTTTCAACATTGCTACTTTCGTATCCCTTACTGAACACAATTAATAGCTGTATTAGCTGTGAAGTTTATCTGGGGTAAATGAAGGAAAGGCACCCATAGAAAAGTGAGGGCAGAATACAGCTCTGTCTTGGATAGTCCTGTAGCCTTCCCTACTTTTGTTGCATTTACTATTTATTTTAATAATTTTATTTTTTTTTTATTTTAAAATGCATGACAAGAGCAAACCTTTCCCATCACAAAAGTGTATATGACACAAGCAATTTCAGTTCACCCAGCAGTCTATCATTAGCTCTATCTTTAACCTGAAGCAGTAACTAATCACATTAGTGGAGGGGCTTGCATTTTCAAAGTGATGGCTTTGGAATAGAGAACTTCCCTCTAAACAGCAAGTGAGAGCTGTCTCTCCCAGACCTCTGCTTGGCTCTTGGTAGAGGTGCTCCATCCTCTCCCCCTGCACCACATTTCTCAGATCGGCACATTATTTCAGAGTCTCATCTGCGAGCACCGTTCTAGTGACCCCTGCTGTGGCTCTGCTTTTAGGGTGCTCCTACACCACACTAGGAAGTTCTCAACAGCCTATAAATTAAGCTAATTAGATTGCAGTACACACCGCAGGTGTACAGCTGTTATTCCAAGCTACATTGAAGAAGGAGTAGTGTGTCATGGTAATAGTGAGAAGCACGCGATGGAGTGTGAAGTTACTAGGCCGAGTTTTGGTGCCCCACAAACTGCCCCGAGGCAAGGGACTGTTAGTGCAGGTCACAGATCTACTCAGCTTGACAAAGAAGAGTCTGACACGGGGGTGATTTACCCGATCAGGACCCTTAGGTTTTCACTCTGCCATCGTGCAACAATAGCGTGCTCTAGAACGCACTATTTCAGAAAGGCTTTTGGGAGTTTTGATAAAGCTTAGTGTGTGACTCTGGCAGCGTACGACACAATGAAAACAGGACAAAAATAACCCAACCGTTCTGACACTGGCATTAAAAAGAGTTCATGATTTTAAATCCAACAATTTGTTTCCAGCAAGCTGCAAAGCACTCGGGACAACGAGCCTCCTGTCCCAAGGTTTGACGCACCACAACATATTCACGCTGATACTGCAAAACACTACCTGGTACTAAATGATGCCTCTCCTGCATCTCAAGCCAAGATAATTTTTCAGCAGTGAATTTTGCCAGTTGCAGTCTGATTTAAAATAATAGGATTCGCTTTTGCAGACAGGAACATCAATCCACAGCAGCTGGAAGTGTATGCTTTCAGTGGTAGGATACACAGTATTGTTTCTTCCCCTATTTTTTATATTATGTTTTTATCCCAGCTTTGGGGAAGAATCAGCGGCACGGCCCTAAAAGAAGCTTTTAGATATTTCAGTGTTTATACATTACAAAATCAAAGCAATGGCAAAACATAGGTTCTAGCAGTTGGTCTAGAGTCTAGAGAAAAAGCTTTTTTAAGTTTAAAACTTAACCATGCTTGAAGGGGCTGTACTTCCTCCCTCTCAGACTCAGCAGCAGCCCTGAGGGCTGCAGGCGGTTGCAGTATAAAGGTATATCCTTGCACTGGAGCAAAATCCCAGTTCTGTTTGCAAGGAGAAGAAATTTTAGAGGAGCTTATGCAAAACCAGTTGGAGAAACATACTTGCTTATGGAAACTGTTTTCCACTGGGCCTCTGAGAAAAGCAGTAAAAATATTTTCCACCTGTCACAGGGCCAAAGTAAGGGCTTCCTGAGGCTGTGACATGTCAGTGGGCTGGTTACAGCATTTGAGAAACTGCATGTATTAGAAAAAGGGTTTTGTAGTGTATGTGATGATACAACAAATCTGAGGGGAAAAAAATAAAAAAGACCATGCAATTAAGGAAAAGTACATTTTGCAGCCTTCTAAAAATGCTGAATGGTAATGCAACCTCTCCAAAGAGTGATTTAAGAACCCCGTTACAGTAGAAGCAACATATTTCTACAGAAAATGCATGCTTTAAACAAAAAAGGTAACTTATCACATAAAGACAATAATTTCTTAATATTCTTTTAATTTCTAGCACCATTTTTCACATGATAGTGCCATCTGAAACAATTTTTTTCTTGCTCTGAAAATGTATTTGTAGGATAAATGGATACAGTGAAGAAGAGAGGAATTTCTGAAAGAAAAAATGATGGCGCTCCTCTCCATTTTATCACCTTTCTGGACATGTGCTGGATTTATCTATTAAAACCACTGTATCCCCTTGTTTGTCTGGTATTTATGTCTTCACTCTTCTACCTGAAGAGTCAGTAGGAAATTAAAAAGCTCTGCAATATCTTGCAGTGTACAGCCACTGTCGCTCTGTTGGTCTACCTGCCTCCTCTACCCTCTTCCTCTTCAATTTGGAGGAGCAGCCAACTCTCCTTTTTACGGAAGAAGAGTTTCTGCAGGTCCAACCCTGACATCCAGTGGCCACTGCCGTTCACGACCTGCTGCTGGGGTCTCGACCATTTGAGTCTTGGTTTGGAGTGATACGACTTTAATCTCCAAAGAGATTATTTCAGAGTTTAAATCAACACTTTAAAGTGATTCCCATAAGCAAGCAGCGGTTGTTTCAAACACTAATTATTTACCACCATGACTTCAGAGACGAAGACAAATATAAAATATCTTGATAATTGTATTTAATAGCATTCAGCACAAAAACCTTGAAATATTCTGGAATGCTAAATTATTTGGGAATCCTAATTGCACAACTGTGTTGCCACTCAGTGATAATTTGCTCTCTATAAAATCTACATCCGTGCACGTGTATTTATATCTGTTCCCTGCCCCCAGCCACTCAGTATTCCTAAACTTGAAATCCAAGTGCAGGCATCTATTTTGCAAGGACCTGACATGGAAAAGAAGGCCCAACAACAGATTTTAGTTTTGCATCAAAGAAGAAATGGAGATAAAGTGACTCTAATTGAATGTAATTCATCAAAGCTAGCAGCTGAAACTGCTGGTGAAATCTGAAGTAGGTAACTACTTGTAAATATTTGTTATTTGCCTGTTGGCTGGTAATTTGAATACCTGTTTTTTCTTTGGTAAGCTTGTATTGTACTCTCAGAGGAGTTTTTGATCAAAGCCAATACACAGAGAAGTTTTTGTACATCTCTTCCCAGAGTCCTGGATGCCTGAATGCAGTGTTTTAATCTGGTGTGCTATCAAGCTTGCTGAAAAATTCAGGTTTACACTTCCCTTTCAGGGTGTTTTTTTGAACTAGAATGCTAACACCGGTTTGGTTTAACGCAACTATTACTCCTAGAAACTCCTGCAACAGCTGCAAGAGACAGGTAAGTTTCTGGGCATCTTTTCTATTCTGAAAATGGATTGATTATTTTAATCAATATATCTCCTGTCTTAGAGTTTTCAAGATGATAATCTGAAAACAGCCCTGAGATCAGCCCTGTGTGTCACTGCGTTAGCACTGACCGTCTATCAAAAGTACGCATCCTTCATACTGTCCTGCTACTTATAAAGATACCATTTTAAAAATAAATTACAGCTTTCCTATGCCCAGAATATGTCTTTCTTTGTCTTTCTATACACCATCACATTCAGAAACTCCTGAGGAGTTGTGTTTGTTTGTGTGTTTTTTCTCTTTTGGTCTCTCTGGAAGCAACCACAGAATGCAATTGCAGCGCCCAGCTGTGTAAAGTGCTTCCTGCTAAGTAAGCCTTGATAGCAATGACTCAACAGATCCGTGTAAAAATAATATCAAAAAATTATAGTCCTCATTCAGTTCTTTGCACTAAAGGGTAAGGACACTTCAGGACACTGTTTCTGTTGTTTTCTGTGACCTTGGGTTTATAAAATGTTCGCTTTTAAGCAAGGGGCTTAGAATCATCTGGGTTTTCGTGCAATAGTTCTGTGGATTTCTTTTGACTGCAGGGCATTTACAAGGCCAGGAAGAGCTCAGTGTCCTATTGGAAAATTTCTGGCAACGTGTCTTTTCTATTTTAAAACAAGTATTAAAAACACTACCATCATATGAAAGCATGAATCATTTCACATATTTTAAACTTAACATTATGTAAGTTCTTGAAGAGAGCTGGAGAAGAAAGACTACTTATGTGACATATGATAAAACTTATCTTAAAGCTCCATTTTGACCAAAGAAGATAGGCAATGCAATTTATAACTTGTTTGGGGTTTATACCTACTTGTGAGTTTAACATTCCCTTAAAAATACTACTTGCATTCTAAAAAAATTAATTCTTTTTAAACAGTAATACTTAACTTTGGCTTAAATCCCTTGACCTGGCTGCATTGCAAGGCTGAGTAAGAAAGGTACGAGCTCTGCATCTTACCAAGAAGCAGGGGTGGGACCTGCTAGCATGTAACAGACCGAACCTCACCATACTACTTATTTTGGGAGGAACTGACAATCAGAGAAGCATAGAATCTGAGAACTGTAGGGGTTGGAAGGGCCCTCCAGAGATCATCAAGTCCAACCCCCTGCCAAAGCCGGCTCACCCAGAGCAGGCTGGACAGGAACGCATCCAGGAGGGTTTCGAGTACCTCCAGAGGAGACTCTGCTGCCCAGCCCCTCTGGGCAGCCCGTTCCAGTGCTCTGTCACCCTCAGAGTAAAGAAGTTTTTTCTCATGTTAAGATGGAATGTCCTCTTGGGCCTGTTGCCCCTTGCCCTGTTGCTGGGCCCCACTTAAAAGCATGAACACTCTTCACCTCTTTAATCTTTCTCTATATGACCTTCTTATATGAAGTCCCCCACAGAAAGCACTGCAGTGCCCTCCAGCCGAGCCGAGGGCTAAGCAAAAGGAACGGGTTATGCTGATCTAGGCACCTCCTGGCTCTTTTCCAGGCGGCTTTATCTTTTTTCAGAGCTAGACTCCCTCTAGCAACTGGTTAGCAGGCAAAAGTGAGACGCCACTTATACAGAGACAATGCCAGGAGCTGGGATGAGCCGCGCCCTGAGGGACGGCCCTCAGGCATTTGCCGGGTGGACCAGGCCGCAGCGCCAGAGCCGGAGGTTGGGGAGGCGACGGCCCGGCTATCCCCGGACCCGCCGCGCTCGGAGATGAGCCACGACTACAACTCCCGTCATGCCCTTCGAGCGCGCTCCCATAGTGCATCGCGGCAGGAAAGCACCGACCTCCTGGCGTATTTTATACTTTTTTTTATTATTATTTTTTTTTTTTTAATTTTACATTTCGAGTGGAGACGTAATTAACGGGTGCCGACCCGAANCCGGGAGCCCCCTCAGCGGGCGCGGGAGGGAGCGTTGGCGTCTGCCGGCCCCCCGCATCCTGGTCCCTCAGCTTCCCTCCTGTGGGGTTCCTTCGAAGGACTCTTACGGGGACAAAAGTCTTATAAAATGCCTGCTTTTGGACAGCTTCGACTCCTGTAACTGTACAGTCATTCACTTGGGTTTTTTTTTGTTTGGTTGGTTGTTTTGTTTGTTTTGTTGTTTTGTGGGGTTTTTTTTAATGGAAAAGAATAAAGCTCGCTGTGCGTTTCTAGTATTTTGTGTGGCAGTTTGCTCACGGGAGCCCTTTTCTCTAAAAGGNCTTATACAGAGACAATGCCAGGAGCTGGGATGAGCCGCGCCCTGAGGGACGGCCCTCAGGCATTTGCCGGGTGGACCAGGCCGCAGCGCCAGAGCCGGAGGTTGGGGAGGCGACGGCCCGGCTATCCCCGGACCCGCCGCGCTCGGAGATGAGCCACGACTACAACTCCCGTCATGCCCTTCGAGCGCGCTCCCATAGTGCATCGCGGCAGGAAAGCACCGACCTCCTGGCGTATTTTATACTTTTTTTTATTATTATTATTATTTTTTTTTAATTTTACATTTCGAGTGGAGACGTAATTAACGGGTGCCGACCCGAAGATCGGGTGAGGGGGGTGGTTGCTGCGTCCCGATGGGAAAGGCGGAAAAGGTCCGTGGCGTGCGGGAACCTGACCTCACTTCCGCCCGCCATTTCTCCCCGCGGTGGCTCGCCGGCAGGCAGGATGACGGACCGCTACACCATCCACAGCCAGCTGGAACACCTGCAGTCCAAGTACATCGGGACGGGCCACGCCGACACCACCAAGTGGGAGTGGCTGGTGAACCAGCACCGGGACTCGTACTGCTCCTACATGGGCCACTTCGACCTGCTCAACTACTTCGCCATCGCCGAGAACGAGAGCAAGGCGCGCGTCCGCTTCAACCTTATGGAGAAGATGCTGCAGCCCTGCGGGCCGCCCGCCGACAAGCCCGACGAGTCGTAGCCCGCCCCGCCCGCCTGGGCTCCGCTGAGGGCGACTGCTGCCCGGCCTACACGNTGTTGTTTTGTGGGGTTTTTTTTAATGGAAAAGAATAAAGCTCGCTGTGCGTTTCTAGTATTTTGTGTGGCAGTTTGCTCACGGGAGCCCTTTTCTCTAAAAGGAGGGCTGGTCACTCAGCGTTAAATGTTTCGGTGCAGCCATCCGTGGTGCAGGTCTTGGATACTTTTACAGATAGTATTTTGCCAGCCAGGCTGATGGGTGTTTCCGTACTGTAACTGTGTTTTGAGGAGAGGGAGGACGCTTGTTGACACTCAAAGGGTTTGATTTGTTGTTAGTGTTGAATGATTGGGGTGATCTGTGGTACAGCATAAGCCAATTGCCGTAGTGCTTTAAAACCAATATGGCTTTTCTTGCCTGTACTTTGAATTTTCCAAACCTTGATTCTCTCTGATCCAACTTAACTACCTTTTTTTTTTTACTAATGCTTTTAGTGATTAAATTTTTTTCTGTATGGCACTGTAGTGTTAGACACTGGTAATAGGGAATAGGTGACACACGGGCTTGGGGAAAGCTGAGGTATTTTGTCAGACGATTTCTCCAAATTTGTCTGCCCTTCCCAAGGGGAACAAAAGGGTGAGGAACAAAGTAATAGTTCACTATAACTTTGAAGTAAAATGCCTCGAGGTGACACAGTCTTAGATCAGACTGAAAGCTGAACTGGGTTTGATTTTGACTTGCCACGTAAAATAGGTTGTCTATTCTCTTGTCATAGTAAAACTAAATTCTGGTTTCTAATGAATAGGAAAATCTCAAAGCTTAGAGATATTGTTGGCTGGAGAAGCGATGTGCTCTCACACTTGACATGGAGCAGGTAACTGTTGGAGGTTTTTTTGGTGAGTGTTTTGTTGGTTTGTGTTTCCTTGTCACATTGGAAAGTTCAAAATTTTCTGATCCCATTAAGAGTATGCAAGTTTACCAATGATTTTTTTTCTTAAATCAGTGATCTCAAAGCTTCCAAGTGATAAACCTCTCACACTCTACTGAGTCTTACAAAACTAAGCTATTCATAATACTGTAATAAGTGAGGAAAAGCACACAAGTACCTGAGGCCACATTCAATTTCAGTAAATCCATCTCCTGGAGAATTCAGAGATGGCATTTTTCCAATTTTGTTGCATGTACTAAGGTGAAGGCAAGGGTGAAGTGGTCCTACAGAAATTTTACCAAGTTTTTTGGGGAGCAGCTCCTGTTTCTCATGTTCTGTGCAAGCTGGATCTGGGAGTTGGAAGACGGTCTGTTCCTCACATAGAATCATAGAGTGGTTAGAGTTGGAAGGAACCTTGAAGATCATCAAGTTCCAACCCCCTGCCATGGGCAGGGGCACCTCCCACTAGAGCAGGTTGCTCAAAGCCCCATCCAGCCTGGCCTTGAACACTTCCCAGGATGAGATGTCCACAACTTCCCTGGGCAATCTGTTCCTGTGCCTCAGCACCATCACAGGAAAAAATTTCTTTCTAGTATCTAATCTAAATCTCCCTCTTCCATTTTAAAGCTGTTACCCTCTTTTCCTGTCACTACACTCCCTGACAAAGTCCCTCTCCAGCTCTCCTGTAGGCTCCCTTCAGATACTGGAAGGCTGCTATACGGTCTCCCTGGAGCCTTCTCCAGGCTGAACAACCCCAGCTCCTTCAGTTGGTCTTCATAGAAGAGGTGCTCCAGCCCTCTGATCATCTTCGTGTCCCTCCGCTGGACCTGTTCCAACAGTTCCGTGTCCTTTCTATGTTGAGGACTCCAGGTGGGGTCTTATGAGAGAGGAGTAGAGGGGTAGGATCACCTCCCTGGACCTGCTGGCCATGCTTCTTTTGATGCAGCCCAGGACGTGGTTGGCTTTCCAGGCTGCCAGTGTGCACTGCTGGCTCATGTCGAGCTTATCATCCACCATCACTCCCAAGTCCTTCTCCTCAGGGCTGCTCTCCAGCCATTCTCCACCCCACCTGTATTTGTGCTTGGGATTGCCATGTCCAAGGTGCAGGACCCTGCACTTGGCTTGGCTGAACATCCAATTTGCACTAGCCCACCTCTCAAGCCTGACCAGGTACCTCTGGATGTCATCCTTCCCCTCTAGCGTGTCCAGTGCACCACTGAGCTTGGTGTCATCGTTAAACTTGCTGAGGGTGCACTCTATCCCACTGTCTGTCTCCAACAAAGATGTTAAATAGCACTGGTCCCAGCACTGACCCCTGTGGAATCTCCTTCTCTGGAGACATTCAAAACCTGCCTGGACACGTTCCTGTGTGACTTGATCCAGGTGTTCCTGTTCTGGCAGGGGGATTGGACTAGATGATCTTTCAAGGTCCTGTCCAATCCTGAATGTTCTGTGATTCGGTGAGTCAGTTAAATAGCAAAAAAGAAGAAATGGTGAGTGTATGGACCAACTTAACAGTACAAGCCACAGTGGGGACTGTAAAACAGTGTTGCAGAAAGAGTTGCTGTGGTACACTTAGATTTACAGTTAAGCCCTACTGAGTCAACACATCTGATGCTTCTTTCTAGGGTGCAGCAGCTTTATAGGGCCATACCTCCCCTACGCAGCCTTGCTCAAGACATCGGGGAGATGATCGAACCATAGAACGGTTCACGGTGGAGGGGGCGTTGAAGATCATCAAGTTCCAGCCCCGCTGCCGTGGGCAGGGACACCTCCCACCAGCGCAGGTTGCTCAAAGCCCCATCCAGCCTGGCCTTGAACACTTCCAGGGATGGAGCACCAGCAACTTCCCTGGGCAACCTGTTCCACTAGGGCCTCAAGTTGTGCCAGAAGAGGTTTAGGGTGGATACTTGGAAAAAATTCTTCACTGAAAGGTTTATCAAGCGTTGGAAGAGGCTGTCCAGGAAAGTGGTTGAGTCGCCACCCATGCAGGTATTTAAAAAACATGTAGATGCTGTGCTGAGGGACATGGCTTAGTGGCAACTTGTCAGTGTTAACAGCTGGATGTGATGATCTGAAAGGTCTCTTCCAACCCAAAGGATTCTGTGGTGATATCATTGCTCCCCTGATATTACCCCTTGGTAGACCGATAGCAGAACTACAGTTCTTGTGGAAGTCTCCCCTCCTTGACGGATGTGTCTGCAGAGCAGCTTCCACAGATCAGCCCTGGGCTGGGGCTGGTGGAGGGGGAGTAGACATACTGGGCTGGGGCTGGTTGAGGGGGATGGCCTGGACGTATGTGACCCATCTCTGCAGCAGAAGCGAGCTCTGCTCCCCACCGCTGCTTGCACATGAAGCTTCCATTAAAAGGGCAAAGTAGATTTTTCACTGCACACTGGTGGGACTTTTGTCAATCTTAAGAATATTTGTTTGGTTTGTTTTTTTTTCCTCTTTTCATGGTGTGTCTTAACAGATTGACGGATGCAGAACGCTCTCCCATCCCGTCTCCTTCAGCAGCGCAGTCAGCGCGCAGAGCTGCCACTTCATTCTGGGCATCCAGCCCAGTCAGGTCAAACATGCCTGGTTCCATGACCCAGCAGAATTTCTCAGGAGCCCCAGAGTTGACTTTTGTCCAGACTCCTCCTGTGGCTCAGGTTTGTGTTTAAAACAAAGAACTACAGCAAAAGCCTGTCAACATAAAAGCACAGCTCTCTATCATTCAGGTTTTCATTACTTTGGAAAAAAAGAGCAGTGCAGAGGTAAAACTTTGTCTGCTTTGCTAGTACGCAAGTCTGCACTTGCAGCCCAGACGGCCAATGACATCCTGGGTGGCATCCAAAGGTGTATTGTCAGGAGATCCAGAGAGGAGATTCTGCCACTTTGCTCGAGTGAGACTTCGCCTGGTGTGAGAGTCTGGAGCCCTCAGTATAGGAAGGACAGGGACCTGATGGAGCAGGTCCAGGGGAGGGCCACAAAAATGATCAGGGGCTTGGGGCACCTTTGCTACAAGGACAGGCTGAGGGAACTGGGGTTGTTCAGCCTGGGGAGAAGAGAGGCTCTGGGGAGGCCTCATAGCAGCCTAGCCCTGTACCTGATGAGGGCCTACAGGAAGGCTTGGGAGGGTGTGTTTACAAAGGCCTGCAGTGACAGGAGAAGGGCCAATGGATTCAAGCTGGAAAAGAGCAGATTTAGATTGGATATTAGGAATTGGTTCTTTACAAGGAGGGTGGTGGACCACTGGAAGAGGGGTCCCAGGCAGGTGGTTGAGGCCCCTTCCCCGGAGATATTCAAGGTGAGGCTCAATGAGGCCCTGGGCACCCTGGTCTAGTTGGGGGGTGTCCCTGCTGAGTGCGGGTAGGTTAGACTAGATCCCCCTCGAGTTCCCTTCCAGCCTGGACCATTCAATGATTCTATGAAACTCAGGTTGTAATTGAAAGTCACACTTTTGGGAAGGGAAGCCTTCCCTTTTGAAGACTTAACGGGTTCTAAACTAAATGTTCTCCATCCTTGTCATAGAGAGCTCAAGTTTCGGCCACATCTTTGGCTTCTGGTGTTCCTGGGTTTCCTCCTCAGTCCTTTGCCAGACCCAGGCCTCCCAGCACTGCCCTAGCAAATCCCTCTGCATCTTCCAGATGGTCAGTTCCTTGTCTGTTACAGGCAAAGGAACCTTTAACATCTTCCAGGGAGGAGATTTCAAGGGCAACATGAACTTCTGGGGTAACTTGGTTGCAGGTAGAGATTTTGGCAGTTAAAGGCTTTATAGGCTGTGTCTGGATTTGGGGTTTTAGAGAGCTTGCCCAAGCTCCTTAGGTTGAGAACCTAAAGAACCTGTAGTGGTTTCCTTTCCTCAGAATGATGGTGATCGTCACTTGAGGGAGAGAGCCGTTTCTGGATGTTCAACAACCATCCAGTATGGCAAGACCCGTCCTGGAATTCAAAGAAGGCTGGCTGCAGAGAAAGCCAAGCCTTACCGGTTCCCTTCATGGCGCTCAAGAGAAGGGAGCGTTGAAGGGAGGGAATAGAGCGGAGAACTAACCATCCCCTTGCTTACACCAGGCTGATATTTTTCTCCTCTTGCTTTCCAGACTCAAGACCATTCCCAAAAGAAATACACCAAGCGAATGCAGGAAAGATGCACCCCGGAGAACAGTTCCTCAGTACTGTGTTGTCTGACATCAGGAGTTCTGGGGAGGAAGTGAGCAGAGAACTGGTTTGTCACAAGGTCACCGAGAACAGTTCCTCAGGACTGTGCCACCACTGCTTCCCCTCATTTTCCCTTCATTGGTAGGCTTTTCTGCCTCATTTCAAAGCAGATCTTCACCTCTGTAGACTTTGCCTTGTGCTACAGTAGCTCAGGTTACAGCTCTTAGACTTCCTCTTTGTAACTGCAACACCTTAATGGCCTTTGTCGTATGGCACTCGCTGCCTTCTCTCTGCACTGGCTCCTTGACAGTGAGGCCATGGTCAGTACTCCTTCAGAAAACGGCCGTGAGGAGAAGTGTGTGGATTTACCTACAGAAATGAGCATGAAGCAGCTG
>VZTM01010294.1:0-41829 GCA_013400555.1 Jacana jacana | reverse complement strand
TTGGGGCGGGGAGGGTGTTTGATTAAATTTAAATCAAACTTTCCCGAGCTGGAAGAGAGAATAGGGTGCATGAAAGGAGAAGGCTGCAGACAGTTGTTCTAACTGTGCTACATTTCACTGCAAGATTGCTGTTTTGATTTGTTAAAATAAAAACAAAATTCTTCCTCCCAAACTAAGTACTTCAGTCCACAAATGAAAAAAAAAGAAAGATCCATTAATTAAATAAGGCAACAAGTAAGGAAGAATAAGTATAAAATGCTGGTCAAGGAGAGAAATTTGATCTAATTATCAGGCACAAGTCTGTATTGAAATACAGTGTGTGGGTAAAACCTGCTGGCAACTAGAGGCTGGGATGCAAATGATCCAAAAGTTTGCTCTGCCAGCCTGTATCTCCTCATTAGGTGCTTCATGCTTTAAAATGGAGCAATTCCTATTCATCAAAGAGAATACTGTTATATTCTGTGCTTAGGAGTACATACTATTTTTGATACCACGATGAGGTATCTTTCTTTGTGAATACTCTAAATCATATTTTCTTTTTTCTTTTAAAAATGCAGGAGGTTTGTTTATTAGCAGGGAAAGGCTCTCAGGTTGTTTTCCATTTCAAACAAAAGGAAAAACATTTTATATTCACAGTTGATGGTAATTGACTGTTCACCAGCAAACTTTCTGAATACATCCACAGACATTCAGCATGTTGACATAAAAAAAGGAAAAAAAAAAAAAAAAAAAAGGAAGCCAGGAATTTAAAGTAGATCCAATTCAGAGATGTTTGTGTTTGAACACTTGGAAAATAGTCATATTTAGGTGGGAATGAGTAAGTAATTAGTTAAGTGTGATCAAAGCCTCAAATGAGTATCCGCTACTGAAAGCATGTTCGAGACTGATCCAGAATTACTTAAAAGATCATTAAACTGTGGCCCATAGGACCCTTAGTCATAGATGTAATCTACTCTGCATTCAGGGCTCAAGGAGTGACAGCTGATCCAGACACCCATTGCTGCACTGGGAGCATCGCTGCCTTCTGCTCCCTGGAAAAGGCTTCTCCTGTCTCACCTTGGCTCAGTGCCACCCAAATGAAAGTGGCCTTTCTTCCACTCTTATCTGGTGAAAAGACTGGGTTTCCTGACAAGAATTTTCTCACCTTGTGAAAAAAAGCATATTCCACAAGAAAAAAATAAGCCTTTTCTGAGCAAAAACTGCAGTATTGTTTTTGAATTGTCTCTCTCAGTCAAGTAACATCCCAGCTCTGACTCACTTTCAGTTCCACTTTAATGCTTGAAAGAATAATAGTCTTTGATCTCTCAGGAGGGCATGCTTCCCAGATAACAGGAACATACAAAAAAAACCTTGGAAGAATGGTTATCTTCAGACCATTCTGGGTAACTAGTGTTTCATCAGGTCCTTCACAGCAGGTGACTTTTTCCTGGGGCAGGGCCAGTAGCTGAGTCTCAGAGATTCTCTCTCTCCA
Source organism: Jacana jacana (assembly GCA_013400555.1). Classification (NCBI taxonomy): domain Eukaryota; kingdom Metazoa; phylum Chordata; class Aves; order Charadriiformes; family Jacanidae; genus Jacana; species Jacana jacana. The sequence continues at coordinate 40,358 of VZTM01010294.1, read as the reverse complement.
TTCTGCATCTGACACAAATATAAACTAGAGAGAGAGTGTTTTTTAACAGTATCTAAACTAAATTAATCCTCTCGAATCCCACAATGAGTTGTGGTTTTTGTAACATTTACTCATTTCCTATTGACTTTACTTCTTCTCCTAGCTTCAGTGGGAAAATTCCACTCAGTTTTGGGCTGGTTTATATCTTTAAGTGCTCTCCACAAAAGAAGCATGACTTACTCAGACAGGAGATTCTCCTCAAACAGACACCACATCTTCCTTCTCACTGGCACCTGGGGATTTGTGTGTGCCACAGGTGACCTCCTGGGGGTGCAGTGACCACCACAAAGCTGCTCTGTGCAAGCAGGCTGATGATGGGAGTAAATGAAACTTTGGTTTCTCTTGACACTGTGAATTGTCAGGCACAGCACGAAAAAATGTTTGTAAGGATAAGGATAATGCAGGTTTCTCCTCCAGTCCCTAAACTCTTATGAGGCCATTTATAGCATGTCTACACTCAGGTGCCAGCAGTAACATGGCAGGCCACTACTGACCGTGTTGAGCCAGCAGGATGTGTTCCCTCTCTGGCAAGTGATACCAACAGTATGTGGCCAAGAAGGATGTTGGTGGTGCCAGTACTGCCACACTTGCCAGTGCATTCCTACAAGTGTTCCCACTAAGCCAAAGGGAAAGTAGAGACCTTCCCTGGAGTCACAGCCAGGGCTGCTCTGCCTGGGCTGTGACTTTGGGGCAGCACAGCCAAGCATATCCTCTGGTAAGGGGTCAGCTGGCTCTGCACCCTCTCAAGAGCCACTTTCTTAAAGCTAAGTTGCTTGTCCAAAGGGAAGATTTGCTCATTATTATCTATTTTGGCACCTACAGACAGGAGTAGCCTCATTACCTATGGCTTCTTTAAAGCCCTGATGTTGTGGGTCTCTTGCAGCCCTCTACCAGAAACCTGCAGGAGGGCATTCGAGTGGCAAATACCAGGTGAAGGCTTATCAATATTTGTCTCACATTATGAGAGAGGGGAGAGGATTTCTGCTATCTCTGGTTCTTAGGTCATGCCCTATCTGCAGAAAATTGACAAGAATAGGGACTGTGAAGATGTTGAAGGAAAAAGGAGAGAGACAATGAGATCTGAATCAGGGATAAATCTCTGGAGAGGTACAGGCTTCCTCAAAGTCATCTTCTCTAGGCACTAATGTATTCTGTCTTATTTTTGGCATGATCAAGCTTCAGAAGTTTCCAAGGACGTTTAAAATCCTCTTGCAGCCATTGTTTCTAATATTTCTGGACCAGTGGCTCCCTGCCCCCTGCTCTGTTGAGTCAACTCTGCAGAAAAAGCCCTTCTTGGGGCAGTGAGTGAGAGCACACTGCCTCAGCAGCAGCGGCACCTGGGAGCTGGTTTATGGCAGTCAGCAGGGGACGTCACGCCTTCCAGGTCCTGCTGCTCCTCCACATGTACTGGTAGCACAGCCGAAGAGGAAACCTGCTTAATGTCTCAATGCACAGGCAGCATGGGATGACAAATTAACAAGCCTGGGCGTCAGTGTTAATAAAGTGCCTGTGAAAGGAGCACAGTTTAAAGAGCTGATGATCCCACAAAGAAAATCTGTCAAACCGTCTTATTTGTGTAATTCTGTAAAACCAAGCACACAGTGTGTCTTCTGCCATTTGACACCACTTCTAGTGAAAGCTTTGTCTCTGCAACCGTGGTGGGTTTTTTGGTGCTGCATTGCTGTAATTCTGCAGATACTCAGTGTCTACTCAGCTACAGCACGTTCACATAGAAGGCAGGAGAAAAAGTATCTGCTGCTGACACTGTTGTCAGTCACTTATAGCATCACACACAGTTTTACTAGAGGTTAACATAAGGAACTATGCTCCACCACCAGCCTGAGGAAACTAAATTGATGGAAGCATAATCTACCTTCTTGCAGTTTGTATTTGCTCCAGCTGGTAGTTCTCCTGCTCAAATCTTGGTTTGCTCTGCAATGTCAGAACTGTGGTTTTAGCACTGAACTTTGCAGCAGCGTATGGTATTGTGAAGGATACCATGCAGATTGGACCAGGGTACAGCCAAGTACACAAGTTCCTGTGTTCTACTTACAACCACAGCATTCGGAATGCACTACAGTGGAATTACAGAAAGGCTGGTCTGGTGCTGAAGAGCTTAAAATTGTTATAGGTGCAGAAAGCAGAAGAAAGAGAGGAAAACTGGGTTTAATGTCAGACATTGATTAAAACAAAAGGGAGCTCTGATAAAGAACTGCAAGACTTAATGCAAACGAGTTTCAAATTTCCAAAATGTATCTGGAGGATTTTGGGATGACTCACTTAGAAGAAATGCTGAGTGTTTATGTTGGGGAAAACCAAACTGCCTTAACGTGACAAGTCATGAATGCAGGATTTGGACACATCCAAAATCATTGGTTTCTTTCATGAAGTTTCACTTATATATGAAGATCCATTGTGTATCGATGTTTTTATTTTTTTTTTAATTAAAACCAGTGTTTAAAACCAGTACTCACTGGTTTTAACAAGGGATTGTGGGCTTTTAAATAAAGAGATAACACACTGAGAAGAAGTCAGTTCGTGAATGTCAGGAAGGAAAATATTTCAGACTTGACAAACAACAACAAAATGCCTTAAACTTAAACCCACAGGACCTGAACTTTAAACTCAGATCAGACCCGGAGCAGGAAATCAAACATGTGATGCAGGACGTAAGCCGGGCCAGCAGCCCGCTGAGCTGATGCACTGCCTGGAAGGGAGGCCAGTGGTGCTCGTGTCATGTCTAATACAGGCCAAAGAGACTACGGACTTCAAAGCTGGAAGAATGTGCTAACCTGGAGCAAGCCAGACCACAGTGCTTCACACCAGTTGTAACTCTCAAAATCTTACTAGAGACTTCCTATTATCAGAAGCGGGTTAGCTCCCAGGCCACAACTCTCAGCAGCCAGCTGTGTATGTGGCTCGCATAGTTAAAAGACACTTGGCTGCACAGCTGGAAGGAAACTAGTAGAGCAGGGAGCTATTTCAGTAACAGTTTTTTAAAAACATCCAAACATTGAGGATTAAAGTTGAAAATATGTGAAATATATGCAAGCAAAAGAAGCGTGGAAATGAAGAGCAACCCAGTAAACAGTCTGGCTTCATGATTGTTGTTAGAATAGCGTTTTCTCCTCTGTAGCTGCAGAGGAACCAGTTTGCTGCTTCTGCCCTATAGTTCCATGTGGAAAGGGGCCAGCAACTGGTAAGAAGAAATCATCCTTACTGGTGAGGATAGGTGCCAGCCCACATAGGAATAAAACCTGTGCCTTACAACCATACCCACTTCTGGCTCTGGTCCTACTCATTCAGAAGGATAGCTCAGCCTCAGGGTAGCAACCACAGCTATAGGGCAGCCACTGTAGCTTGTGTATCTAAGAATGCTCTGCAGCAAGCATGGTCCGTGGGGCTCTGTGTGTGCACAACTGGGTCAAAATCTTTTCCCTGGGTAAAGCACAAGGTTGGTTAGATGCAAACTTGGACACCATTACATATATACACTAATTGCTCCAGAAAGTTATCACCCTGGGCTGCTTCAAATGCTGTGTTACAGACAATATTTACAATATTTGGGCCTCCTGCAGCCATTTTCTCTTTCAGAATTCCTGTGCCTGGTGCAAATGATTTTTGAAAGTCTGGATATTTACAATATTTGTAACTGAGCCTGAAGTAACCCTACTAACAAATGCTCAGTCTCAAACAGAAAGGGTAGAAACAGGTCCCTGGGAAAAGCTTTGTCTTAAGCCTACCCTTCATCTTTTCTGTCTCTGAGAGCTGCAGCCCTAGTACTGCTTTATTATTGGAGCTAAAACTTATGAATTCACCTTCATATTCCATGCTCTGGTGGTAAGGAAGACAGAACTCCCTAAAAGCAGAGAAGCAGAAGTAGTTTACAAAAGACCTAGCTAAGGTTTAAAATTTAGCATTTACCACTTTAGGCAATTGCAGAAATTTGTAGTTTAATTTGAACAGGGACATCATGGCAAAACTGCAGCTGCAGAGTGCCTCTTACCAGAGTGCTTTTAAGGTAACAGCTTCTCTTTTGCACTCCTTCACAAAGAGAGGGCATGCACAAAACACGAAAAAATTGGCATCCTTGTTGCTTGGTATTTTTCACTAGGTGTTCAATGCTTTTAAAAGGTCATAGTAGGGTATTGCTTGTTAGATGTACCGATCACTGCAAACTTTTAAAATTAGCTTATGTTCTCTGCATGCTTTTAAAACTTCTGGTCAAGTGCTTTTGATGTTTTGCAGTATTTCTACAGGACTACAAATACCAGAGAAGGTTAGAATTGCCATACTTAATGGCTGAAACCCTCTTTCAGCTGCAGAGGGGATGATTTAAGACACAAAGAATGGTGAAAGGTTTTCATTTGGAAAATATTTTTATAGAAAACAAGTCACAGAGGCGACACAACTGACGGGATTAAAGGGCCTGCAGGATGGCTCAGAACTGCTGCTTAAAAGATAGCGATAACAGACTAATTAAAATAGCAGCAAAGCATTAAAGGATTACATAATCTAAATCTTAAAAAAAATAAACAAACCAAACAACAAGCCCACAACCAAAAAAACCCCAACTGAATAGTTCTTTACAAAAAAAAGGGGGAGAAAAAAACCCAAACAAAAAACAACAACCAAAAGAAACCCAAAAACCACTGAAATGCATTCTCAGATTCTCAGCCTGGGTAAACACTACTGGTTACTCTTCCTTGAAGGACTAACAACCAGACATAGCCCAGACCATTAATTGCCCAATTCCCTCTCCTTTCCCACCTAATCTATCTCACGTGTGTGTACATACAGGGTTCCTAATTCTTACTTAAATGCATTAACCTTAAGTTCTGGGAAAGCGATAGCTCTTACCAACAGTTAGAGGAAAGTCAGACTTTTAAAAGCAGCTGGGAAGTTCAACATGTACATCTCTCACAGTGCTGGCTAGCACTTGAATTGATGAGATTTTTTAACAAGCTGATAATTGTTGATTTTTTGCAAAAGAGGAGTCAGCAGGGCTCCTTCTAAAGCCAAAGCAAATCAATGTTGCCTCCTTAACGTCTGTCTAACATAAGAGAAACTGGCAGATTATGGGTAATATAACTCTCTTTACCAAATTTTCCAGCCTCATTTCCCTGGATGACCCTCATTGTTCCAGCTCCTTCCTATTAAAAAAAGAGTAATTTCCTTTTATTGTGGCTTGTGCTTTCTAACATCCCTACCTTTCTTTGGTACAACTTCTACCAGCAGTCCAGCTCCAAAATCAAGCTTTGCCAGAAATAATGGATCTTTACTTGATATTGGCTTTCCTTGAGAAACTCACGTATGAAAAATTTTAGCAATAACTTTAGACCTTTAATATTTCCACTCTTGTTGTCTAGGTTAGAAGCTTTGTAAAGAAAAATTGCCACTTGAAATGTAAATCCATGAACATTTATCTTGTAAGTTAGATGTGCTCAAAGAAACGGAGGAAACGTGGTTGTTTTTTTTCAAAAATGAAGAAAAATTCAAATATTCATCCTAAATAAAGTACCACTGTGCAAAATATAAGAATGTGGGTTTTTAAACAAAAAACAGAGGAAATTGAAATCCTTCCGTAAATGCAAATTTAAAAGCAGACTTAACGACACTGGTATTTCGTATGGCTGAATACCTGGCAATGACTAGCTGGTAATGTAACAGAGCCTGTTCCTCTGACGCTTCACACCTCAGCTATTTTCAAAAAAATCATACCCTTGCTTTCTGCTTACAGTGGATGGCTATAAATGACTGACCCATGCTCAGCAAGAGCAAAAATGCAGGTCTTCCCTCAGTAGTTTGATTTCGGACAACCTGGATGCTGGGAAAGGGAAATCAGTGTCTGTATATATATATTTATGTAAAGTAATAGTACATTCCTTAGCTGTGTGGCAAAAATACACCTGAACTTACCACACAACACCCCCATAATGTCCAGATACTTTCCCCATGAAACCTTTGATTTTGCTGTATTTGGTAGCAGACAATAAATACACCACCATTTCTATGAATCACGCACTATCAGAGTTTCCTTTAGGTCAAATTTATGATTGGGTATAAACTTCAGTCTGTACCATACTGGTCTGGGGACAAAACAATTTCCTTGAATGGCAAAAATACATTAAACGTGCACATAGGTTTATTAAAAGGGTGGAGAAAATCCTGCTTGTTCTCCAGCAATTTCATAACTTGCTTCATCATGTTGCAAAGGCTGAAAAAAGGGCAAGATTCCCATCTTGCACCTGAAGTTATGGTGGAATACCCCAGTGGTGCCACATCCAGCTAATCTGTCCATCTATCCTGTCTCGTTGGCTTGGGTGGTGGGGACAGAAACCAGGGCAGAAAGTGTAGCACAGAGGTGGGAAGTTGTGACTCCTTTGCAGGAGGGCTGTTGGCTTTCCTTTCTAATTCACCAAGCTGGTTACTTAGATGTAATTAAGACATAATGATACTTTATAATGGCCCCTCATCTAGAACTATTCTGAGTGTCTTCCCTGGATGCAGCTCCACAAACAGCATAAGGCTCTTTTTTTAGCCATTCAGGACAAGACACGACTTTCTAACATGTTTACTCACATTGGTCTGCCACTGCATAGTTCCTCACTAGGCTTTAGCTTTGCACAGTTCAAGAGGAAGATTAGGTCTGAGATTTTGGTCTGGTTGCACTGTAAGAAAGGAATACAAAAGATTGTGGACATAAGAGCGATCCAGCCAGTTAAGGAATTGCTATTCTGCTATTAGTACTTGTCGGTTCCATATGCTCTGAGTTTCAGCCAAATACTGGAAAGGCAAGAGAGGCTATTTGCTATGTGCCATACAAATATAGGTCTGGGTGCAGGCTAGGTTCTCATTAAAGTAATCCATTTACCTAAGACTCTTATGCCTGCAGAGTTTGTAGTAGAAATTGGAGAATAATGGAAAGAAACCCGTATTCTTCAAGCTATGACTCCTTTCTTTTTGTTTTCCATTCAGCAGGGCTTCATGATCGGACTAAAGGGGTGACATCACTCCAATGGATAAATTAATTTAGGTTCTCACCAGAAAGCTTGCAGTCAGTGCCAAGGAAGAGAAAGGACCGCAGGAGGAGTGGGAAGGCCACCATCTGCACAGTGAGGTGGCTCGTGCCAACTGGTCCCAGGGCTAAAGGATGAAGGAGAGAGGAAGACCACTGTTCTGTGTGCATGGCTTTTCTTGTTTTCCTAGCTACAGACAGGACATGCCTGGTATTTGAAAGTCGCTGAGACTGCTAGGAGAGAAGAAAAGTGGAGAACCTGGTACTGGAAGCACATGGCTGGAATTTGTCTGGGGTATAATTTCTAGTGTCTAAAAATGCACGATGCAGTGAGTTACGTCCATTCTGTCCTGATTCTGTTTATTTTAGAGAGTTGAAGGGTTTAATGTTGCAAAAATATCAAAGGAAGAGTTACTTCCTCATGCTTAACTTTCATCAATTTGTTATCTGTCACTTTTATCAAAGCAATATTTTCCTAGTCTGGAGAATTCAAGACTGTGATGATGTGTAGAAAATATCAGGATCTTTTCCTGTATAACCCCATTCAGTCACTTGGAATCTGGTATCAGCTGGAGACTGCTACCATCGCATCTTCAGTTCAGACACAGGCTGTTGCAGAGGAGACGCAGACTCTGTTCTCCCACAAATTATTTACTTTTAGCTTCTTTTGTTTTTCTCTTTTATGCAAAATAAGTATTTTTGAATGTAAATATAAGATTAGAACTTGTATATGGAAAATGTGATTAGTGAGTGTGCGCCTACCAGCATGCATATTATTTTCATTAATCAATGGTGACAGTCATTTTGTTTTCATGGGTTTTGGCAATCCATTTGCTCTATTCTGAGAGACTCGGTATCTAAGGAGTTTGCTGGAAAACAGAATTTTGCAACAAGATGCTGGAATAACACATTCTTTCAACCAGCTAAATGCTGTCATTGGCAGTTACCCTCACATTATGAGCAAACCATGTGTGAAAGCACAACACAAGCTCCCCCTCCCCTTTTGCCTGGTGAAGGCTCATGAGGTTGTATTGCACATATTTCAAGATGAGGTTTCTTTAACAGGCTTTTTTAGCTCAATAAAGCAGGTTTCTGATATTAATGAAAGAAGTATTTGCATGTACTCTAATAAAAACCACAACCAAACAGTGAGATTTTAACTAGACCAGGTGCTATTACCTAACCTATCACCACTTATAAACTAAGACTGTTTTCCTGCTAAGGAGATATCTCTGACTTTATGGTTATGTCGTTTGGCTATTGGCCTAAACAAACAAATGTATGACTGATGTGTCAATGGTAGATTTCTTCTTGATGAAAACCAGGTGTGTAACAGCATCTTCTCTTGGTAATGTTAATCACAAAGAAGTACGATCAGTCTTTTCCAGCTGTAGCCATCAAAAAGTTATTCCAGGTCATTCGCTTAGTCTCTTATCAAAAACCATGCAGGCATTTCTTAAGAATAAATTCAACCTTTATCTCTGTGAGATCTGTACATGACAATAGCAGATATCTAACTTTAACATGGCTAGCCATAAATTAGGCAGTTTTTCCTTAGTGGGAATGACCCAGCTCACTCCTAAAGAAGCCATTTATGTAACTTTTAATTCAGTTCCCTACCCCCTACAGTTGGGACTGTTGAAAGTCACATAGGACTAAAGCTGCAAAAGGATTCACATTCTGGGTGAACTCCAACACACAAATTGTGAACTCCAGTTCACAATTTGAATCCACAGTCATGAGTCTGGTGCTGAAACAATAGCAACCTTGGATCCCCTCTCCTTCCTGGAAAAGCTGGCACTTTGGTGGGATCTTTCCAATAGCTTGAGCATTCAACTTGTACTTTAGACACAAGTTTGTATCTTAAATCTCACCCTTTTTCTGAATCACATACAGCTTCATTTGATACAGGACTCCAGATGTTACCTGGACTACTTAGTCTACGGTCTGAAGTACCAAATCACTTCCCAGAGATGGGAGCCTAAAAGATTCAAGAGACTTAATTCTTTTTTGTTTGAAACATTTGTCACTGAGAGAGTCCTACTAGTATGAACTAACCTCAGCCTGGCATATATTTGATGAGAAAGTATGAATGAACAAAAAGTATTAACAAGTCTTAGGGGAACGGACTTGAGTTAGTACTTTGGGGCTCTGAAAGGTGAGTTGTGTTCTTGTTGCCCAGTGATTTCATACCTGTATAATGGAAGGCCACATTCAACAGCCAGGATGGGAGTACAATATCAGCTGAGACCTGGTGGTTGAGGAGTTTTTGGTATCCCAAGGCTAGAGATAGCACATCCAATGTGAATTAACTCATAATTCGTATACTCCCTATTACTGGAGGGAGTAAATATGTACACATTCATATGGGGAGGAAGGCATACTCAGTGTCATTGTCCTCTTCCTTTTCCCAGCTTTGAACAACTGCAGCTTCCAGCACTGTTCTGACTGGAGATCAAACCTACTTCTGTACAGAAAACTTGAGTAGTACCATCAATACTCCAGGGCTCCAAGTTGTCACTTCTCATGGACTTGCCGTTTTGACTCTCTCATAACATCTAAATATTAGGAGAATAAATTCTTAAAGTCACAAGTTTAAGATTCTGTGGCACTAGGAGCTCCATAAGCACTCAAGAAATATAAAAAAAAGAAGCCTTGAGGCCTTAATTCACCCACTCTCAGAACTGCTTTATGGTATTAGGTATATCATTTATGACAGTTTTTGAATGACTGTTCTGCTGTAACACTAGAATATTAATTCTAAATCCAAAGTTTATTTTGGTATCTCAAACACATGTTGAGGCCTTCTTGCACTTTAGATGGGAACAATAAAAGTGGTATGAAGCAATATAACAAAAAGAATAAAGAAACCAATTTCTTATTTTTTATCCCCTAAAATATTATTCTGTACAAGTTCAGTCCTTGTTCTACTTCTAATACACTTACAAAGTACAAGAGAGAGGAATACTCTATTGCATTTTATAGCATCCTGAGAGTAGTGGTCAATCTATTTTCTTTTCTTGCTGTAAGTATATTTATCTCATACTATTCCACCCAGCCACCATGCTACAGGAACAGTTATTTCATTGGGGTTGTATGTTTCAGTCTTTCTCCCTTTTTATTTTGTGACTTTGTACCAGATGTCAATGGTTACTGCTAGAGTCAGACTCATTTCTCAATGGTCTTGCTTTATATCTTCCCCATCCAAAAATGTGTCTATTCTCATGGTTCAGAGACTGAAACTGTGACCTTCCGAGTTGCTTCCCAGGTATTCTTCAGACTTTTAAGATCACAGGAGGGTCTTTTAGAAGATGAAATGGCAAACAACTTTCTTTGGAAAATATACAATATAGTCATATACATAAAAGTTCATCAGTGGAGTAGCCCATAGTCCCAGTCTTAATAACTGCTTGGCTTATTGAGGGTCAAAACACTACCTATAAAACATTTCTTGTGCATCTGCAGCTTTCTGTCGTGAAATTGGTTAGACTCAATCAGGTTGGCTGGTTGTTCTCCTGAGTGCTCATAGTCCCTCCAGTCCAACACGAGCCAGGTGCCCAGAGTCCACCCAGCCTTGCCACAGCTGCCTTACTTTTCTTGAATAAGGGTGGCCCTGCCTAATTTCTCTGTTCTTGCCAAGGCTACAAAGCGGAAGCTGAAATTAAAAATCTTCTCTAACCTCTCGTCTTTCAGAAACATCGCTGTTATTGAGTGGAATTTTTCAGCAACACGAGCATGTTTATCTGACCTTTAACATAAAAAACACTGTTGCTGAAAAGTAATTCAAATGAGCACTTCTCTCAAGCACCAGCTATAAAACAGTGCCATTTTTTAAAAATTAATTCATGGCAAGTGCTCTGGGCATGTAGATAACGGCTGCATCTCACTGGATAGCTGCCCTTAGCCTCTGTCTTTTTAATTCCCCCTGCCATTGATGAATTCCCCTAATGTTCCTGGTGCAGATACAAAAAGAGTAATTCCAAACCCACTAGCAAGCCATACATTCAGATATAAGTACCATGGCATCCATGGTGGTTCTGTCATTCCTCCTTGTAGCCAGGACCAAATTCACCTTTGGTGGAATTTTATCATGGTCAATGGAGTTCTGCAAGAAATGATGTTCAGGTAATTCCCAGCAGACAGCCCAGCAGGAGCTGTTTACATTGATGTTGATTCCCAAATCCCTTCCTTGTATTTTTAGGGCAGAGGCTGGAAAGAGGAGCTGTGATTTTTCAGTATGATGTTTCCAGTGAGTATTTCCCTTATGAGTAGAAAATAAAAGAACTTTAAAATGTACAAAAAGTGACATAAAACTGTATGCAATCTCTTTTACTGGACTTATTAAAAGTAAGAGGCTAGCTTCCATTACTGTTGGGAGGCTATAAAAGACTGGGGATGTGATTTAGTTGATAATACTATTGAGCTTCTCTGACAAAGGTACACTCATCAATAACTTTTTTTTATGTCCACTAAAAATAGCTGCTTATTGACTTTATATCTCTTTCTTCTCAGAAACAGTTTTTAGTTCAGCTCCCTTTAAAGAATAATTAATTTTAACTTATAAATTACAGGACTCCTTGAAGTTTCCCTGAATAACTAAATAAAAAGATATCATAACTCATTCTCTCTCCATTTCCCCTTCTCATTCTCATACTGCATTGCTTATGGAAAAGGAGAAAACTCCCTGCCAGTGGGGCCAGCATATAACTGATCCACAGCAAGGGAATCTGGAGCTGGCCCATGGGCTGCAAGTTAGCTCAACTAGGTACTGCTGTGAGGAACAGCCAATTACCACCTGGTGACTTCAAGACCTTGCTAGGGCATATGGAGAAGATTTAGGATACCTACGACTCTCTGACAAAGTGAAAGAGGCCACCATCAAACTCACAACACAGGTGGCAACAAACAGGTAGGCATGAAGAAGATAAAATACAGCTTCACCTCCTGCCAAACAGCAACACCAACCTCCATCAGGAATGTTTTCTGGGGGTTAATATCTGCCAGCAGTTAATGAGCCAAAGCACAATGTGGGCCATTAACTCCTCCCAGCTGGTTATCGGTTCCCCAGGAAATGTCCTACACCTCAATCATTATTGTTCAATTACACCCACATCGCTGGGTCCTGCAGCCTTGCTGCAACACCACATTTCTAACAGCTGTGTTTGGCCAGCTGCTATCTAAAAGGCTGCATCCCAATCTGAATGTCAGTGGAGGAAGAAGGACATGAGGGTTGGTTGATGAGTGGCTGTAGCCAGCTCTGCATGTCCCTGGCTTTCCAGCAGAGCAGAGTGTACTGATAGTAGATTCAAGCAGAGAGGAGAGAAAGCAATAGTCCTGCTGGTTCTTTAGCTTAGCTGTGGGCACTGATCAAACTTGTGGAAATCAGGAGCCTCCTCCAAGCATCTGTTTTGCAGAACATGACAACTTTGGTCAGTGGTTCCCATGCAGAGGTACTGAGAAACCCAACCAGTTGCATTGCACAGACAAATCTAATTTCTCATTTTGTTTTGTAAAGCCTCGTCTTTGACACTGTCTCTGAAGAGACACTGTGGAAACTGCAGTGTGATTCTACTATCAAAATGTTTGCTTTTAATACCATGAAACCTTTTTAGAAGATATATCACTAGGTAGCTGTAATGTCAGAATACTATCTATCTAGATTATGGGTATGTAACAGCTCATTTAGTATTTAAATGCACAGTAAAATAAAGTAAAAGGTGTGATGAGCTGTTTTCATAGCATAGAATTGAAAGAAGAATGCTCATTTTTCAAATGGGAAGAGTCCAAATGAATCAATGCTGTCATCTTTCTGTGAGATGTGTCAATTTTAATAGAATTGTCTCTTTAATGGAAAAATTATTCTGTCAGAAATTTTCCAACCAGTTATATACCCAGCAGCAACTGGTAAAAATGCCAGCTCTGGCTTTGAAGGCTGTCCCACTAGCCTGGGGCAGTCTGGCCAGTGAGCCAGCCAGCAACCTCCCTTGCCTGAGAGGAGCTGCTGCTGCTTCCCTGTGAGGGTGTGGGCAGGTTCCCCCTGCCAGCCCCAGTGCTGGGACCTGCTTCTGCCACACAGTTCTTTGCAGAGTCTTCAGTTTTCCTCCTTCCCTACCACCTTGCATACAAGTCTTATGTCCTGTAGAGTCACGTACCAAGCTACCAATACTCCTCTTTCAGGCAAAATGGCAAACTATGACATCCAAGCGGTTCACATCCCGCCCAGTTGTTCAAATCCTAAGGGGCAACCGGGGAAGAACCTTCCAGTCCCTCAGAATATTTTTTATTTGCTCTTCATGTGAGAGTGACTTTACAATATTTTGCCTTCAGTGTATTAAGTGGAATGAGTCAAGATTAAAAAAAAAAAAGAATATTTAAATACCTGGGGGAAAAAAAGCTGAAGTTTTGTGGAGTCACAAGCACATGGGACACTACAAATGACAAGTCTGCAAAGCAGATGGCTATTTGCTGGCTTTAAGGGACAACTTTAAAGAAAAAAATCCTGAAAATGCCATGAAATTTTAAATAAATTTCCATCCACTGAGAACTCCATGCACAAGCACAGCAACTAATCACAAACAAAAATCTCAGTGTCACTTATTTCCATTCAAAAAAATGTTGGTAAGGTTTGAATGTCCATGGGCATTCCCAAAAAAACCTATATGGAACTATATGGTTCAGGGAACCTGTTCGCAAAGTTTTATGCCGGTTGCTGCTTGCAAATCAGCGCACAGAATCTGTACATTCTACACCTATTAAATTCTCACCAGATAACCGTGTGTGTTAGCTGGGTTTAGTCAGAAAAACAGTGTTATCAGGGCTGCAAGGAGTCTGTTGTGCAGGACCTCCTTTTTAAAATGTAAGTTAAACAAGATTTCTTTTACTGGGTATCGCATTGTGCCTTTTGTTGCCTGGAATCGTGACTTGCAAGTTCTAGGAGCAAAGTAGTATGAGTGTAAAATAAGAAAAAATTAAAAAAAAATTGATTTAATTTAAAAGCAATATGTTAAGAGCAACATCTGTAGAGTGAATTCCGACACAGTCTGAAAATAGACTTTTGATCTTCTGTTCTCATCCATTGCATAGTGAGAGGCTGTTGCTACAGCAGAATGCAAATAAAGTAGGTAATCTGTTTCGCTATAGCAAACCTTATAAATCTCAAGTCCACTTGTACTCCTAATCCTGTGTTCAGTTCATAAAAAATAATCCTTAAGAAGGAAGGACACTAGCTAAAAGGTGTGAAGAGTAGTGAACTTGAGCGGGAGTCCTAGTATGGATGCATATGGTTATCGCCCTTCTGGAGGGGTGTCATGACCTTGCTGCCAGCTCTCCCAGAGAGACCTTGGTGATGGTGGCATTGGCCATGGAATCATCGATTGCACAGCACCTGCCTTCCAGGGAGAGGGGGAGTTGGATGGCATTAAGACAAATTTTTCTTTACATATCTCAGAGGCCAAATACTTCTACTGCCCTATTAGAAGAAGCTGTTTAGTCTGGCTCCTTTTTCTCTCTCTTTGCAGGCTTTGCCCTGAACTGACCTTGCAGTTTTCTCTCCCTGCTTTTGCTCCTCAGGCCGAGCTGGATTGCCTAGAAGGTAGCAGCGCTACATGTGGAGAGTGGAGTTCAGGGCAAGCTTCACCACCAAGTACTTACCCAGCAGATGTCTGTGTCCTGCATTATGTTCATTATTACTTTGTGAGCAGTTCACTTTTTGTAGTTAGCTTGAATACATGAGCTGCAGTTGCACCTTCGACAGGAGTAGCTGGGAAACTCCATTGCCTTCTGAATGACAAGTGATTTGTAAGCTACTCTTAAAAAACAAAAAAAAAAATCTATCCACAGCTTCAGTACCTAAATGATATCTCCATCTGTGCCTCCCTCAAAGCTTTCTCCTACACACCTGTCCATCAGCATTGTCTCCTGTGAAAGACAGTGAGAGGCTTTTGCCACCCTTACAGTTGTAATTGTGCTTGGAACTCATAAATTGTGCTCTATAGCTATGCTTTGCCGGGTCCAGCAGCAAGGTTCCCAAAATCAGAGCCAAACCAACTCTCCATAAATGTTAATGAGGGTCACGTGGATAAGTCTGTATTTGCTGCACATTAAACTTACCCTGAAGGACAACATCATGACTTTAGACCTTTAGTGAAAAGGAGAGGAATATTAAGACTCTCTTCTAATGTCAGTGTCTTCTGACCAGTTTTGTTACTTTCATTTTATTCCTTGCTTCTGATCCTTAAATAAAATGTATGGTTGTCCATTTTACACTCACCTGTCCATAGGGTCACTGTGGGAAAGTAACGGAAGATTGGAAAGATGACTGTAAATGTGCACAAGTGACTCGCGTGTGGAGTGCTGGAAAACACCTAGATCACACTAATTGCTGCTTAGTTCTGTGTGCTCAACAAGTAGATTATCTGCACTTGGATAACGTAGGCTTTGGGATGGCCTCAGGGACACCTTATCAAATATGCCCGAGATTCGTGCCCTGCTGTTGAAGAGAGCAAAGCACAGTGGAAAACTCCCTGCTGGAATCCTTGAAATACAGGCCAGAACAGCAAGTGTGACCACTCTCACTGTCTCACTCCCTTGCTAACAAGGACTCTGTTGTGTATAAGGTCTCTCTCTTTCCACAGTGCCTGCATCCCCTGTTTGCATGCCTCTGCCCAGGTGCTGTTTCAGAAATTCCCTGATCCATGAGGTATTGAGATTAAATTTGTGCTTTGGCTTTAATCCATGGTTTTGTGGTTGTTCCTGCATCCTGCTTGTATCAGCTCACACAGTCACAGATGTATCCATGCAGAATGATTACTATCATAAAGCTAGAGGCAATAAATGCTTCAGGAAAAAGAGCTCCAGGAAAAAGGAGGAAAAATCTCCTGGAAAAAATCAAGCTTCTCCTATCAGTTGTAGAAAAGGCCAAAAGAGGTAGAGTAACTTTTCAGCTTTGCATACATTATGGCAGCAGCTTTACAGTTGGTTTTGCCATGTCCAGCATTATTCTTAGTAAAAACACAGCTTCACAGAGAGAATCTAAAGTTCATAGAGGAGGTTACACTTGTCAGCATGCTGGCAGAAAATCATCTTCCATTTACTTGTAAGGATCATATTTTCTCATGCCATGAGAAATAATATGCAGTCTCCAAAAGTGCTCTGCATACAGTGAGGCAAGAAAACACACACTCTATCCTGTAAATATCTTTGTCAAAACTGCCAAAACTAATAGTTATACTTCACCCAGTTGACTCCTTTATGTGCCACTTTACTGGAGGTGTCTTATCACAGGAGCACGTTATTATGTTGGATTGCTTTTGTGTATCAGACGAAATGGGGTACCACCTTTGTAGATCTTATACACCCACCTGTGGCAGTACATGAGAGAGAACTGGACCCTTCTGGAATTTTTTCACACTTCTTTCACAATCAGCAGAGGGTTGCAAAGTGAAAGGTTGACATATGGGTCACTTTTGCTGACACACTTGCTAGATCGCAAGCAGCTGCCAGACAATTCATTTCAAGGACATAGAAATCATTGAGTTACAGTGAGAGCGCTTCACAAATCTTAATCAGCAGCTCCTCTGCAGAAATGTATACCTAAGTTTGAAAGTGGTCTCCTTCACTAACTTGAGAATATACAGTAGAAAAAATGCTTTGTAGGTGTTTTAGAAGGATGATTTGCTAACTGTAAGATATTTTGGTTCATTTCCTTTGTTATAACATGGTAGTTGGACCAAAACTAAAGTGCATTATAAATTCACAAATATAAAATAAATCTAAAGAAATAAACCTCCTGAAAGCTACTTTTCAGACTTTCTCAGAAATTTCTTCTGAAAAATTTCTCCTTATTTTTTTCACTACCTGCTCAGATGTTGGAATTAGTGTGGCATCTGAAGTCCTTTATGGCAGAATTCTTCACGTAAGGTTTGTATTTTATCTTTTCTTATGTGTTTGCACCCTTAAAGTATGCAGCAGTGTGCTTGCTACTATTTGTATCTAATTCTTGCTGAATGAGGTATTTGCTCATTGGCATTTTTTTTCCTGCCCAGAAAACTCTTACTAACATTCTCATTTGTGAAACCAACTCAGTGGTAAAGTGTGCTGAACTGTGATTCATGGATAAGAGTTACTTATATTTGACTGCTGATCCTTATTACTGCAGAGGACACAACTTAGCACTTGAGCTTAGCTTTGTTGGGCTGACAGAACACAGACAAAGAGAAGTCATTGAGACCCTAAAGATAAAACCTTTACTAACATCTGTAAAAAAATAACAAAACTTTCCTGGAAATATAAAATATACAGCGTGTAAAGACAACTTCATTTGTTATACATATTCATTGCCTAGAAATCTTCTCTCATGACACACACACTCCAAGACACAAAGTTGTTAATAATAGATTAATCTTTTCCTGCTGCTCACTCCTCACATACATTTCAGTCTGCAACACTGCAGTCATTTTCTATGGAGGTTGAGAAGGTGCCATGAAGAGTAATGACTGCAGTTGACAAATTAGGCATGGAACAGGCTAACTGCAGCAATATTCTTATTTATATCACTTTAAGCCTTGAAACTGGGCACATAGCGAGTTTGTGTAATTTCTTCCGCTTACCTTGGTTAAGTTAAATTACTCCTTATTTCATTACATCCTAATGCTTGGCTGAGTCCCTGAGTCTCTTCATGGATGTCCTGCTACCACAGACGCAAAGCAGAGCTCCCAGTCTTCCTCCGACAAGCCTATGTTTTTTGCACAAACTGTTCCATCTTCGTTGCCACTTTGTTCTTTACAATAGTTCTCTCCTTGATCCTAAAGATGCACGAGAGCTAGTTTCCCCTAATTCGCTCCATAGCATTCCAAAAATTGGCTACCTTTCCTCTCCACCCTCACAGATAATTTTCTTATTCCTCTGCTATGACCAGAAGGCTGCTGCAACAATCTTTTTTCTGTCTTGTCAGTACTGTCTTGAGGAAGGCAGAGATGTTGCATTCACTGGTAGAATGAACTATTAATCTAAAAATAAAATTATCACAGCAATACTTGTCACTTCAGCTATGATCCACTACAAAATCTTTCACCCTTTCTCAGCTGTGAATTACTTGCCTAGACTATCCCCTTGTTCCTGCTGTTGACCCCTTCTGTGGCTTTGCCAATAGTACCAGTCTTTTTGTGGTTTTCTCTCAAGTAAGAAGAGGCCTCCAAATGTTCCCCTCCTGCAAAACTGTATTTTGTCTTAATGTTGACAAAAAGCATATGCTTGCTAAAATTCAGACAGCAGACAAGTTGGAGTTACCTCGTTTCAGGCTAAGTAATATTGAGTCATCATTCTCTCTCTGTTCCCTGTCCTGGTTTAGCAAACATTTTTCATTACTTACCTTACATTTAGGTTTTAAAATCCTATATAAGGTATTTACTCTGCCTTGTAGGATGAGGCCCACATGCTGGATTAGTTTCTGACAGCTGCCTCAATACAATATCAGGAATAACATGTTACTACCTAAGTTATGAAGACGGAGACCTGCACTTGTAGGTTTATCAGTCTAATTATACCTTCGACAGCCACCATAATTTGCATTAAAATAGCTGACATGGAACATATTCCTGATTCATATTAAAACATCTAGCTAATACAGACATGAATGCTCAGCCCTAATGGAAGAAGTCAGAGGAAAGCTATTTATGAGGTAGTGCTTCATAGAATCATAGAATTGTCTAGGATGGAAGGGACCTTTAAGTTCATCTAGTCCGATGATCAACCTATTTCTGATTTAAAAAACAAACCAACAACAAAAACACCCCACCCCAAACAAACAAAAGTAAAAAAGCAAACAAACAATCAAAAAAAAAAACACATGCAAAAAAATTCAGACCCCCACCTCTACCCTACCACTAAACCATGTCACTAAGCACTATGTCAACCCATCTTTTGAATACCTCCAGGGATGGTGCCTCAATCACTTCCCTGGAGAGCCCAGAGCCAGATGAAAGCTACCATTCAAAAGACATTTTGAAAGGAGAAAGAGTAAGCATAGCTACACAAGAAAGTTTTCTATTAAAAAAAACCAACAACTCATAGACTAAGGAGATGATACAACAGTAATATGGTCTATAATGTGAGGCTAGGAACTACCAGCATTTGGACATTACTTGGCATTGATGTATTGGGTTTTTCTGGTAGTTTGAAGAAACCATCTCATGTGTGTCCTACTAAACCAGTGTTATCATCTTCCACCACCACTATTTCAAGTCAGATAAAACAGCATAACTAATTCTCTCTCCCCAGGTTAATTTGCATCATCCTCATCTTGCCACTTCATTGGTATTTAATGTTCTCCCTACAAATACTCCGATTCAGCTTGACCTTCATCTCACATTTAACATCCCCTCTCAACCAAATTTACAGCCACCTCAACAGAAATCTATAGTTCATATACAGCCTGGGTCCTTACACCACTGCCAAGCATTCATTTTTGCATGCATCAGTCCAGATTTTCCATCCTTCTGCTTTGATATAATTCAGTTATGCTTAATTGAGTTATCCCTGGCATCCTCCAGTGGCCGAGATCTGGTCTGATAGTCTTTGTTTTGTCAACTGTAATTCTCAGTTACAATTTTCCTAAAACTATCATCTCCAATTCACTGCCTATTTCAGAGCAGGAGTGGACCAAGCTCAATTTGAATGGCCAGTCATACTTAAATAGTTTATTAGACAAGTACCTGGAGTCCCTGGGGAAACACCAGGCCCCATCAAGCTGGAAGCTGCTCAGACATCCAAGAAAGCCTCTGCACTCAGAAGGTTGTGCAGTTAAAATAGACAAGAAGGATGGCTGGAAGGAAAGTGTTGCCATAACAAAGATGAGGAAACACTGATTTGCCAGGCTTATATAGAAGAAAACTGCACAGAACCATTAAGATTTTGGCTCAGTACCTCTTCCTCATCACAGTACTCCTCTTCCTATCCACAAGCACATTTTAAAGACGTATTTCTTCCCCATTATTTTTTTTCCAGCTAAACAGAGCTAGAGTTGGTTGGTTCATTACTCAGTGCAAGACTCACTGTCCCCACTGAAGCCAACAATGGCATACTGTTATAAGTACCACACATGTTTAGGCTGACAACTTTCATTTCCCGGAAATACAGTTCTGTAGGAATAGTGTCTGTAAGGATGTCTTTGCAGATTTTCTCAAGCTTTTCTGGACAACTCAGATACCGTTTGATGACTTCTTATTTCCTGAGAATGACATGAGTGCCACCAGAGAAACAGCGTGGGGAAGATACAAGTGGTTAGCGTTTTGCATCTTAAGGATTTCAGAACAAAGTGATGTAGCAAATAGGCATTTATGTATGTGCTTCTGCTGACAAAGGAACACGGCTGATAACTTTTCTATGAAGTCCATATAGAAAATGAGCCATGTCAGAACAAAAATATTTCATTCCAACAACATTTTTTGAACGCGCCCTTAATTCTTGGTCTCATGGCTCAGTATTTAAGAAAACTTATTTTGTGCATATGTGTATATTTAAAGATTAGCTAAAGTTTTTGCATCTTAATGCAAGCAAGTAGAAAAATGCACTTTATTGCATTACCATTATTCAATGTTTTATTGATATTTTCTCTTTATTTTACTCTTTAGAGTACAAGCTTTGTGTGTTATGCTTTTTGAAAAGGAAGATTAAACTGCCTACTAATCTACAACAAACAGAGGTAAAATAGAGGCAGCAATAAAATCACATAGCCTTTTTTGGTATGCAACTGGATGTGATATCAGGATCAGAGATTCAGGCTAAATAAATTTGTCATTTTAAATGACAGTCAAAAAAATAATCGCTCAAAAGGTCAAATCTAAATTTGTCAAAATATATGTCTAAACATATGTCTTAACCATACTGGCATTGTGAAAAAAAAAAAGTGACTACACTGCAATTCCTGGAATTCCTTAAGCCTGTATTTCCCTGGTACGTTCTAAAAATGGGGCGAAAAATAAAGCTGATGTGAAACACCATTGAAAATGGCAAATTCCAATGTTCTTACTTTCATGAAATTTTGTTCTAGGGAATGCTGTGATCTCTTTCACCCTTGTACTGCCAGTGCTTGTGCATATATTTAACTTTATTTCCCTGAATAGTCACATCAAGTTTTGTAAAATCAATCATAATTTTAAAGGTAAGAATGGAGGTGAGAGCTTGCAATATCTGGAGTGCACTTTATCCTTCCAGACTTAAGCTACAGCCAAAAAATTTCTTACTTTCACCTTCAGTAGAGCTCTTCTAGTCCCTTGCAACCTCTTACAATTTTGCAAGTCTAGAAACAAAAGAACAGTCTGCAGTTTCAGGGCTATATTTTTTTCAAGTATCATATTTCATGGCCCTTGTTAAGTTTAGAATAATGCATAATCGAAGGTGAAAATTACCTTCCTTCTCTAAGTTTGTGAACTTTTAAACTTCAGTATTCCTTGCCAAGTTTTAGTTAATAAAACATGAAAAGGATTTTTTTTCTTTGACTATGAAAATAAGTCTTTTCTGTTGCTGCATTTACAAAATGTTTTTTAAAAACAAAACCTGTTTTCTAAAGTGAAAAACTAGATTCAGATGCTGATACACTTAGTAAATCATCACTCCTGGAAGCTGCTACTATTTTATGGTGTTTCATACCTTTTTATAAACAAAAAGCATGTCATGCCAGTAAATGCTCCCAAAGAGTCAGGTTTTTTTCCCCCCTCATATTATATTTTGGTAGTTTCTATTAATGTCTAGGAGGAAGTACTACATATATCATTTATAATACCATTTTATTCAGAACACTGTATATGAAGTATTTTAGTTTGTTATTTGTCCTTTGAACAGATTGACCTGCAAAGATTTACAAAACAAAAGCCTATTTTTTATCTCTGAGAGCTCCTAGATACCCCTTTGGTTTTTTTAATATAAAAAGTAAATAACCAGGGGGCACCAGAAAATCTATTGTAACATGAGAGTTGTCTAATTTCACAAGTATAAAAATGGGACCATTGCCAAGAGACAACTGCATTTTTATCAAACCCTTTGCTGGCCTTTTTCCTGTGTCTACACAGTTGCCAGAATCTGTCATTCACTAATCCTTGCATTAAAAAAATGGAAAAATTCAAGGTAGCCTTTTGTTACAATTATGAACTCGGGAACAAACATAACCTGTTAATCTTAAAACCTTATGAGGAAACTGCAGTTTACATCATAGTACAGATGTACTCTAGATAGTGGGAATCCCTAACAAGTACTTTTTCATGTGCTTTACCTTTGCTACTATTAACAACTTAAATACATTTTAATACATATTATTATATATATATATGTTCTCACTTATTTTCTGATAGATTTATCAGTATGCAGGTAAAGTACCAGCATGATACATTCTAGTTAAGGCAGAGGTACTGATTAAGGCCTATTCATAAGAAAGCTATTTAATATAACACTGTAACAATGAAAACGTGTATTATGCTAATATATGTTATGCTAAAAAATGTGACAGCACTGATGTGAAGATCTGTCTAACGTCAGCTATATGACACCAAAGCAATTAACTCTGTGCATAGCTAATAACCTCTGCAACACTTCTTTATAGGAAGTATGTTCCTTAAAGAATAGGTAATCAATTCTTTGTCTTTAGCTTGCACTATGCTGACATAATTCACATTGTAGAAGATAAAATGTGTTAAAGCAGGCAACAAAAGTCCATGTTAATATAACAGGTCATGATATAAAATTGTTACTTCTTGCTTTATTTTTTCAGTATGGCTAAGATCGTCCTGTCTTCTAGGCCTCTGAAGGGAACGTCATCTTCAGCTTGATTCTCTCTCAAAATTTTCACACTTCTTTGCAGAAAAATTTTAGAAATTCTTCCTACATTACATTTCTAAGAAAATGCATTTTTCATCCTCCTTAGAGTGGCATCCTTATTTCACATGTCAGTTACTGCAACATCCTTTCTTCTTTCTTTGTGAAATGCCACCATCTCAACCTTACTCTCACCCACCTGAACTGCTAGGTATTTTTGCTAACATGCCACACCGACTGTCAAGATCGCCCAGTGCAACCCATCCCTGGGCTTTCGTTCTCTGATTCACTGACCATGCTGCTTGATTTCCTTCTGTGAGTCCGCTGGTGCCCATCCTGGCTGTATGCAGTTATCCTCATTTCTTATAAAAATCCAGCTGTAATGCCAGCCTCCACTTCTCTTATTAACCTTTAACTGTCCTTGTGTTTCTTTCAAACAGCCTTCATACTCTGAAAGAAAGGTAGGTCCCAGAGCTACCTTGTTATTTTTCTTCCCTATCTTCCTTGTAATTTCCCTTTGCTCCGATACCTACAAACTTTTGAAAACAGCATGCTCAGAGCATATGTTGACCAATAAATAGTATTTCATTACTTTTTTCTTGGTCTCCTCACTTAGCCTAAGCTCTCCAAGAGACAGAGGGTGTCTTGTGGTCCTTATTTCTACAGTGCCAAAGACGAAGGGTCTTCATCCATGAATAAAGCACCTAAATGTTATAATATTCAAAATACTAACTTGTATTCCCTTTGAGTAGGTCTCTACCCATGAAACAGATAGATAAAGAGGATTCTAGAAGCTTGAATTAGAAAGTAACGTGTTCTAGGGCATTTTCATGTTAAAGCCTTAAGGAAGTGGCATGATTGGCATTTGTGCTTGGATTTCCCATTGTACATTTCTATTTTATATGCCCAAGGAAATTCTCTTCCACATCAGACTTCAGTTTGTCTTGTTCTGTGAAAACTGCTGGCTGCTTCAGGGGAAGATTAGAAGAACTCTGTAGAGGAAAATTATGTAAAAAACATGATAGAAAGTTTGTTTAATCCTATCAATTCGTCACTGGCTTATATCCTGAAGCATGAAGGCCTAAAAGTACTCAGTTTCTCAAAAGAAAAACAATCCTTCCTCTAAATTATAGTATGTATGACTATAATTCTGGCTTTAGAGATTTTAGAGGGAGAAATAACTAAAAGAAAAAAATCAGAAGCTCTCTCTTTGTTATGCATTTCATCATTTTTCCACATCTCATTAGGAAAAATCAAAGAACAGGAACAGTCACTGGCTTCAGAACAGAGATTAGGAAATAAGATGGACACTAATTACCAACAAAGTAGTAGAAATAATGACACAAAAGACTATGATATTAACCTGGGTAAGCTCAGTAAAAGATAAAACTGTGCTCACGACATGCATAGTTGTTGCTAGTTCCTGCAGAAAAGGAGAAAAGTACCCAAGGCAATGATGGATTAGACATTCGTGTAAAAATGAAGATTTTTCTTTTTTTTTTCTGTAAGTGAATGGAATGCTACAGGGAGAAGCCTAATGGAAAAGCCTAAGAATGTGTAGAAATAAAAGGAAATGGCTATATGAATGAACTCTCTAGCACTAGGATGCAAATAAATAGACCACTACATAAAAGGGAAGACAAATGCAAAATGTCAGTATACAATGTGGAGACATCCTTTAAAGAAAGAACATTAAAAAATTATAAAAAGAAGGCAAGTTTGCTATGAAAAAATATTCTAAATCAAAGCAAAAACCTATATTTACAGACACCATTGCCAGAAGAATATAAATATCGTAAAGGATGACAAAATATGTTTCTATAAATACATAAGCAACAAAAGGAGGACTAAGGACAATCTCTGTCCTTTATTGGATGCAATGGGAAATACAGTGACCAAGGATAAGGAAAAGGCTTAATACCTTCTTTGCCTCAGTCTTTAATACTAAGACGAGTTGTTGTCTGGGTACCCAGCCTCCTGAGCTGGGAGACAAGGACAAGGAGCAGAGTGAAGCCCCTATAACACAATGGGAAATTGTTAGCAACCTGCTACACTACTTAAGTACATGCAATTCTATGGGGCAAGCTGAAGTCCACCTGAGGGTATTGAGGGAGCTGGCAGGAGTACTCACCAAGCCACTTTCCATCATTTATCAGCAGTCCCAGCTTACCGGGAAGGTCCCCGTGAACTGATGTGGCACTCATCTACACAAAGGGCCAGACTGGGTGAAATACAGGCCTGCCAGTGTAACCTGTGTCAGGGAAGGTTGTGGAGCAGATCATCATGAGTGCCATCCCACAGCATTCATGCTGCCAAGCAATCAAGCCCAGTCAGCATGGATTCTCAAAGGCATGTCCTGCTTGACTAACCCGATCTTTTTCTATGACAAGGTGACCTGCTTGGTGGATGAGGGAAAGACTGCAGATGTTGTCTACCTAGACTTTAGTAAAGTCTTTGACATCATTTCCTATGGCATTCTTCCGGAGAATCTGGCTGCTCGTGGCTTGGATAAGCACACTCTGCTGGATAAAAAAAGCTGTCTGGACAGCCAGATCCAAAGAGTGGTGGTGAATGGAGTTAGATTCAGTTGAACACTGGTTACAAGTGGTGTCCCGAAGGCCTTGATATTGGGGCCAGTTCTGTTTAATATCTTTATCAATGACCTGGATGAGGGGATTGAGTGCACCCTCAGTAAGTTTGCAGATGACACCAAATTGGGCGAGGCTTTTGATCTGCTTGAGGGTAGAATGGCTGTACAGAAGGATCTAGACAGGCTGGATCAAGGGTCAAGGCCTATGGTATGAGGTTCAACAAGGCAAGTGCCAGGTCCTGCACTTGGGTCACAAGAACCACATGCAGCGCTACAGGCTTGGGGAAGAGTGGCTGGAAAGCTGCCTGGTAGAAAATGAGCTGGGGTTGCTGGTTGACAGCCAGCTGTATATTAGCTATCAGTGTTCACAGGTGGCCAAGAAAGTCTATAACATTCTGGTGTGAATCAGAAATAGTGTGGTGAATAGGGCTAGGGAAGCAATCACTTTCCTGTACTTGACACTGTTGAGGCCCCACCTCAGATAATGTGTTCAGTTTTGGACTCCTCACTACAAGGAAGAGATTGAGGTCCTGGAGCATGTCCAGGGAAGGGCAATGATTTTATTTTAGTTTCTCCTAACATGAAGTTTCTAATCTTGTTTGACTAATGCACATGTGTAACCTAGCCATGTGTGATGTCATTGGAAGGGTTACACCATTAAGATAAAAAGAGCTTAGGGACCTGCTGAGCTAGAGGTCTTATCTTTGACTATTACATACAATCTGATAACCTGCTTTGAAGAAGGCATAATAAAACCCCTTCATACTGAAATAAATTAATGTGGCCAGTGTTATTTATTTTCTAGATAATTGCACTAGCAGCACATTTGCTTTTGAGATTCCTGACACTGTAAGATGACATTCAGAGGTACAATGTCTAAAGATTCTAGGTTGCCTGTCTGCTTACTCACTTTAGCACACTCTAGCACTGAACTCACCTCAGGAAGATACAGTGTCCCTGCTCAGAGAAATACAAGACTTCAGACGTGCTGTTCCTTCTGTTTTTCATGTTATATAGTAGCCACAATTAAGAAAAGGTCTTAAAGTTCTCATTTAAAGAAACACTGAGAAGAACAAAGAGTATCTGAATCCCGAAACTATTGTTCGTAGAGAGAAGATAAACTTCCACTTGAAGCTATGATTATTCTTAATATGTCCTGCTAGAGTAGTTTGTGAATCCCTGGAAGAGATAAGTCCCCAGATCTTCTGAGTATCTTGCAAATACAGAAGGAAACGGTGCACCAAAGATCACTGGGAGCACCTCTATCACAGCAACTTGTTCTAATTCATGCACACCTAGACAACCTCATTACCCATTGGCAAGAATGTCACAGTTTGAATCCCACTTAGGGTGTGTCATCCCCTTCCACCAGCACTAGGAGGCCTCACCATGCATTTGTGTTGGACACCCAAATGAAGGAAATCATGAGAGCAAGGAAAAATCAAAGTATTCCCTAGAAATAAGGTGTCCCAGACAAATGATTCCTGTATAAATACTTAAAGACACTGTTAGTAAGGGAAGCATTAATACAATTTATACTTCTACACCGCTGTCTTGGAAGAGAACTTAATCATAAAATATCCAAATGATGTTCCATTAAGATAAATGTACGTTTACATTGGGTTTAGCTCAACAAATTTGATTTGATAATTTACGTTAATGTTGTGGCTTATTGACAGTTTAGCTAATGCCTCTTGCATCTTGTGTGCAATTGTTTGACAACATTGCTTTATGACTTTCCTGAGCTGTCAAACACACTGAATCTACATCTCCACATGAGCATGCATGAATGGTTCAGTAGCTTCTGTGTATATGAAAGTCAGAATGATGAAACACAGAAATACAGTTAAAGGCACAGATAACCAAACCCAATTACTCTACATAGTTTGCACTCTGTTGACTCTGTTAATTTTAGTTGTTTTCAATCACATACGAAACAAAGGTCAACAGGAACATGAATAATACTGTGTCATGTGGTTCTTGCAGACTTACAAACAGGTTTGTCAGCATTTCTGGCATACAGCAGCTGTATGATGGTACCAAATGTTTTATGTCTAAAGCTCATTAGGTTTTTCTTTGCCTTACAAAAATAGAAATCGGTGCACTCTTTGAAACAGGGAGCTCTGAACTCAAAATGTGCAGCACACTCAGTTAGCTTTTCTTGAAATGCCTGCCTCAGGTAAGGCCATTAACATATTTACACTGAGCCATTTTCGTTATAGAATGAGGAAGTCGGTTAGTTACAAAGAAAATGGATCCGTTCCTCATAGCAAGAATCAGTCTGATGGTTTATTTGTAAATGTAATGTGGCAATAGAGAGTGAGGGAAGATACACAGAAGTATCCAAGCTAAGAACAAAGGTTTTTTATGCTTTCAAAACAAAACTGTGCCCTTGCTTTCAAATGCCCTCTGACCCCACTAAATGTAGTAAGTAGTGAGGATTGCTTTTTTTTTTCATAATCTTGATCTATAAAACAAGAACAAATGAATGAATGAAATAGATGGGGAAAAAGAGAGGTCAGATATGTTAGCTAAAATGAATTTGCTATTAGAAACTGTTTAAAAGAATAATCTCCCTGTTTCTTTAACTTTGTGTATTTGCTAATTACAGAAATAATGGATTTAGTTGTTGACACATACAAGGGCTTGTCACACCTCACAATTTTTTCACCTGTGACGGATTGTACATAGTGTAGCCAGAATGACTAATAGCTAATGTATGCTCTTCTAAAGTATTTCATTTGGGTTACAAATATATCTCAGGCCTGATTTGTTTAAAATCCATATGCATGAATAGGTCAATGGCACAGGATCCTAAATGATGAAATTCTGGAAACTCTGCCAAGAGGCCAAGGGAGTGTTCAATTTCTGGCTTTCTCGTGACAGAAGCAGGATTGCCTGGAGGCAGGGCAATGCAATCATTACATGGGCATTGCTGAGCCCAAATGGACACAGCCAAGCTGGCTGCGGGATGTCTGTATTCAGAGGTTTTCTGAGCTGCTGAAATAACTTGCAAACAAAAAGATTGGCAAACTA
Source organism: Jacana jacana (assembly GCA_013400555.1). Lineage (NCBI taxonomy): Eukaryota > Metazoa > Chordata > Aves > Charadriiformes > Jacanidae > Jacana > Jacana jacana. The sequence continues at coordinate 11,871 of VZTM01010294.1, read as the reverse complement.
AGCCAGTGATGACCCATTTCTGGCTAGAAGAAAGGAAAGAGGATTCTTGGTGTGATTGTAGCCACACAAACCTTCACAGCTGGCCAAATGGGGGAGTACTGTATTTCTTTTTATTCCCCTCCAAAACACCAAGAATAATGACAAATGGAATGGGGGCCCAGATTTTTCTGAGGTATGTTCTCTTCAGTGCTGTGATTTTCAACATGCAAAATTAAAGAATAACAATCCCTGTGCCTATCTCCTTGGACACCAGGAGGAAATATATTAGTTCGCCTGGGCAGACTTATGCAACTGATTGATTTGACACAATTTCCGTGCTGCCTCTGTGAGAAGTCCCCCATGGGGTGCGGGTAGGAAGTTGTTGTAATATATGCCGTTATATTTGCAGTGTGTGATATCTGTGTAGTGTCCATTACCTCCACCTCAGAGCCTCATAAGCTTTAACGCAATTACTCTCTAGCTGTGCTGTGATGACATGTAATGCTGCTACTCATACTTATTAGGGGAGGAAATGATGTATTGGAAGGCTGAGATCTACGTACTTAGATACTTAATTCCAACTGATGCCACGTGAAAAAAAATTAAATCATCTAGGCACAGGCATCTTTATATCCCCAAAGATTTTGTTCAAAACAGTTTGTCTAGGGGTACCACGGGGGCTTATGGGATCAGGGAACTGCAACGAATTGTGTGCTCTAATTACAGATCCAGCATTTCTCCCTAGTTGGGTATTTCCACTATCTCAGTATTCGTCTCCTTATAGGGAAATATGTATTTAGCGTTAGGAGTGGAGATGAGTTTATTTACTGACTGTAAAGCCAGCACACCACCTAGCCTGAGAGAATTTACAAAAAGCTGTTGTTAACCTAGCTGTGTAACTGCATCTTTATAATTTGTTTCTGGGCATATGTGTTCTAGCATGTGTTTGTGTTACTTTACCTCTATCCATTTCAAAACTTATGAACTGGAATGAAACTAACCTTGTGTTTGAATGAGTCTTTAGTACAGAAGCGTAGCTCAGTAACGCAGAGAAACTTTTTTTTTTGGCATATGCAAAGCCTGCTGTTAATGTGTTTGGCCTTAGGGAACCAGGAACTCCACAAAGGTTTATTCACATTTGACTGCTGTGTAAAAGATTCATGCAGATGAATGGGAACATTTCACAGGAAACTGTAGTAGATTTTGGCTACTAGATTTTTGTTTCAGCTTCTGAGTTGCCTTTGATATAGGTCTTATTCTTCCCTTTGCTTTCACTGTTGCTCACGACACTGTTCAGTGGGAATTATTTTGTTATTCTTATGATTGTTTTTCACTTGCACTGCTTGTGACCTTATCCAAATGCCTCAAAATCCATCAGTATTGTTCAATGAACCTTTACTAGCTAGAAGTTGGAATGGCATCTTCCGTTTTGCTCATAGTATGTTGTCCTGGGCACATCTGAATGCCTTTCTTTTGCTCTGCCAGCCATTTTAATATGAACTTTATTGTAAGAACAATTGGCTAATAGGACAACATCAGCTTTCAGTGCAAGGAAAGGCTATTTTTGTATTTGGGAGCAACAACTGTTTTCTTTCCTTGCCCATAAATTTTCAGACGAGTTCAGTCTGCAATGTGTAGCTCTAGAGTATGCTGAAGTTTAGCCCCGAGGCCTTTGCCAGATCATCGTAAAGATAGAAGCCATCTGTAAAATCTAGATCTCTCTGCAAACTTCCTCAAGACTAGAGCCATTCAGATCCGAGGCTTTGATTTGCATGACACACTTCTGAATATTGACATTTGGCTATGTCAAAAAACACAAGTTAAGCCAGCCCAGAGCATTCCTCTCCACCTGTTTGTACAAAGCTGCCAAGTGGAAAAATTAAAAGCCGGTAGTACTAGATGGGAAAGCCTGTTAAAACTCCTGAGCTGTTGATTTCTGCAGGTAGATTTTCTTTACTTGTTCCTATAAAGATGTTGTTAGCATCTCTTATCAAAGCTGGGTATCTGTTCAAGGTTGTTGAGAACAGTAAATCCTACCTAGTCTGGCTTCTCTGTTGAGACACAGACCCACAGGACAGTAGAGGCTCAAAAGCACCTCTGGAGGTAATCTAATCCTGTTTGCTGCAGCTCTACAGTGGGGACTTGTCTAGCTATCAGAAACCCCTGTCAGTGCAGATAAAGGGTTCTGTACAGCCATAACAATGGTGTTGCTCAAACCGAAAGCCTTGGGACAGGGTTTATGTACCATCATTGCACAGATCTTGAAGACCTGTTCAGAGCCAGTTCTGTTAAGTCTGAAACTGTGGGGCAGGCTGTGCTTCTTGTTTGTTAATTTCAGGCCAGAACATCTATTTTACACTCCATCAAGATTGGCCCAAAGGAACATAATGTGGTATTAATTGGAAATATAAGGAAGGAGAAGCAAGGTAGTGACTCTAGCTCTGAACAGAAGAAACCAATTACAGTCAGCAGATGGGGAAACATCTCTGTATACCTCTTATTTTTCCTCTGCAACAGCTCAGGGTTACAGTGACCTCCCTTCCCCCCCCACCTATCACTGCCCTGAAAAGAAGTCTAACAGCTGACTGCAACAGCAACTAGCAGCAACCGGGCGACTGAAGTGATCAGACACCTCCCAATATGTGTCAAACAGTAGGCACAGCTGTATGTTTGTCGCTAGACTGCTTCCTCCGCAGAGAAAATCAAACGGCATTTGTTCAATTCTGACTGGGCTGAAATTTCACATCTTGCTTTTGACTCTTTTTGATCTTCAATCTGTTGACTGTGTTTCCCTCCACAATAATGAGGGAGCCTGCTGAGGAACCACAAAACACATGAGAGCCAGGGGAGAGAACAGCACAGCCCAAGGTTCATTGTAATGGCAACTTAATGGGGCCTCCAGGGACCTGCACTTTAAGTGATTGGGGGATCTTTCACAGTTTAAATTCTTATTTCCCTTGGAGGAACTGCACTATATAACATTAAGCGAGTTGTGGGTACTTATTGCTAAGTCATTACTTCACAGATGTTCATGCACCAAAACCCAAATCTTGGTGCAAATCATGGGCTTTTTGACTGAGAAGTAGAATTTGGCAGTGATGTTATTAAAAAAACCTAGTTTTTGAAAGGCAAAAAAGCAAATCTTTGCCACTGCTTTCTAAGAGGGGGTGGCTGATTTTCAGTTGGCCTGGGTCTTTCTTCAAAGTACTGCTTCTATTAAACCATCCCCATTCAAGCACCTTCTTTCCTTCCTTAAAAAGAAGGTAAGCTGCATACTGCCTATAACACATTACAGTTTGTCTCAGAAATGTTAAACTCAGTGTCTCAGTTCTCAAGTTTAGGTGGCACAAGGCCAGTGTAAATTCATTCCTGCAGTGGATCCCTCTTTGGCTTAAAAAGTAGCAAATCCTGCTAAAAAAAAAACATATGATAAGGAGCGATGTAACATTTGGAAGCAGGAAAGCCTGTGAAGAGGCAGCACTGCCCTCTGTATGACAGACATATACCACAGTGGAAATGTGTCATATTCTGAAACAATTTTCCTGTTAGGGATCACAGAGAGAAAGAAATGCATGGACAAGGTGGAAGGAATCAGATCATATTTTTGTGATGAAAAGGGAATTCTGTAAAGAACTCTTTCAGTGTTTGAAAGGAAGAACCTCTAGGGGCAAAGGTAGGGAGACAACTCCTGCAAGGAACACAGATCATAAATTGCCCTTTTCTTCAGATTTATGCAAATTCTGGGTCCAAGCAGAATTTGGCTCTTACTTTTCTGCTACAAGAACTTAACAGATATTTTGTTCTTTTCTTTCCAACCACTTTCTGGATCTAGATTTAATTTCAGAGCTATTTATCCATTCAGGCCTAGCTCCCTGGCTTCTGTCTATAAATCAACATTGATATCCATCTTCTTATTCTTTTAATTAATGCTTATTCACTGAGCAGTGTACTGAGAGAAGTTTTACAAAAGACTTCTGCTTCATGGCAAATGAAGCTGGGGGGCGGTGGTGGGAAGGGTTGTAAGCAAACAGGAGGAAACTGCCTTCTTTTCCCTTACATTTTGTATCTCATATTTCCTATAAAAGTTAGTGGTGTTGTGTTGAAGCCAATCTCAGGGAAAAGGAAAGAGTCAGAAATAGACAAATACCATCCCTAAGCAGCTGAATGGACAGAGCGTACATAGAAAATACACTTATTTGTATTTAGGATTGCTTAGCTACAGGCTGTTTCCAGCAGTCCTTTTCCTTCTGGATGCACAGCTTTGATGCTGTCTGCAAGGAGCGCCTGGAGAAAAAGTTGCTTATGTCATATTAGAAGAGAAGGAAAATTAAGAAGAGGAGGGAGGGGAAGGAGCCCAAGCTCATCCTCCCTCTGTAGCTGCCTCAGTCTCTGCTCTCAGCTCATAGTCACAGTTCCTGATTTGCTGCCCATTAACACATTTTCATTCATGATGTTTTTCACCCATCCAGTAGTTGCTTTTCTCTCCCTTAGCTGCCATCCACAGCCTCAGTAGCAGTATTCCACATGACCCTGCTGCCTACATAGTTTACAAACCAGGAAACTCCTCTAGGGTGGCTTCTACCTTCCTGCCTTCACCCTAAATCTCAGACACCACCTCTGCATCCTAAACCCAATTCCAGAGACTACTGACAGCTGCAGCTGATGTCCTTGGCCTGGCAATGCCAACTGCTGAACATGGATGAGAGAACAAACTGTATCTTGACACCAACGGTTGAAGTAACAGAGAAAGACCAAGTCTTGGCTTAATAAGTTTTATTATAAGACCTATGTTTGTGAAACATGAACTCTTAATGGGTCTAATCAGCAGTGAAATATCTTTCACAGAGAGGTGCCTCAGAAGGCCTGGTAGGCCAGCTGCAAAATCCTATTTTGAGGTAAAACAAAGATTTCCTGCTGAGAATCAGTAATAAATGCTACGATGAGAATTTGTCTCAGGCTGAGATGGAGAGGAGCAGTGTGTTGGGCAATGGGCTTTTTGCTCTGCACGAGAGGAGCACAGCTCTTGGGGGAGAAAGAAGACCCTAGGCTAAGCTCCAGGACCTCTGGGCTTCCCACCAGACTTTAGGGATGAAAGTGACTGTTTCTGCACATCAAGAGGGAAGCCAATTTACAGAAACTGGGAGTTCACACCAAAATCTGAGGTGCAGTGAGGTGTGAAGGGCATAGGTCGGTGGAACACAGCTTTCCTGGGCATGGGCAGCCACCTGCATTTTAGTACCATCATACACAAAGTTATTCAAGTAGAAACAAAAAATGAAAGGCATGANAGAAAATTGGTTTGTTTTGCCTCAAACCAGGACAGGCAGCCACCTGCATTTTAGTACCATCATACACAAAGTTATTCAAGTAGAAACAAAAAATGAAAGGCATGATTACAAAAAGGAGGTCCCAGGATGCAGTGACTCAAAAGGGCTCAGGGCACCAATGAACTGGACATGAGGGCTCAGTCTACCTATATGGCCATTCTAGTTTAGGGAGAATGAAAGGGAAATAGTGAATAGTACTACTGACACATTTCCACTCTATTAGTAATTTGCACAGCCAGTACTTAGAATACTTAGTCCAAAATTGGTGTTAAGATCCAAAACTACACAGATAAACTAGAGAGAAATCAGAAGATCTGGCAGAAACAAGCCTTAAAGAGAAAGAGTGAAGGAACTCAGTAAATTTAGGTTACAGAGATCAACAGTCTGTAAGCATGACAGTAAAGAACACAAATGTGGTAGTAAGATTTCTGAAGTCTAGCAGACAAATTAATAACATAATCTCAAGTAGGCAATAAATCCAGCTAAGTTCCTGAACCTTCAAGAATGAATTTTACATTTTAGTAGAAAAGATAATTAACTGTTAAAAGAAAATTCTATATTTTGTCATAGATACTCTAACACTGGAAAATTTTTAGTCATTGTCAGACTTTTTTCTAATAATGGCTTCAGTGCAAGCAGGAATTAATTGAGCCCCTTGTTTCTGTTGCAGCAGAGGTCATGAAGGGTCATTGATCAATTTTAACAGCAGGATTAATGAACATGTATTCATCTCAAGGGCCCGGGAAAATGCTTTCAACATCTGGATTTAAAAGACCAAGAGGCCCACCCATGTTACTGCAAAACTCCGTGACAACTCAGGGAGATGTCCTCTAGAGGAGTATCAGCCATACTATCAGGTGATTTTAGGAAAGATAAAACGAATTCTCTGTGTTTAAGAGTAGATTAGATGTGGTATTGAGGGATGTGGTGTAGGGGAGAACTTTGTAGAGTAGGGCTGATGGTTGGACTCGATGATCCCAAGGGTCTCTTCCAACCTAAATGATTCTGTGATTCTGTGATTACTCAGAAAACCAAATTTTCCTCAAAACCTCAGGAGGAGAAAAGACGGTGAGAGCTATTTAAGGCTGTTCTGCTGCCACATGTCACACGTTGTGACGCACTCTCTCAGTGTGGTTACACAACACCGCCACCTCCTCAGACACAGCCACCTTTCCACACAGGGCCTGCGCCCCTCCCTGCTCCCCAGTCCCCCCACCATGCCACATGCCAAGTAGTAAAACTCTGCTGATATCTATCAAACCCATCGATTCTGAAACAAGGCTTCTTGCCCCTTCTTGGCACACAAAATCCTTGACATGATCAAAATACAATTGCTGTTTTATTTTTATTAATTATTTACTGGCATTTAATTTCATGTTCAATAGAAGTATTAAAGGATGCTGGCACTGCATATGAGAGAATCAATCCCACAGTCTTTCTACCTCCTGGCATGGGAGTATGAAGCTGTACAGTAAAGGCAGATGAGCTGCACAGCTGGTTTTGACAACAGCCCTTGCACAGTCTCACGCCAGTGAGCAGCCCAGGTGAATCACTGGGCATGTTCCCTCTACAGGAATGCTGGAGGGCCCCAAGACACTGTTTTGCAATAGCATTTTGGCCAATGTGGAAAAAAAAGAAAAAAAAAAAAATTTCAATTCTGATAGCTAGCAGAAACCAGATAAAAACATGGAAGTAATTTAACATGGATATTTTGCTTTTTTGGGGGGGATGAAGTAAGAGCACTAAGCATAAAATATTGCTGTGGTTATGATTTCTTTTTTAAAATGTTTCCAGGCTTTAGAGATAAGCATGTGTTTACATAATTAACTACTGGCATGAAATGTATATCTAACAAATAAGGCTACCAGTAATCTCAAAGTGAAGGTTGCCCAATACTTTCCAGAATAGGGCTGTGCCTTGAAGTATTTACAGACATGCCAAATTTTTCCCTTTAAATGATAGTATTATAATGTGGGTGTCTGCTTTTGAATGACTGTTTAGTGGGAGGAAAACAAAAGATCAGCTATTTCTGACCTTGAGATTAAAGGAAAATAATATCCTGCTCTAAATTTTAAAAGTTCACTTTCAACCATTTAGTTAAGCAACTTGGACACCACTATGTTTCTTTGACAAGGGAGCCAATTCGGGAGCAAAGGACTTGTCCCTAGGGAAAATCTGCTCAAATAGAAGCCTTTCAAAATGTGCAAGTTCAACAGAAACATGGATTCCGGCTGAACGCCCCCACCATTCTATCACACTGAGAATAATCCAGTTCAGGACTCTGGGGTGATGGGAAATGCCTGCACTTGCTCTTTGTCATGCGTGGCTCTGGCCTGAGCCACGGGAATACAGGAGCCATGGGAATACGAGGAAGTGAAAGCAGCTGTCTCTACTTTCGTGTTCAGGCAGTGTGGAGAAAAACAATGTGACCTGATCCAAGTGCATAGAAGGGAGAGTAAATGAAGGATAAGGGTAATTTTATAGGTGACTGGATCAAAGATATTCTGGGTTGAGGGTAACATTAACCCTGAGGACTAACTTATTGTTTCACAGGTGGCATTAGTGATAATGATGAGTTTGCAAACTTACCATTCTCTGGAGGAAGAGAAAACACTGATTTTGAAAAGTTTATTTATAACAGAAAAGCCAAGCACTCTTGAAAAAAATCTTATCTTTATTTTTTTATTTAGACTTTTAATTTTTCGCCTGCACAAACCAAAGTTAGAAGCAAACTCAGTGTTATTTTTATAATCCCAACCCATTAATGTCTTCCGAGGCAAGCCATGTTTTCTTTGTAAAACAGCTTCACATAAAAATATCTATTCCTTCTTCTTTACAAATATGAATACAACAAGCTTTTCCAGAACCAAAGATCAAATGTGGTACTCAGACCTTTGCCCTCTGGGATTAGTCTTGTTTTCAGAAGCTACTAAGAGCTTTCCACCCATCTAAGCTGGCAGGAGCCCAAAGCACACAAGAACCTGCAGGAAGTTCCCAGTGTAAAATTGCCTGGGTGCTGCTTCTGTCAGGCTGTCTGACTGCAATGCACTGATACTTTCCTTCAAGTACAATTTGCTACTCTCTTAACTTCACAGAACCACAGAGTGGCTGAGGTTTGAAAGGACTTTTGGAGGTCACCTGGTCCAAATGCCCTGCTTAAGCAGGGTCACCCAGAACCAGTTGCTCAGGACTGTGTCTGGATGACTTTTGGATATCTCCAAGGATGGAAACTCCACAACCTCACTGGGCAACCTATGCCCGTGCTCAGTCACCCTCACAGTGAAAATGTGTTTCTTCATGTTCAGCTCCTGGTTTCAGTTTGTGTTTATTGCCCCTTTTACTGTCACTGCTGAAAAGCACCTGACTCCTCTTTGCACCCTGCCTTCAGGTATTTATGTACACTGATAAGATCATTCTGATCATTCTCTTTTCCAGGCTCAGCAGTCCCAGCTCTCTCAGCCTTTCCTTATATGTAAGATGCTTCAGTCTCTTCATCATTTTTGTGGCCCTTCATTAGACTCTCTTCAGTATGTCCATGTCTCTCTTGTGCTGAGGAGGCCAGAACTGGACACAGCACTCCAAGTGTAGCTTCACCAGTGCTGAGTAGATGAGAAGGATTACTCCCTTCAACCTGCTGACAATACTTTGTCTAATGGAGGACACCATTAAACTTATTTGCTTCAAGGGCCCATTGCTGGTTCATGTTCAACCTGGTATCCACCAGAACCCCAAGGTCATTTTCTGCTAAGCTGCTTCCCAGTTGCTTGGCCTCCAGCATATATTGGTGCATAAGGTTGTTCCTCCCCAGGAGCAGAGCTTTGTGCTTTTCCTTGTTGAACTTCCTGAGGTTCCTGTTGGGCTATTTCTTGAACCTGTCAAGATCAATGGTAAGTAGATCCAGTCAAATAGTATTTGCTCACTCACGGGTGAATTATGTTAGGCTTTGTTCGGGAATTAATGATATTTGCAAACCAGTCCAATAATTTAATATTTATTGGTGGCTAAAAGCACCCTTTACCTATTGCCAGCAGATAAACAGCAAACTGGGTTAATAGCTACATGCTTAGTGTTTGCATTCAGTAAGCCTGGGTTTGGAGAGCCAAGCCATTTGCTACTACTAAAAATTGTATGTCTCTGTCTACGGGAGGCTCTACATCAATCTGCAGACTAAAGTATTCAGAAATACATGTGTTTGATGTAGAAGATATACGCTGGCATACTTTGAAAACGATTCAGTTCAGTAACTAGTTCAGCTCAGCTGAACAAGAGATCAGTCAAGCAAGATTTCAAAAAATACCCTGTGTGTTTCTGACCAGCTCTAATATTGCTCACTTTCCCAGAATGGTGGGGGTTTTTGCTTTTCTCTAAAATAGTGATTTTATTGATTTAGGGATTTGCTTGACCAGCCCTGTAAATGTTTCCACAGTCAAAAAGCAGGCTAGGATCTCTGGGAGTCTCGAACCAATGAAAAGAGAGGTTTACTTGATAAAGGGAAAGAAAGGAGGAGTGAGCTTGCGGAAGACCATGTATCAGTGACATATCACTACTAACGTTTAGCTTTTCTCAGTCCATTTTCTTAACCTCTAAGCCTTGATGTCACTTCAAAAAATTAGAGTAGGCAGGGAAAGAGGTGCACTGTGTCTATCTGTGGGTAATTATATTAAGCTAAAAGGGTATACATCTCTAGTCTGGTCCTCTGTTCAAGATTTTTACTTGATGGGGGCCTATGGAAATTCACCTCTGCTACAAACTTAGGATAGAAAAAGTTCTGAGATGGTAAACTGGAGCCCATGGAGAAGTTACCATGATATTGGCCTCCAGAATATAACAGCTGGGAGTGCTGGGGACCTGATGGCAATACAAGGCCATAAACTAAAACAAATGAAACATCAAACCAGATGGCAATTAAGAATCAATTTTTAAATTGCCTATGAGAACAGCACGAGCCATCAAGGAGGTACTCTTGCTAAAACTTTGAGGCAGTCCTGTTAACTGAGGTAACAGGAGCCAAAAAAGCAAGCATTTCTACCTTGTCAGAATAAGGTGTGAGTTCTCCATGTAGATAGCAAGGAGAGACCTAGGCAGGTCATGGTCACCCTTCTCCTCATGGCCAGAAATGAAGGGAAAGGACTCATAACTGTGTTTGTCATCACGGGCCAGGGAAGACTGGGATCTTACACTGTATCTTCACAGTGATGAAATAAAAGAAGGGAGAAAGTAAAAGTTGGTGTCAGTGGCAGGGCAAACGGGAGGGTGGAGGGGACTGTCAAAAGCAGCAACAAATTCTGGCTGAACTTCTCAGCAGGGGGAAAGGCAGCTTTCAAACTCTCTTTATCATCCCAAAGGCAGAAAATTACTGCAAATAACCAAAGTGCAACTTATGCAGGAAACACTTTCTGTCCCCTTTTGGGAATATGACATATCCTCATTGTCAGACACTTTAAACTAAAAGAATGCCGTGTGGATCTCTGCAGATGTTACACAAATGTGCAAAAATCCATATTACTAGATCTGACAGCAGAGCCACGCACATAGAAAATAATTTTTTAAAAAGTGTGTTTAAAAAGCAAACAATCTAACAAAACTTACTAGATTTAAAAATAAAAGCCACTTGTCTACAGAAACTCACTGAATTGAAAAGTCTTGTTATGTTCATATGGGGCTCGCACTACAGAAAACACTATAAAATTCTGTAACTCAACAGAAAGGTAACTAAATTCTCTTATCCCTGGGTGTTGATGTTTTTTGTAATAGTTTACAATTTTCTTTGAGGTTTCAAGCTGTGTTGAGAGCATAATTAAGCTACTCAAGTGTGGTCACGTTAGCTGATATCTCCTACAACTCTGTAAGCAAGTGGGTAGAAAGTCCTGTTCCAGAAGGCAACCCACCCAGACACAACTCCTGCTGCAAATTGCCCTGTGAAGGAGCTTCTCTCTCTATTAACTATGTGGGAAGCTGAGAAAGACTGGCTGTTCAGGTAAGTGGTTTGTAACACCAAGGATATGGAGACGAATGCAAATGACAAGAGAAGATGGGAGAGGATTGGAGTTTTTTTCCCAAGGAAGGAAGACTTGCTAACCAGTAAATCAGAAAGTTTCTTTTTTTTTCCCATTGCTCAGGTTTTTAGTCCACTCAACCAATTTACAAGCAACGCAAGAAATTACTAACAGTGATTCAACAAGCTATTTAAGTATATTCTTAATTTTAACTATAGTACCTTAAATGGACTGCTTGTACATTTAAGAATGTACTTCAGAGTTTTCTGGATCAAGTCCTGTGTTCATTATGAAGTATGAAACCATCAGAATGGTTTCTGTGGAGGTTAGGTCTTGATACATCTTAGATTTTTCTACAGCACTGCTTGCTGTACCCGTTTAGTACTGTGATGAGTATTAAATCTGCATCACTACCTATAGTAGGATTAGTTTATCAAGCTCTCCAGATTCAATAATGTTTGCACTCAGTAGACAAGCTTTTTCTGCTTTTGATCAAACTTATCTAAAGTTAATTACTTCTAAGATTTCATTCTGAAGTAATAGGGGCAGGGGCCTTATCAGAGTGGTCA